>JARQSW010000395.1:279773-425985 GCA_030142375.1 Calameuta pallipes
CCTAAATGTTATTAGGTCCACACAAACAATTCAACATGTAATATGTTTCACCACTTAGATAAATTTTACTACAATTTACGTAGTCAAAATTTGAATAGCCTACTGGCGGCAAATGTATAAATCCGCCACTGAATATATCTATATCGAGATAAACAACACAGCATTAGTCCATATAAATAGTAAATTTTAGTATTCATCTTCGATGAACAAAATTTATTTCTGATCTTCTGATTTATCTCCGTGTGAACAATAATCGACAGATAAACCATATGCACGATTTTCTGCACTGCGTGGTTTCACAATGGAGCCACAGTGATGCCAGCATACATATTTTCTGGTAGTATGTTGTGTTCTGTAAATATACCGACTGTAGGTCAGTTAATCCTGTCAGACGAAAACATTTTTGCACATGTTCTGTGAAGTAATAGCGTTTTCATGCATTTTACTTGGCAGAAAATAATGACGGAAGTTACAGATGTTTCTAATTAAATAAACAGAGTAAGCAATCATATTTCGTAACGTGGAAATAAATACACGTAGTCGATTGAAAAGTGCCAGTCTGGCTCTGTTACTTGCCTGTCAGGAAACTGTCAATATATACGCTATTCATAGTTACTTAACGTTCAAGATGGCCGAGGTGGGTTGACATCGTAATGTCAGTCCCGTTATATTTACGTGAATAATTAAAAATAGATGCGCACTGATCGACTAATAAATGGATAGAAACAAGCTTGGCCTATCAGTCAAAAACTCCATCATCATGGAGGACCTAAAATTCAAATTTTTAGGTCTTATTAATAAGCAGGTCAGCATTACTGTTTATGTGTGTATTATTTTAATGTTGAAATAAGCAGATCATACTCTAGTTTTTGGAACGTGAAAGTTCTAATCTATTGGTGTTAAACACACGTTTTAGAATCAAGCAAAGATTCCATCTATGGGACTTCATCCTGATTTACTGAATCCAATGGAGTATCAGAAGAATGAGGACACACAGTCTGAGGCAGGACGTTCTACGGAGAGTGAACTGCTACCTGATCAGGATATTTTGGAGTCTATCGAACGTATTTATTATGAGACTGATGGAAACTTCGATCCGTGTAGGCATGAACTTGAGAAACTGCCTGAAGTCTTAAACTCTAAGGATATAGAGCATGATTGTAAGAAATTAAAACAGCAACATCAAGTTGTTTCGAAGAAGGTTTTGCAGCTTATACTCCAGAAGCAGAGTGCATGTAAGGAGGAGTTTGAGAGGATTTTAAAGATTCAGGAACAGTTGCAAGATACATTGGATATCTGCAGAATGGGCAGATCAGATCTAAACCTAGCAAAACTGCAGTTCACTACAGCGAGTCTTGGTATCCTTGCAAATTATCAAAAGCGACAGGTTGTTCAGGGTCTACTGAATAGCTTGAATACCATAAAAACCCTGGTCAGTCCTTCATCCTACTATAACCGATGATTTCTGGAAAAATCGCAACATGATTTTATGTTTTGTTTATAGCAACGAACTGAGGATCGTCTCCAGGAACTGCTCAACGAAGGCAACTACCCAGGCGCTATATCCTTATTACTAGAGTGTCAAAGTGCAGCACAGACATATAAACATTTTCACTGTGTGGCAGCACTCAATGGAAAGCTTCAGGACACCCTAGAGCAGGCAGAAGAATTATTAGATGTCGCTCTCTCTAAGATGTGTACAGATTTCGACATAATGATCTATTCCGCTGTCCAGGAGGCTTACAAGCTCTTGGGGAAGACACAAACAGCAATGGATCAGTTGCACATGCACTTTACAGCCGCAATTCATAACACTGCATTCACTGCAGTCCATTCCTATGCAGGTGGTGATATGAAGCGACAATACAAGCAGCTATGTCAGTCTATATCTCAAGAAAATTTTATAGTTTGTTTAACGGAACTGTGTAAGTCTCTATGGGCTATTCTGAGCTCGTACTACTTAGTAGTGAGCTGGCACAATGCGCACGACGACTCCGCCAAGCAGAAAGCAGATGACAAGGACTTGGAGGCGACGTTCAACAAGCAATACGTCCAACAGAAATTAAAGAATGGCATGTTCCGGATCTGGCACGACGTGGAGATGAAGATTTCTACGTACCTAATGGGCGCCAACCTAGCGTGTTTCAAGTTCGAGCAGTTTGTCCAAGTCCTGGCCATAGTTCACCGTCTGATGGAGGTAGGCGATGAACTCTGTGGAAGTCCATCGGAGAATCTGCAAGAATCTATTAGGAAGCAGTGCATGTCCTACTTCTCGCACTATCATGCATCTCGGCTAGACGAACTCAGGATATTTCTAGAGAATGACGGCTGGGAACTCTGTCCCGTGAAACCGACCTTCATGGCTACACAGTTGCAGGAGTTTAAGAGCCTTAAACCTGTTCTGAATAGTTGTAAGGTTAGAAACAGTCCAGATGGATCTAACTTGAGTGAGAATGGAAGTTCAGGAGCTGGTGGATGGCTACAGCGTTACTTGGAGGCAGGAACGTCACCTTTTAATGTCGGACTCGACGAAACTGCTGATGAAGACATCCTTGCTAACATAGGAGTAAGTTAATATCAACCTCATTATTCCCAGTGACGTGTCTTATTTAAATTCACTTCCAGGACGAACCATCTGGTTACTTCTCAGAGGATTCCGATGATGACATACCTGAGGAGCTCAAGAGGGACTATGTTGATGAACCAGAGCACGCTCTAGCATTGAAAAGGAAGCACAAGATCAAACACGTTGGTCCCATGGTCACTAATACCACGCTCAGCGTCCTCAGGATCTGTGGAAAGTATCTACAGATGTCAAGATTATTAAGATCCATCGCCATTACTGTCATACAAAATATGATCCAGTTTTTTGAGCTTTATTTTCACACTGTACACACATTCTTCACGTCTGACCTGGTGAGTGAACTAAGAGATCGTAAAGTCAACAAATTCTATTTCAACAACAATTGCATCCTTACACAGCAAATCAACAGTGACACCCTATATAGTCCAAAATTGAAACTGACCCTGGCGCGCATCCGAGAAAATTTAATAGCTAGCGAGAATGACCCTGAGGATCCCTTGCACAAGTACAGAGTCCGTCAGCCTAGTCTCTCGCCAATTGTCAACCTGACGCAACCTGAGAGACTCCACGGATTGACAGAACGCGTAGTCGGTGTCGAATCCTTACTCTTTTTGGGTCAGCAGTACGATAGTTTGAGGCCTTACCTGGAACACTTGATCTCCACACCTCAGCGCGGATTTCTGCATCAGTTCTACACCCAGACTATCGCATCTGCAGCTGATCTACGAAAACCAGTTTACATGGCTGTGGTATCACAGGCCTTTGATGTGGCCACTGTCCTTAATCTTATGAACAAAGTCAACTGGGAGGTTCGAGACGTGATGTCTCAGCACAGTCGTTACGTAGACGTTCTACTTCAGGTGATGATAATATCGTTTATCTATCTTTATTTAGATAATATAATAGAGATAATATAATTTACTTACTGATATGCTTCGATAATTTATTAGGAAATTCATACGCTGCACACGAGATTAGATGAGATTGGTAGTCGCGTGCCGTTATCTCAGGAAGTACATCATTCTATTTGGGAAAACGTGGCGCATCTCATAACACACACCCTAGTGGAAGGGTATGTCCACATCGAATGCTTACTATATCATTTATTTTAATATTTTTGATCATTTTAATCTGGATGTAGGTTTTCCAACGCTAAGAAATGTTCCAATGGTGGTAGAGCCCTGATGCAATTGGACTTTACCCAGCTAATGTCGAAATTTGAAAAATTGACCATGCTTCGACCAATGCCACACAGAGAATACGTTGAGCTCTATGTCAAGGCATATTATCTTCCTGAAAATATCCTCGAAGAGTGGATCAAGGAGCATTTGGTAAATTAAAATCACTTATTATTATATCAATTAAGTTTAAAAGAAATTATATCTTATAATTCTTTCCTGCAGGAATATTCCACTAAACATCTGATCGGACTAATTTCTTGCGCATGTCAGAATAACAAGAAAACCAGACAACGACTGATTTCTATTATAGAAGAGGAGAGACCAAACAGATAGCATCAGGCTATACGGTACAGCGCCTTTCAAGATAATGTGGAAATAGAAGGGATTGATCATAATATGTAGTAGATTTCTCCAGGTACCAGTAACTTAAGGGGAAAATATCTATTTTCATTGAGATGATAGTTTACAGGACATCATTGATAAGGATGATGTTTCTTGTCATGAGTGATATGGCATTATACTTAGAAATCTCTAGAGAATCAATGATAAAAGAAAAGACAAATGGACAAAGCTGTGAAGATCATAAAAGGCGCTGAATGATTCTTAGCGAATTTTATGATAATTTTTACCCAATGATCTGGCATGTTATTTAGTATCTTCAGTTTGCAAAATGACAGATTAAACATTAAGCTTACGGCGAGTTATAAATATGTCGTAAAAGCACATAATGCAATTGCACACTGTGACCCTAGCCGAATAGACTCCATTGACCGTAGAGAGAAAAGCTTTATTTCTTTCTCCGTGAAAAATTTATAATCTTATTTTTCTCCTTTATTCTTCATTATTAATTAATCTTTGTGAGATCTTTGTTGAAATTGTACATATTTCTTTGTAACTGCGTGTAGCACACTGATCAATTTTTCGGTCTTACAGTTTTAATCGAGTCGTCAAGCTTTTACTTACAATTTCTACAAAAAAAATTGTGAATTATGATTTTTATGAATTGCAAATGAGAATTTAATGCAAGATCAACCATCATTTGATATTTTTCTTTTGTATTGCATGCTTTATTCCTCATTGTTATTTTATTAATCACTGCCGATCATTAAGATTGAATCTTTGTACCATAAAATTATAAAAATTAAAGAAAACTGCACGAGCGACAGGGTGAAGTTGCAGGAAATGAATGACCATCTAAAATAACTACAAAGTGTGGTATATATGCAACTCGTTGAATCTCTATTATTGTATAATTGTATCAATGTATATAAGGAACATAAAATTATTTATAATTAATCAATCCTGTGCCTCACGCCACGGAGCGGACATTTTCTCGAGGTTTGAATACTATAAAGAAAAAAATGGTAACATACATAGACTGACTGGAAGAATCTCTGTATTTTCCAAGAAAACAGGATAAAAAAGACAATTTACTACAAATATTTACTTATGTCTCGTTTTCATGTTTTTATGTAATCTCTTTCATTACTATTCATTCATTTAGACATTCAACACAATGGGGTTTTACACGGCACAAATCTAAATCTATGAATTTTTATGAAATAAATAAAACTGATTCAGCTTGTAAAAAAGGAAAGCGTACTGTGCAATTACATCACACAATCTTGCATACTCTTTGGCTCCGGCTGCACACTGGGATTAATAAATAATTATAATATTTACAGAATCTCGAGTAACAATCCCTGTTAACTTAAGACAAGAAAAATTTATCGATTTTTAATATCTCTTCGCAGTATGTATTCTAGTCATTGATTTAAGCACCATGATAAGAGAATATTAATAGAATCGCTTAGATTAGATTTGCACTAACTCAAGAATATCTAGTAGTAAATGATTAAGTTTTTAAATTCATTTTCTTAAAGCACGATATGTCGGTCGTAACCAACAGGCGACCGAACTCGCTTAATAATTTTCTGCATTAATTCATACAAGCATTTTTTGGTATCTCATATCGAAAAACGGTATCATTTATCTATTATCTTTTTTAAATGTCATTCGACTCCACTCACACCACTGTTTCTTAGATTCGTTTCGATGATCATCGAGTGAACGTCATCGAAAACGGTCTTTATGTTATCTGTATTTGTAGCTGTTGTAAAATGATAATAACAGTCTCGCAATTTTGTTTCCTCATAATTCAACGTGATACCAGGCGCTATGTGTTTAGTTACATTGTCACGTTTTTGTTGAGTAATTTTCTGAAAATTATTTAAAATGTATTTTTTTTTTATTGTGCTTTAATTCTAAACTTCATTGTTTGGTATTTTTGCACATACCACGAACGTATCGCGGATGAAGCACCGCGTTCTATAATAATGATCAAAAGGATTTCCATCTTTGGATGATAATTTGTAATCATCGTACTCTGGAAATTGAATTCCTATATCCTTTCCACTCTCTATTTTCTCCTTAAGGATGTCCTGCTTGTTCAGAAAAACTATGAAGCCAGCATCCACAAGAAATCTACTATTCCAAACATCTGTGAAGAGCGTAATGGATTCTTTTAGTCTGTTTTGCTTGTTGTCTTCACAAAGAGTCTGATCAAAGTCACTGCATGCCACCACAAAGAGGACCGCATGGATACCTTCGAAGACCTAGAGTATAGTTTTGTTTAATGTGAACAATTCCATTACTTGTTCATGTGATATTTACCTGAATCCACTTTTTTCTTTCACCTCGTTGTCCACCAACATCAAACATCCAAAATTCCTGAGTACCATTGTAATATTTTTTAGATACATTTACCGAAAATTCAACCTTCTGTATTTCTATCGTTGTCTGTCTACTATGTAAGATGTCTTGATCTATAGGCACATAGTTCTCCTTTCTGATTTCATATATCCTGTCCAAAAAGCTGTTGAAGACAGTATAAAAAGAAGAGTGAAAGGGTCCAGTGACTGCTACAAAGCTAAATTATACTTACTATTTTGCACTATCGATTAATTGAAATTCATTGGATCTACGGTAGCATTCTCTTATTCCAAGATCCTCCCAAAGTCTCTGAACATGATCATAGTACTCCTACAATAAGAAATGAATACAATTGTTATGTTATATTATATTATTATATACAGTAAACATACTTCAGAAAACATTGTAGCATGTGGACCCATGGCAAGAATATAGTTTCCAGAAATTTCACTATCATCATCTTGAAAGTCCAAGGATGGTTCCATTAATGTTAAATGAGAAACTAAACTGTATATAGCATCGTGTAAATTTCCTCGTACAATATCTATATAATCCTGCCGTTCCTTATCTGAATATCCTTGAACATGCAGAATTCTCATCTGCTTTATGATCGTAGTCTTTCCAGCATCTCCAGTTCCTGATATAATACCAACTGAATATCAAAATACAGTAGTCCAGAAAAACAAAAGTCAACAATCAATTACAATACTACTTACCAAGTAATAAAAGCTTGATAGAATTATCATAATTACGTTGCCACTGCTTGATGTCCTGATCCAATTCTTTACTGAGCTTTTCCTCGGGACTGAGGGTTCTCATGCATTTAAACAGTACCATTTTGACAAAAGCCTTCAAATTATATAAAAAGCTATATATTCCCCATATATTAATTCAAATAAATCAAATTAGAAAACAAAACAATATCTAGTATATGCAGCTGCAATAATCCTTTGTACTTCTTTTATCAAATAAATGAGTTTTCAAGTGTTTCTTTCATATATACTTCACAAGACAACGCCTTTATCTTCAAAGCTGTTCAAAGCATAGCCAGTCACTGGGAATCTCTCCAGTGCAGATTCATCCTCCAGTATGTATTTTATAATTAAACTGAAGCCCGACGTATCGCAAGCCAACTTTTTGAATGCCAATCTGATAAGCTTGCGATCTTCCTGGCCAGCTCGCCGAGGCTCCTACCGATAAATCTACATCCGCTTAGATTTTTTTCAGGATGCGACGAGTCTCACAATTGGCTCGATAGGGAACTGTTATGGCGGCTATGTCGCGGGCTAGAATAGAAGTTGCATCAATGAGATTATAATTACCGTCCTTGTACCCATGGATTCTTTTGTCCCACTCTCCCCAGTGAAACTTCTTTGAAACTTAACAGGATTTACCTCAAAAAATTCTTGAAGAAAAAAAGGTCAATATGAAGTAAACACTGCTGAATTCAACTACTGATAAAATCATACTGGATTTCGTATTTTATACCAATCTGGAGCAATTCGCATCTGTGGAATCATTTTAGCTTTTATCGATTGGTATGTTTTTATCTTTTCTTTTCAGGATTACGTTCATTGAGTAGTAAACTATTGGTAGCGTGAGTACAAATATTGCAATATATATTGCAATATGTATTAGCACTTTTTGTATATAAACTAATTTGTTTTGTTTTTATTTGATCTAATGGATACTCACTTTTAATGTTTCTTTACAATTTTGATATTATTTTTATTGTTATGCTGGTTTTGTTATAGATCACTAAAGTCATTCCTGTATCGGACTGCACAAAAATATATGAAAATTTAATTATTACATTTACTATAACGCTGTCTTATCAGGATATCCAAAGAAGTTCAACTCCTCTTAATCTAATTTTAGATACTTATACTTTAAGATAAGTAATCATTTTTATTTCTTGACATTTTAATGCATATAATAACACCAAAAAATGTATAAATCGCACATTCATCATAAGTACAATCATTAACATTTAAAATCATTCTCTAAAAGTATACTTATTGTTAATTCGCCAAGAATCACCAAAGTATCAAACCAAAGACCGGAAATATATTATTGGAAACAACAATCAGATGTCGCCACAGTATCCGGTTCACTATAAGTCAAAAGTTTAGATAAAGCAAAAGAAATAAAAAAGCATGAAAAAAATGAAACTCTTAAAAGTAAACATTAAATGAACTATAGTTTCTCCAATGAAATATCACCAGAAATAAGGACGCCCTAAACATTCTAAGTGTATCACTTGACTAGGAAGTATTTTCGAGTGACGCCGCCGCCATATTTGTTTTAGTTTCGGGGGGATGAAAAGTGAACGCTGTGTGTGCGGTTTGAATGAAACTCTCGTGTGAGCTCATCTTCAACTGTTTATACATGATTGACAGCAGTCCCCGTTCATTCGGAGAAATGGTGAGTATTGATAGTCATTGTCGTATTGGTTACAAGCTAAGCAAGACTGACGTTTTTCGCGGGGATTTTCGGGTTTCGGACGTCGGCTCCACTAGCCTGTCGACGCCGCCGCGGCGGAACGCACTACTTTCAAACTCACGATCGATCAGTACGAATTTCTTTAATTCTCCGTATTTAATTCTTTAATCTGTAATCTTCATATTATCCTACATACTCTTCGTGATGTATTCTTCCCAGCACTTTTCATATCGTTTTACGTGATCAGCAGCATCCGAATGCGAACGCGTCCCGCCGTTATGAATGTTAGAATAAAAATTGACGCCAATGAACACAGCGCGCGCCATTCGTGAAAATCGATAATATTGCCGCGTGCGAGAGACAGGGAAACGATACTGTCGATCAGGAACGCCCCTGCTTATTCTCGATCACTCCACACTGTACTTCCATACGTTACTATTTTGATTTTTAGCAATTCAAAGAAATGTTGAAAATCTCTCAACGATCATCTTCTTTCATGAACGATGAGTTAATGGAGACTTTAACTATCTTGTAATATTCTTAAGCTTTCAGGTACCTCGAGAATCTTCCCTCTTTGAGAAACTAACGTTACGAGAATGTTCTATAATCAGCTGTTCTTTGAAACTATTTAATGACAGCAGATTGACAGAATTTTGGCAGTAACTTGTATTGTGCACTAGGTGCTCCACAAATTCTCATTTTTCTATACTTTCTAAGAAGATTATTAAATTTAATATTTTTACTTCTATTATAGGATACTTTGCTTTTTGTTTTAATAATAATATTATGTAAAAAATGTTGCGTGTTTATTTTTAAATAAAAGAGAAAGAATACTAAGGAACCTAAATATTTGTCAAAGTTCTAGCATATTAAATTTATTTATAGATTGACGTAACAATATTTTACTTTCAAAAGACCTGATAAGCATAACTCACTGTTGAATCTTTAATTATATATGTAGTAGCACGAGAATATTTTTAGAACATACGTGCTTTTTTTTACTTCAAATTCCAATGCCATGTAACATGACATGACTGCTGATTTAAAATAAAACCGTGTTAACCCTAATGTCTCAGAGCTTAAATAAAAATTTTTGTATCCAAAAATATTATTTGTGATGAAAATTGTACTGGAAAATAACTATAAGAAATATCTTCTGTGTCTTATGATTCTCTGATTATCTTTAAAAAAAAATATGTTTATGAAATAACATAAGAAATATTCATAATTGTTGTCATCATATAAATAGTTTTTTACTTATACAACACAGGAGCATGTGTAATTATGTACTGTTTTCAATATTTAAGAGATTCACACATGCTTGTAAAATATGGTATGTTCATTATTGCATTACTCATATGCACTGTCTTAAAATATCAGAACCAGAAATGGTTTAATGTATTTCAGACGTTTTCCTGAATCCACAAATTATAACACCTTTATTGTGTAGTACTCATTGTACTTGTTTTATTTTAAATAGTACTTGGTCCATTATGTAATTACTAAACCTAATCTCATAAAAATATTTTATGCTGTAGCTAATATTACAGTGGACTAGGAAAATAGAGTTCAGATTGTCTGAAAATTCAATTCTGTATTTAGTTTCTTGTTTTCCTCCCTCTTAAAGTTAAATACAAAGCTGCAGAGAAATATAATTTGTTCAGTATGTTTCTAATATCAACACTGTACTATACATGTATGCAGAATTGCCTCGCTGTCATTTGAATCTTTTGTTTTCATTTTCATGAAAAAAAAAAAGAAGAAGACAGTTTACTCCAGACTGTCATTGATAAGCCGTCAGATGTAAAAGTAAAGTTTTCAGGTATAATAAGTATCCCTTTCGCACATATAAAAATTGGTCGTTCTGACAAATACAAAGATGACGTTGCAATAATTAAAAACAGGATAGAAAGAAATATTTAGTGCATAAAAAAGATAAGTTTTGGCAATAGTAATTATCTGATCATCCTAACTGTTATCATGGAGCTCCTGAAGCAATTACGAAGCTACGTAAAGACTCTATTTGGCAAGCAGTGAGTTGTATCCTTATATATTGCCAAAATCCACAATGCACTTTTACTAAAAAGAAATATCTTCACATTCCCTCGCACATTAATAATAAAAAATATTACATAATTTTGTTCTATAATATTAATTCTGTTCTTTTAGGACGTTTAAGGAGCGCATTGAGATGTGGTTAAGAAGCGAACATGTCAGCCGAAGACTAAGAGGTCGTCTCGGTACAGGCGGTGCGTCTGGGTCTAAGGTGTCTGGTAGCAGAGTACAAGCTGGTGCAGTCAGAAAAGTTCCAGCAATTAACAATAGCAGCCAACGCGTGAGCACATCCAGCAGATGCGGTCGTCTGACACGCTGGAGACGCAGATCTCCCAATTTACTGAAAGAGGTACGTAGTCTTAATCTTAAACATAATAAAAGTATTTAGGACAAGAATGCGCCAGGCCCAGATGGAATTTAATAAATATTGGAAATCAGTTGTCCTCGCAGGCGTGCAGGGAGAATGTGTTGCACTTTGCAAAGTCGCCACCAATAAGGAGGGAACGAGGACCCCGTCGCAGAAAGTGCATAAAGCGGTCCATGGTAACGTCTACTCCATTGCATAGGAGCTCAGTCAAGGATGCCATTATCGTGAGTTGTCTTGATAAATATCCTAGAGTAACGATATCAAAGGAGAGGACGAAGATTAACAGAAATTGATTGATTCTATGCGTAGCCGCCCAAGACAGCTAAAATCTCAAAGGCCTCAGAGGAGTCTAAGGAGAACTGGAACCTTACGACTTTGTCGATGTATCCATCGACCTATAACGTAGAGGAACCCGTTTGTCATTCAACACCGGCACCACCTCAGGACTTCAAGACCACGGTGCCAGCACCGTCGGCTCTTACTGAACTGATGCCGCCGCCTGCAGAAAGCACTCATCCTGATCTCTCTTGCTTGCTGGAAGATGAGAGTAACAGAACAACTGGTAAGATATATATTTTGTTATGTACGGATTGATGTTAATAACATTTATATTGAATAACGTAGTAATTATAAATGCAACATGCAGTTTTGTCCGTTGCAGATATCTTGTCGCTGCATTATTCAGCTATTTGTGCCAGCGCCGAAACTTCAGATGAATATTACAGTGTGATGCATTCTGCGCAGACATACTGCAATCGTGTTGCGTATTCTGAGAGGTATTTTCCAAACGGGAAGTGTAGCTATGCCGACAGCGTCAACGAGACGACCCGCTGTGTGGATCCTAGCAAGAATCAATATATCAACAACGTTGATAGCGAATCTGTCAAGTACGATGGCAGCGCGGGTTTCTCCAGCACTAAGTACACTTCCGGGAGTTCGTACAGTACAAATCCAGAGAGGCCGTCTGAAACAAACGGAAACCTGGACGTCAAATACGACGGGAAGAATGCGAATGGCGATTATCAGGATGTCAAGTATATGGAAGTAGGCGGTGAGGAAATTGTGGAGAGCTGCGATGTGGAGAATATGGTTGCTCAGGTGCAGGAAGACTGGGAACCCTTTGATCCCTACGTATTTATCAAGCATCTGCCACCGTTAACCGCGGCGATGAGGGCCAGGTGTCCAGCATTGCCTCTAAAGACGCGCAGTAGTCCGGAATTCAGCCTTGTTTTGGATTTGGTAAGCTTTAATATCCTGGAACCTAAATGATGTTGAGTTTTGTGATCCTTGGGAATAAATCCTCACTTTTTATTTTGCTCCAGGACGAGACTCTGGTGCACTGCAGCCTCCAGGAACTATCGGACGCTGCCTTCCGCTTCCCAGTGATGTTCCAGGACGTTACGTATACAGTGTTCGTACGTACCAGACCGTATTTTCGTGAGTTCCTGGAGCACGTATCCTCCCTCTACGAGGTGATCCTCTTCACGGCGAGCAAGCGCGTCTATGCCAACAAGCTAATGAATCTCCTGGACCCTACGAGGAAGCTGATAAAGTATCGCCTATTTCGCGAACACTGTGTTTGCGTTAACGGCAACTATATCAAGGATCTCTCTATCCTCGGCAGGGACTTATCCAAGACCGTAATAATCGACAATAGTCCTCAAGCATTTGGTTATCAGGTAAGGTGGAGAAGAATATAAAATATATTCTCAACCTTACAACCTCCTGAATATAAGTAGCATCTGTATTCTAAATTTTTAGCTGGAAAATGGTATTCCCATTGAAAGTTGGTTTGCCGACCGTTCGGACAGTGAACTGATGAAGCTTTTGCCATTTTTGGAAAATCTAGTACACTGGGTAAGTATCTACAATTTTGAGCTCCAATAGTAATCTGAATATTATTTTGAGCTATTTATTACTTTATTATTTACCATTTGTGCACTATCTTATATTGTTTATTGTTAATGTTAAAGGGCGGAGACGTGAGGCCGCGCATACGGGAGCAATTTCGCCTCTTCAGTTTCCTACCACCGGATTAACCACATAATCCATCTTATCATTCTGAATAAACCCATCATCTAGATCCAATGGAGGCCGTACTGCGTTTCGAATATAGTATAGTATATCGTGAATTTTCCTTTTCCGTATTAAAATAATGCACACATGTCCAGTCGTACACGTTTATACTTAAAGGATAAAAAGTAAAAAAAGAAGGTTCAAAAACAAAAGTTGACCTGTTTTTAGCCTAGTGTAATATCTTTTTGCACATCATTAACGATATACGCTTAGCGTGTCGTAAATGATAGAAGAAAAATAAGAAAGAAGAAAAGGTAGTTTTTAAGCTACTATTTAAAAAAAAATTGGTTGTAGAATCATATCATATGATTATTGCGTGCAAGAGAAGCCGTTCTGTCGTATACAGCGTGTATCAAAATTTCTATTGAAAAGTCTGAAGCATCCTGTAAACGTTTTTGTAGATATGACATTGACACGAAGGAGAAGAAGGTGAAAAAAATATATCACTTCCGATAAAGCGAAACGAGGAAGAAGAAAAATATTGAACTCGGTTCCAGTCATTTTCTTTTTCTTCCTGTTTTCTTCTCTTTTAGTAATGAAACTTTTCTTATTTCTTCACTTTTTCTACCTTTTTCATAATAGTCTCACGACGTCCCTTTTCCTTATTGTATGTTCGTTAAATCTGGGCGCGTTGAGAAATCGCGGAACGTCGTGAAGAAACAACTTAAATTTTTATTTTTATTTATTTTACTTCTTTTTCGAGGAGCATTGGGACAAGTTTCTCTTTTTATTACTTCAAAAAAATAATACACCGCCGTACAAAATGGCGACATCCGCGCCGGTGTGCATTTATAAAGTTCAGAAGAAATATTTATTATTTGCATTTAATGCGAATCGAGCAAGGAAAAACTAACAAGAATATTTCTTTTAACTGATCGATTTTCTCGTTAAATTGGAAAACGAAAAAAAAAAAGAAAAAATAAGAATCACAAGAAAAGGGAAGGAAGACATACTATAAAAAACAAAGGACGAAGAAAAGTCCAGTTATATTTACAGATAATTAAGTAGACGAGCGAGGGGGGAGGAAGCAGCAGCATAAGCGTTGTTATTATTATCATTATCATCGTGATTATTATTATCGTTACTCTGTGAAAGTCAAATTTAAAGATAAATATTTAACGAAAAAAATATATGTTATTGCACATGCGCGCGCGCAAATTGACACTCGAATCACAAAAATGTACACGCGAGGAAAGCCGCAACAAGACGCGTTACGCGTATAATATATACTAAATAAATACGTTATATATTTGTGTAAAGAGAGTGAGAAAAGTCGAAAGAGCCACAATGATCGTGCCGATAACAGCGACACGTACAAAATTGAAAATAGGTATGTTTTGAGGCTAGAAGTAGAAGTACAGAAAAAATAATATAAGGTTTGTCTTAAAATTTGTTGTTTCGTCAGGCTTTGTTATCGCTCTCTTCGATTGTCATCGCTGTCGAGAGCTGATAAAGAGAGGAAAACCGGAAAGATGAAGAAATATTATGAATAAATAGGAAAATGGCGCGACCGTGTCGACCCTCTCCCCGCAGTTTCCAGTACTATTTAACATTTTTCTGGTAGCTCTAATAAAAAGTGTGTATCTATATGTGTGTGTTTATATACCATATATGTATACATACACACTTTTGATATACATATATTTATATATATAAAGCGAGACGATCCGATCGTTATGGGAAGAGACGCAATGATTTTTATTGTACAACACGCGAGAACATGGTGCAAACCTTAAGGTAAAGTTAGATTAATTGAATGTGAAATTAATGAATGACTGTAAGTGATAATGTACGTTGAATGATAAATGGTGAGCAATTTATGGATACCGGTAAATCAGAGAACTTTGATATATTTAATTTTTTTTTTTTGTTTTTCTTATTGTACTACTCGTCAGTTTTTTCGATTTCTTTAAATTCCATTGTTAGGATCAACTCTTCTAAGAATCTCTTTATTTAACTTGATTTTCGACATTAAATTCTTTACTTTGATTCCTTAGTGAGAATATAACATACTTTGGTGTAGTGAGAATAAGATACAATTCTTATTATCCATATGCATCTTATCCGATGATAGATTTTATTGTACAATAATGACGTAATATGATGAGTGCAAGAGAGAAAGAAAGAGAGAGAGAGAGAGAGAGTAATTATGTACCATTAATTAGTACATGTAGCATTTAATTATGTTATGCACGCTGTGTGATCGCAGATTTCTTTATTACTAATTTTTTTAGTAATAACTACATTATTAATAGTGACAACGTACACTGTTCACAGTCAGGATACAAACGTTATAAGAAAAAAAAAAGAAAAAACTAAATGGCACTAATCAACCAGGATAATTATGATGTATAGTTACGCATAAATATGTAATTATGTTCCCCGGTAGCGGGATCCGTGAAACGCAAAGAGGTATGGATAAAGTATTCTGGATACGATTAGAGGGAAAAATATAAACATAATGAAAACCCATGAGCTACGGGTGGAATTGAATTATACTCGTATTTGTCAGCAATCATTAAATATTGCTAATAATCATTTACCGTCAATTTTGTCCCTTTGACTGCATCACTTCCGCTTTCCTTGAAGATTCTTCTTAAGGGAGAATTCATTTACTTATACGGTTCAGCGTTTGTACAACCGAAAGTCGTTTTCAAGGACAGTTGGTAAGACTACAGGAGTAATTCAACACGATTGAAACAGCTGGTGTAAACTGACGGATACAAATATGATGGCAGAAGTCAGAAAAGAAATGCGACTGAAAAAAATTCATCAGCAAGTATCTATATGGAGTGAATAAAGAAATTATCCCTAGTATCGACAATAGTGATAAAAATCTTGTTTTTCAGATCTAATGAAAATCCTGCTGCTTTATCCCAGAACAAAAAAAAAAGAGGAAACTTTCTGGTGCTGTAGAAAAAAGAAAGAGTTCCATTAATTCCCCAGAAGCTACCAACACGTCTTTACTATCAATCAATTTCATCATCCATGAGGAACACTCCAGGCTTGAAATTCAGCCATTTTCCCTGAGGCGCGCGAGCGCGGCGAATCCTAAAATTTGGAAATCAATAAGCGTCGCACAATGCTGCGTGCACATGCCGCGTTATAGAAATGGTCGTCGCGTCAAAACACAAGAGGATATTGTGGGCACATTCGTGAAAGTTATAGACGTAGGAAGAAGCGAACAGGATTGGTGCATGCAAATGCAGTGACGCTAAACAAGGGTATAACGTAGGTGGTAACAAGGGGGTGCTGTAAAAAAAAAAAGAAAAAGGGAGCGAAGAAGAAAAAGGAAATGCCACGGTGCGACGTCAAGTGGAAACTCGCTGGGATATTCGCCGGAATAAGCAACGGGTGTATCGTTTACGTAGGTGACAGCAGTTCTTGGCTTGTTGGTTTCTCCGTGCGTCCTGGACGTGTGATACTTGAGAGTGTGAGAGAGAGAGACAGAGTAGTAGCATAGGTTTATATAGCGTTGGTGGCCCTGAGAAGGTAGTAAGAGAGAGAGAGAGAGAGAGAGAGAGAGAAGGAGGGAAGGTCGTGAGTAGGGAGTAAAATCTTGTGAGATATTCGCGCAATAATCTACTGGTGAAACAAAACGTTTTTCCCCGAGAAATGACAGTAGAACGTTTACTTTGTAATTATCAGCGATCACCTTGCGTCACTGATAAGAACAGCGTCGGACAATTGAGTTATCGTGAGAAACGATGGCCTGTAATTATTATACATACAGATTTATCTTGTCGAGCATAATTTTTCATAGACGCTCTTTACTTTTTTTTTCTATTATTGCTAGACACTGCTCAAGTTTTATTCTCTGTGGCTTTGCTGTTGCTGTTATTGTTAATTACTATTTTTGTGTTCATTGGATATATTGTTGGTTTTCAGGCGGAGGCGAAATACTGTGCCTTTGAAATTGGCGGAGGCCAAAAGTACTATGCGTAAGTAAAAAAAAAGTATAAATTTAATTTATAACGTATATTGATTTGTTATCGTTATACTTGTACTAGAGTTATGTGATTGGTTTTTTTTTCCTTCTAGCTGTGCCAGCGCCGAGTATTGTTGCAATTTTGGTTGCTGCGTGTCGCCCGGTTTTCCAATCTATCATCTATGGTATTATTGGTGAGTAACAAGAATCTCCCAAAGATATTCCATGAGAATATTAAATTTAATGTGACTATATATTTTCAGGCTTCTCGTTATTATCATGTTTCTCGTGTGTTCTGGTGGTGGTTGGTGGTATCGCTATTGGCTTCAAGGAAGATATAGAGCAGCTGCATCTGCTATACCAAGTAGAACAACCACCATGAGACCCCAGAATCCTCTGCGCGGTCCAACCTGTCAAGCACAGCAGGCACGAATCACGTATAATTCAGCAAGGAATACCGTCCTGTTGCATCGCATGTGGAAAGGTAACAATGGTGCATCCTCATTAAGGACGTTCATCTTTTTTTATCCTGCAAGCCTAAATTATATAATGATTTCTCTGCTGCTTAGGTCCACATCGCAGTGTAACCTCACCAGCTTACAATGGCGCCGCAGCGAGCTCGACGCACTTTCAAAACACAAGCGTAATTTTAAATGAAAACAACTGTCCATATTATCAATTGTACGGACCACCACCGAGCTACGAGACGGTCATTGCTCAGACTCGTGGCAAGGTGTCGAGTCCTACTTCGCCTGAGAATTCAAGGACGAGTTTGCAGACGCCACCTGTGCAATCCAGAAGTATGCCACCATGTTATGCGCATCCTTATGGAATGACACCGAGGAGGAACGATAACATGGATCTGGCCCATAGTTCAAATCGTGGGACGAATTCACGGCAGCTGGATGGATACGATACTCCAGGATATCCGCACTGTGCGTCAGCATCTCAGCCTAATGGAAGCACGACGGCGAGACACGATGTGTGTGTACCAATGGAGTTCTCTGAAGATGGCGCACCAAGTATTGGGAATGCTTTGAGAATTCATCAAGGATCCTTGAAGAGGTTTATTAAACCTACTGAGATGTCCTTGTCGCAGGATAATAATAATACCAATATAGAGAGGTTTGGGATACTTAGCATCAACTGTGCCAGTGGCTCTGGTGAACATGCTTCCAGGGACTTGAGTAATCTGAGTCAGGATCGTATACAGGAGCAGGAAGTACCAGAGACTTTTCGTTTACCAACTGAAACTTATTCAGTGGTTGCTAGTAGGTTGATGTACCCAAAGCGCGTGGAGCAACGCTATGGGAAACGGAACCAAGGAGATGATGATCCTGCTCGGGATAGATCCAGTAGTCCTGGTACCTCAGGACTATCGAATCGGGACAAAGATAAACGATATAGTCCTGACGGGGGTGTCTCTACCAGGGATCCGGATCCTGCTGCTAGCAACCAGGATACCGGCTACGTAATACGGGAAGGTACAAGACCATATCAATCGAGTCCATCCAATAATGTGATATTAGCACCTCTTACTTGTAACCTTACGAATGATATTTCGTCACCGTCAGCTCTCGCCTCCAATAATGTTAATAATCAAGTGGAGCTACGATCACCCGCTGATTTTGCCAGGCGTTTTGCCTCGAGCTTTGAAAGTAAACCTAAATTAGACAGATCAAAGTCACTCGACTGAGCAGCATTGCAATAACGAGATTAATTAAGCAGCATTATACCGCGCGCGTTTATCTCTGTGCAGTCGTACAAAACGCGTGTTTATCTTTGTACAAATGTATAAAAGAATTGACTGAAAAGTCGAGAATGACGAAAAGAAAATTGTATCGCACGGTAACACCATCGATCGACAAGTTATAAGTTTTTGAAATTCTGCAAGGATTTCATTTGGCGAAAGATGTTGATCTTTTTGTGAGGCTTTCCAAAACGGTGAATATTAATTTTTTACATTGACAAACATATCGGAAGCCAACGGTTAGCTAATTGAATAGAGAAAGGAATTCGCGCGAATTTTAAACGCACGAAATAACGCGGATACTGGCCATTAAAAAGACAAGGAAAAACTTCATTTCTCAGCTTCGGCAGTGTCACGTTTTTTCAACCCACTTGCATTTGTGAATATTACAATGTATGTAAAGATATACGCACAAGATCCACAAGAACATTATGGAAGTTAATCAATAGGTCGGAGTCATTTGCTAGAAAATCAATGTCCAGACTCCGTAATTGCCTGCGACAGCAGAACGGGCCAGTAGAT
The DNA here is from genome assembly GCA_030142375.1 of Calameuta pallipes. Taxonomy (NCBI): domain Eukaryota; kingdom Metazoa; phylum Arthropoda; class Insecta; order Hymenoptera; family Cephidae; genus Calameuta; species Calameuta pallipes. The sequence goes on from JARQSW010000395.1 coordinate 299,391, forward strand.
ATAATTGAACAGCTAGACGTAAGTTTCTGGTGTATGGACAGTTGAGGCAAGCAACAGGAACACATATCAATGAAAGTTCGAAAATTTGCTCGAGTCCCGTGGATAGCGACGTCCATTAATATTGCTTAAAACGCAACGAGCGTCTTTCAATTTTATTGGGCACTGCTTTTTCCTCCACAATATCTTGGCCACTCGCATTAAGAGCTCAGTCGCGCTCGTCAACGCAACTACCGACTAATAACACAACGTGAATTCTTTTGAATGTGTTTTTTATCATTGATCGACAGTCTGCGTTCTAACGCGCGTTTGACGAGCATGACTGGGCCCTTAACACTGTACAACAAAATCCCTAAGAATGACGGATTTCAGATTTCTTGTTTTAAATTCTATAAATTATTGTTTTTTCCAGAATTTGCGTTGGCTTTTAGCGAGATAAAAGAATGAATATATATGGAAATTTATCAATATATCTAAATAGTTTATTATTAATCAGCCACTCTAATTTCGAAGTTCTGTATATGTAGGACACCTAAATACATCAGAAACAACGCTGGTTATTCTAGTGTTAAAGGATATATCCACGGGATGGCATTTGGACGGAAAGTGTGTATCAACTGGCGAGCGTATAACCTATAATTAGAATATAGATTGTCAATATTTTCTACCATTTATTCTCTGTTCCCACTGGATATTTTTATCACTGCACTCTTTTTCTCCATACATTTTGCGAAGAAGAAAGATATAAAACAAGAAAAGAAGCAAAGTCAAAGAGAAATACTTGGCGAACAGATGCAGATGTTATACAAAACTGACTTTCAGCAGCCAAAATACCAAAACGGGTGGTGAAAATGATAAACGAAAAAATAAGAAAACGGGTACCGACTAGAGTATATAAAAAGTAAGGGAAAGAAAGAAAGAAACAGAAAAAAAGATAATGAACTCAAGTAACAATGCATCCTCTATTTTTCCGGATATCCATATCAACTTAGTCATTGTTACTTTCTTATTAAAGATATATAATATATATATATAGCACAAAGGCGCGTACCAAGTGATACGATAAAAGGTGAAATAATTAAAGAAAGGATGATCGTCGCTATAGTAGAAATTAAGAACGATTAACTGTGATCTTTTACACAAGTGATACACAGCGAAACGACTGATCATTATCTAGGATGATTAATCAAACCGATGCACTTTGAAAATCAAATGGAACAACAAGAAAAGCCAAGAAAAAGATACAATAAAATCCTCGATAAGGAGACAGAAGTTTCTCTGTGTTCTATCACCGCTATTAAGGAATCTTCCCGAAGAGAAGATCTAATGACGTTTCTCTTTGATAACTTGTCAAGGCTGGCCTCTTTAAATTCATAAAAAAGATAAATATAGGCTTACGTACAGAGGCCGATAAATTCTTACTATTATATGAAAGTTCTGAAAACGTCGCTTCGCACTCTCTTCAAACACTATAATCCTTGATCTTCATTCCGATGCACTTTGCTCTCATTGAAACTCATTAAATTTTTGGATCTCTCGAGTTTTCTTATCAGCGAGGATAAAAAGCGGTCCAATATGAATGATAAGACGAAGAAGGATAAGAAAAGCATTATATGTGCCAATAGAAATAAGAAGAATAACGGATTGGGTGATACATTGATTATTTGACATTCGAACGAGTACGATAAATTGTATGAAAATGAGAATAAGTCATTTCTTCAAGTTCTGCGTACGTAATACTATTATCCTTGTGTGTGGTGTTTTAAGGACGTGATTATAGGCTTGCGAGCCAAATGATTATATATACATATAAATACACATGACGAGAGTGCAGTACGTGCATCGTACGTGATGTACTGTTGGTGTATATAATCTATGTAGATATACATATATATTGCGAATTATTTTTTCTAATCGAGTCCTAGTCAGCGATCGTCCATTCCCAAATGATGCTAATATTAATATTAACGGTTAATGATACAAAGGGACACGGTATTAATTAATTGTATTATTGTACTAGGAGTGACCCTACATTATTACCATATTGACAGTACATACGTCTAACTATATTAATAGCTTATTATGTGAATGAGTGTGGATGCATGGCCATTCGAATGCGTCATGACGGATGCGAGTAGATATGTGAGTATTCGCTTTTAAAGTGACGCTAATTATTCGGAAACATCCTTTTACTGTGTAATGTGCAATCATTCGTATTTATGATTAGAATATGGGGAGAGAGGGAAGGAGAGAGAGAGAGAGAAACACGGAAATAACGCTGTATTATAATGTATTTAATGTAAAGATGTCAACGAAATAAAGGCATGGGATATTTATTCACTAATGAGATAAACATTGTTTATAGAGTGATAACGATAGGATTGATTTTTGTTTAATTTTTGTATAAAACGTAGAAATTTGTTTTTGTACCTGGAATGGAAAGCTTGTCAAATAGTTTCGTGTTATTCTATAATTTGTTTGTGAATGTTATATTTTTATGATTTTATTTTTACACATTAGAATTGGTTATAGATATTTCTTTGTTTCTTTGCGTGACTAAGTTTGAATTGTTAATCAAATTTGCTGTTATAGCAGCAAGAATGATACCGATTCACTGTGAATTCTTTAGGTTGTGAAATGGATTAGATAATTTTTTTTGGCAAAGTAGAGAGATTGAGAAAAAGAGCAATGATTTTCTCTTTCTTTCTCTTTCTCTCTGTGCGCCAAAGCGATGGTAAAGATGGCAGGTGCAACGTAATGCGTGCTGAGCTAAAAATCAATAAAGGGATTGGCAGAAGGGGGAAGCATCCCTGTGCACGATATTGTACAGCAAAGCAGTTTTATATTTCTCATGGGTAAAAAAAGATGCCTTAGTTCAAAAGACACCGGATAATCAAGGGTCGTGCATTGCTTTAGAGGTGGTTGAACTTTTAATTAATTGTTTCTACATGGTGGAACAATAAAAATTAACGTGTAAAGATTGCAACAGAGTGTGTTGGCAAAATGTCAGTGAAGGTAAGGTTACACCTCTTGCCTAGTGACCTAGAAAAAAATGCTTATTGTATGCATTTGTGTGATTAATTATTTATTTACAAAAAATAGATTGTTTTATAATATTCGTGTTTTGAAGAATTATTTTTCAATTAAGCAGAATGATTGTGAATAATTGTATGATGCTTTTCATACTGAGTTTGTGTCAGATGGTCAAGTTTGATCAATTAATGCTTAAATCCAATAATATTGTTTGTAATATTTAAAATATTCATTTATCTTTTATTATATATCATTTATTTAATGACATGTATACATATGACTTATAGCACTCATGTATAGTTATTAGATATCTGCTTGGCATTGACTAATCTTCATAGCACTCAGTGTCTTTGTAAAGTGTAGTTGTAACCATTATATAATTCTTCTAAACTGGAAAGTATATTTGGCTGGTTTTGTAACAAGTACAAGCTATGGTTTTGTTTATCGTAGCATCTTTCAGAGATAAGAGATAGATAAGTAGAAAGCATCTAAAGTGACTAGTGTTCAACATATCTAATTAGTGTATTATTTTAGACATTGTAAAGAAATATTAAGTGATATATGAATTTTTATATTGTGACTGTGCGGATGATACAATAACCATACGATATCTATAATACAATTGACAGTTTCGACATAACAAATAGAGAAACTTGTTTGGGGTGTAAGCAGAAAAGGTTTGTCATACAACATAAATTGAAAGAATTAAGCCAATTCTCTCAGCAGTGCTCTGATAATAATGTCTTTAGCACATTATGCTTTAAGTGGTATATTAACATTATTATACATATCTCAGTAATTTTCTAATTCTACTGAGTCAGCAGACAGTCTCATACCATTGTAAAGTAAGGTTAAAACAGTCTTCCTTAGAGTTGTGTACTATAATGTGTATTATAACATAGTTGGAATCTAGCTGGTTTTCTACAGGTGGTCAATACAAATCTAATCATTAAATTTAAGCTGTGGGAACTAGTGCAAGCTCAAGAGGTACAGTTAAAAATTATTAAAAGGCTAGATAAATAATATAAAGAATGTTCTAAAGAAAGTGTAAATCACAAAAAAAAAACCTGATTCATAGAAAACCCCTATTCTTAAGTCATATGAAACACTGGAAATCACAGAATCATTGTCACCCATAAATCCCTATGACAAGAAAATACCCAAGACGGATTTTAGTTACATTTTCTTACGAACTGTCCACGTGTTTTCCATGACAATACGTTGCGGACATTCGAAAAATAATATTTAAATGTATGTAACATGGCGCCAAAATGTACCATCATGAAGATGCGCTTGCGCTCGATCGAAACATCTTTCTCAACACGAGTATTTCTCTCGATTCGAGAATAATTGGTTGCATCCTGTCATAGACATACATACATATATAAGTAACTAGTACAACGTTACAAACTGATTCTTTACGACATGTGAAAATACCTTGTGTATATTAATCGGCTGTGCCGTCAGCGCATTTTCAGAAGAATCGGAAAGACGGATGTAAACACTTTAGCGAAAATGTTTGAAAATGTACGTAGTTTCTTTTATCTTCTCGAAGCAATAAAAGTGCTTATAATCGTTATATTAAAAATTGTACACGTGACGAGGGAAAAACATAAATTAAAACAATTATTGTTATCGCTCTTGACATAGGTAGATAAAAATTCTTTTTTCTTGTAAATCGTAAACGTCTCTGCTGCTGTTAAGAAAATCAATGCGCTTAAATATGTGGTATTAGATTGCGACGGACTCTGGGGAATGATTTTGCCGCAAGGCAAACTATTTTTAACTGCTACTATAATTATACACGTCGAATTTTTAATACGTTCAAAAGCACCCGCGAATCGGCCTCAGTACGTGCGCGAGTCACGAGGATCAAGGTATGGGACGCCGTTATCATTATTTTTGTATAAGAGGAGAACGCCCACCTTCATTCGAAATCTATTGACAGTTTACTAATTTTATTCGCAGTAGAAATCACGAGCATCTGTCGGAGCATCAGAGTGTTATTTGCTTAAGGTTTTTTATCTTTTCTTTTTTAATATTTATATTTATTATGTCCGCGCGCTGCTGTTTTTCTTTGAATTACAAATAACTTCCCGCTTACTTTTATAAACTCTCTTCGTAATATTCTTGTGATGGAAAATATGTATTTTTAGCGTAGCCCTTCTGCGTCGTTGCGATGCCATGCAGTAGATTCCTTTTTCCTCCTCGTCTTTATCTTCTCACTTTTCGTCTCTATTGTATTCCTTATTAGATGTTCGGTGTAAGAAATATGATGAATCTCTTATTTTTATTTAGATTTCTTATTATTTTACATCTCACAATGTTGGTATGCTTACATTTGTTTGCTTGCAGACGTTTATGTCAAATATTATTAATTATTAATCGTAATTCTTTGAAGAAATTATTAATTATTAATCGTTAGATCTTTATTACTGTGGTCTATGCATATTTTAATTATAATGATACGCTGATAGGACATCAATATAATTTTTTTTATAACTTCTTGTTTTTATATACATTAGCATCATGTGGTCCTTCGTGGTGCCCATGGCACGGCCTAGTATCGGTTTGTGTGAAAATTATTTTTTCATCGTTCTGGTTGCGTAAATTTTTATTATTAATATGATTTGTTTCCGAAAACATCGAAAAATCTTACTATTTTATGCGCCGCGTCGAGAACGTTGTACAAAACCGTACGCGCATTGAAGTTAGTAGAAATAGCGATATTGATACGGATAGATAGTTAGAAGTTTCAGCAATTCTGAAAAAAAGAAGCGTCAGTTAAATTGTTTGGGCGTGATGTAACAAAAAACAGACAACGTTTTAATTTTATATATTAGTAGAGATAGATAAGTAGGAGAGTAGAGATTAGCATCCATTATAACAGAGTCATTGATACGCAATCACGGTATTACATTAAAATGTGTTCAGACATTATGCAGCTAATTAAATTAAAACTGAATGGGAAATTTGAGAATATTTAAAAGGATCATGAACAATTGTTAAAAATAGATTTTTTGAAAAATAATTTATATTTTTACTCTTATTTTCTTTTAAGCGGTCTACTATACGTTACGTATTCATAATGGGAATTGGCAATGAATAATGAGAAAATTGGATTCAGCGAAAATGTTATTTTGATATTTATTAATATGAGTTTTTTTAATTACAGATGACCAGATATAAGCAGGCCTTCGAGGATGAGGACAGCAGTAGCATCGGTTCCGTGGCTTTGAATAGCGAAGGAATCAGCACTTCGGCTACTCATATAAAATATTACTCGGTAAATATGCCTGCATAGTATATACATATATCCGGTCCACGAGTTTAATGTGTTTTTTTGAAAGAAATAAAAAATAAAGTTTCTAGCAAGCCACGTGTGATTTGCTAAGGATTGTATTATTTGCGTACTGTCAAAAACATACGTTGAACTGATGGACCGACTATAAAGTACAATAAATTACTTAATTCCTATTCTGATATGCACGTCCTAGAAATTCAAACGATTACGAGTTGACTAAATAATATAGTGTACATATAGTGTGAAGACGATTCTCACTATTAATTAATTGCACTAATTTCTTAACAGCCAGGTGTTCTACAGGGTGCGATAATGTGGCGAGCACGCAGCCCAATGGAAAAATGTCTCTTTATCGTTTGTGCTGGCCTCCTGCTTATGGTGGTCGTCCTTTCGATAATTATAAGCAGTAAAAATAGCTGGGATGATGCACAAATCTTTCACGTGTCCAATGGAGAAGGTGAACCATATCTGAATTTATCAGTCAATGATAATACTTGTGCCTTTATTTCTTTGCCTTTATTTTGGGATTATCAAATTAGTTTTTATTGTCGTTTCACCTGAAGTGAAATATTGATATCTACTTGAACTTATTTTGTTTCTCTTTTTGTTCAGATGGTACCCATTGTTTGACAGAACATTGTGTTACTGTTGCTGCATCTATTATTAACAGTATAGATAACTCGGTGAATCCCTGTGATGACTTTTATGAATATGCTTGCGGAGGGTGGATCAAAAAGAATCCTATACCGGATGGGAAGAGTATGTGGGGTACTTTTGGTAAATTGGAGCAAGAGAATCAGTTAATTTTGAAGAATGTTCTCGGTATGTTGGAACGGTTGTTGTTTGAGGAATTCTGTGTTGTATGTAATTATTTGAGTTATTGGAATTTTTTTTTTGGTTTACAGAGAAACCTTTGAATGAAATGAAATCAGAAGCTGAGAGAAAGGCTAAGCTTTATTATATTTCTTGTATGGATCCTGACGAGAAAATAGAAGCACTTGGGGCTAAACCCATGCTAAATTTATTGAATGACACTGGAGGCTGGAATATTACTGGCTACTTTAATATTTCAAGCTGGTCCTTACAGAATACCATGCATATTCTACAGAATAAATATAATATGGGTGGATTGTTCTCTTGGGCTGTTAGCGAAGATGATAGAAATAGTACTAGATATATAATACAAGTTGGTATCTATTGGCATTAGCCTAATGTTTAGTATTTATGTTATCTGAATTATTTGTATATTGTTTTACAACAGGTTGACCAGGGTGGTTTGACTTTACCTACCATAGACAACTATTTGAATAAGACAGAGCATGGAAAGGTTCTTGCAGCGTATCTAGATTACATGACTCAGGTACTCGACAATGAAATAGTTATCTATGTTTATTTTTTTTATTATTACAATCGTAAATATCATTTCTGTGCTCAATTGCAGATTGGTGTACTTTTGGGTGGCGAAGAAAATTCTACAAGGAAGCAGGTGCAAGCAGTTATAGAGTTTGAAACAAGATTAGCACAAATTACCATCCCACAGGAGGAACGCAGAGATGAAGAGAAGCTATATAATTTAATGTCGCTAAGTGAATTGCAGAAACTTGCTCCGTTTGTAAGTTGAAACTATTTTATTAATATAAATTAACAATTATAACGCATTTATCTCTTGATTATAATAACGATAAACATCTTTGCTTTTTAGATGTCATGGGTGGAATATTTTCAAAACGCAATAGTAAACAAGAAAATCACCAGCAAACTGAAGATAGTGAATTACGCCCCTGAATATTTCAAAGATTTAACAAATCTGGTAAAAGAATACAACAAAACGACAGAGGGAAAAATGTAAATTTCTTTGAACCACGTTGACGATAAGAAAAATTAATTTTCACGCATTCTTATCCCTCGCAGAATACTCAACAACTATTTGGTATGGCAGACTGTCCGATCGTTAACAGCCTACTTATCAAAACCATTTCGTGATGCATACAAAGGATTAAGAAAGGCTCTAATAGGTTCAGAAGGTCGTGAGGAACAATGGCGCTATTGTGTAACAGATGCGAATAACGTTATGGGATTTGCAATAGGTGCAATGTTTGTGCGCGAAGTGTTTCATGGGAAAAGCAAACCAATGGTGAGCTCTATACTATTCAATTAAAATCTTTTATAACGCAGTATTTAATCTCATTTCCATAATTAACATTAACAGGCTGAAGAGATGATAAATGAGATTCGCAAGGCATTCACAAGAAATTTAAAGAATTTAACCTGGATGGATGCAGAGACACGAGAGTCGGCCGAGGCCAAAGCTAACGCCATAACCGACATGATAGGCTTTCCAAATTTTATTCTGAACGCAACGGAACTCGATGAACGTTACGAGGATCTATTAATAAACAAAGATGAATATTTCCTTAATAATATACGCGTAAATCAGTACACGCTGCGACGTAATTTGGAAAAGTTGGACCAGGTTGCTAACAAAACTACCTGGATAATGACGCCGCCCACTGTAAACGCCTATTACACGCCAACAAAAAATCAAATTGTATTTCCAGCAGGAATATTGCAAAGTCCTTTTTACGATATGGAGAATCCTAGTAGTTTAAATTTTGGCGGGATGGGTGTCGTGATGGGTCACGAACTCACTCATGCCTTCGATGACCAAGGTAAAGATGCCCGATGATTTTCCATGAGTATAAATAACAATGAAATTAGATGATTAAAAGTTTTATATGATTGCAGGGAGCGAGTATGATCTCCATGGAAATCTTCATCAATGGTGGAACAATGCCACCATAGAAAGATTCAAGAATAGAACAGAGTGCTTTGTGGAGCAGTACAACGATTTTGAAATTCAGGGTCGTCACGTGAACGGAAAGCAGACATTAGGTATTTTAGATTTATTAATCATTGATACAAATATTTAGATAACTGCACAGACTATCATCCATTTTTTTATTTCTCATGCGCACAGGGGAAAATATAGCAGACAATGGCGGACTGAAAGCTGCCTATCACGCTTATTTATCAACGCCTAAGAGTCATAAGGATCAAATGCCTTTGCCAGGGCTGAATTTGACGCATCGTCAATTGTTCTTCCTAAGCTTTGCTCAGGTAATGAAATAAACTGATTCAGTAACAATGATCTATGTGAAATAATGAAATCTGTGAACAGGTATGGTGTTCAGCCGTGACGTCAGAAACAATGGGACTCCAAATAGAAAAGGACACCCACTGTCCAGCCAAGTATAGAGTGATAGGACCTCTCTCAAATCTAGACGAATTCTCCACGGAATTCAATTGCCCAAAAGGTTCGAGAATGAATCCAATCAGTAAGTGCGAGGTATGGTAATGAATTATCTAAAATGAAAAATCGAAATGGAACGAGTAATAGTCGGAAAGCTTGATCCTCTGATTGTTTGCTCGTTCGCTGTTTCTTCATGGAAAATTATTTTCCGTAATAGCTCAGCGAATATCGTGTACGCGAGTCATTAGTCCCGAGGGTGCTAACGCGCGAATTTGACCTAAAAACAGAAAGGTATTGATTGATTATAGTATAAGAGTCACACACGGAGAAGGCACTATATAGGACCACTTTGAATCGCTATATCTTCTTTATACGGTGCTAATGACGCTGATCAATTTGGGAACTAATTAGGATGATTCGACGTAACGGATATAATTATTACTTATCGTTTTTAAGAATATTAAATAACCTGGAAGATATTTATTGTTTTTTGAGGGTATATACATACTTCCCACATGGACTTGCATGAATGTCACAATATTCGGCAAGAGTGTGTGTCGTATGAGTGTTCACTTGACAATGATATTTGCTCAATTAAATGATGGCATGAAAATGCGAAAGCAGTCGTCAATGTTGATTACACGTGATGCTTCGTTCGTCGCGCTAAAAAGAAATAAACATTATTTCGTTAATATTTAAAAAAAATATAAAATAGGTATGACTTAAATTGCTATTAATACGTCACATTTGTTTCAATTTATATTATGCCATGATCGTTTATTAAAAATTCATAGAAAAAGATCGAATCTCTTTCAAAAATATAAGCGCTCGGAACGAGTATCGCTAGTCATTTATCGCGTTGTGATTCATTCCAGTTCACGAAATGATAAAGAATATTGATATATTATAATAAAAAATTAATAAAAACTTTATAGGAAAAATAGAGTACTTTAATTATTTATCGTGAAAATAAAAAATCTTTTTGTCGACATCAAGTTTTCAAAACATTCAGGATCTGTTCTTTTCGTTCTACAATACTTCTGTGTATACATATATGTACCATATGCATTTTTAATAAACGACCATGGTATGATACAAATATGAAGCAAATCTGACGTATCAATAAACATTGTTTTTCGTCGTGCTATGAGGTCAAATAAAATCATACCTACTGTATATTTTGGTAGAGCATGAATTAGATAATATTTCTCTTTTTCAGGATTATGAATGAAGCGCCACATATAATCAACATTATTATCGTATTTTCATGTTAGGCGAGCACACAACCTTGCTGCATGTTGTGACATTCATGCAAGTCTATCTGGGTTATTTGTCTTACAGACAAGTAACTTCACGTACCTCTGCGTGTCATAGCCAAAGAAACAAAATAAAGTTACTATTATATATATATATTTATTTATTTATTTTTTATTTTATTATCTGCCACGTCGATGTCGATGACGGTAATTATTGTTGATACGAGACCCCAGTAATTTCTGCAGGCAGGATAGTAGTTAAGCTTAAGAAATTTATTTTATATCTATGACTAAGGTCTAGTTTTAACGTTTGATCTTCAAGGAAAGTTTTATTTAACCTAATAATTTAACGCTTATGATCGGATAGTCCCAACGGCATAAATAAATCTGAAATGAGCTTAGCTAGGCTCGGACTTAAGGAGATCGATGCATTTCACACTAGACAAATAAGTGTTAAATTTTAGTAATCGTTTTTGTAAAGTTTTAGGCATTAAATAACATTGGTTCAGTGTTATTTGTGTTAAAGAATGTGCCCTTAATCCAGAGAGACATTAATGTTTATGGATTGGCAAAAAATGAACTAATTAACGTTAATTTCTGAGAAGGTATGTTTTCGTTGTTTTCTCCAAGAATAATCCGTAATTTTTTACCGTTTTTAATGGGGCACCGCTTATTCTGTTTCTCGAAAGACGCTCTACAATTTGAGCGTCTAGCTATTTGATAGTGCTAATTGTTTAAAAATTACAGCTTGTTGTTTACCAGCCAAAAATCTCTGCATCAATAAAAGTTTATAATTATTAATTATTAATGAGCCATGTCTGATCAAAAATGGTAAAAATTACGGATTATTTTTGGAAAAAATGGAACAAGTATGTATCTTTTCGGAAGTTGCCATTATTCAGGAAATATTGTAAATTTATCGCTGTAAATGTTTCTATAGGTTATGGGCACGTGTTATAATATAAATTACCCTTATGTTCACGAAGTTCAGTTCTGTAACTCGGACAGATTTTGGCGAACGTGCGAAGAACTCCTGACGCTACTAATTAAAGGAGGCAGGTATTTCAATAAGAATAAACTGAAGTGACTTGAACGTAAAAATTAAATATATTGGCCATCGACACAAGATGGTGAAAAGAACAAGGGTACGTGTGTTTGGTCGTTGAGCTAGAGCACGACTGGTCCAAACTGGTCCTTCTGTCTCAAACAAAAAGGGAAGAGAGCCTGGATATGGCTGGGAAAGAAACTAAAAGACTTGGGATGGAGACACGTAAATTAGTGGGTGCTATTTGTGAAATGCAGGAAAGTGGATATAGCGCACATGTGAAGGGTCTTGCGATGGGAGACCTGCAGATCGTCAATGTGCTAAGTTTTAGAAATTGACTCTCCAAATATATAACGGATGACGGACACTGGGAACGGGGAGACAGTGGGTGAAAGGAATAGCAACAGGAGAGCCTGCGACGTAATACCTTAACACTAATCAATTAATCCGTACAACTTTGTAAAACCGATCCAAAATATTTAGCTCTGATTTGACTAGTGTGAAAGCGCTCCAACTTCTTTAACTTTAAACGGCAAAATTAGATCTTAAGGAGCTCTAGCTGTAGAGATAAATACTTTTAATAACATGTAACGTAACTGTAAACATAGAAAATTTTAAGAATGTAACTGTCAGTAGTCGTTGCTACGTGTCAACGACCCGCTTTTCAAAATGAACAAAAATAATTCATAAAACCGGTTGTTTGTTGATCGGTAATGGCGAGAAGGGGAGTCAGATTTATGTTCCTTATCATTCGATTTATCTATCGTGCCAGGTTAATTATATATTTGACCAATTGTAAAAATTTGATAAGATACAGAATATAATCGCGTGTTTGGCATTGTTTCTATCTTTGGGACTATTGTGATGATCCTGATAGGTTTTACACTATGAAGATTTGAGATGTTGCAGACCTTGGGATTATTTGATGTTATGAAATGAAGTTTATTGGAACAGTAATTACGGTTACTCGTTCACAGCTTTTTTATGGTTAATTAATAAGGCAAATATTTTTGCCACGAGACACGACTGCATGAAACGTATAGGAGTTATGCACTCGTTCTTTTCAAGAAACATGCGCCATTTTGAAATACTTAGTCATGCAAATGTTATTAAATTTTTTTTTCCTGTAAATTGCATAGATTACTGGTTCAAGAATTCGGAACGAATTTTGATTATAGATATTGCTCGCACAAGTTATATATGTTACATGCAGCCATGAACGTATAAAAAATGACGTCCACTATTGATTCTAGTATCGAGGTTTTTGGTTGATTTTTCTTTTTTCGTGATTTTCTTTTTTTTCTTTTGTTTTTGAATTCACTTTTTAATCTCTCGGCTTGCCTCAGCCACTCCAAACTCGATGTAGATAGGCCAACTAACAAATTGCTATACCAGCTGCGGGTTCTGCATTTGGGTTTTCAAATCTTATCTTTTTGTGAAAGAGAGAAAAAGATTTAGAATTTTCCATTTTCTAAAGAATCTACGACAGTCTTTTTTTATTGATGAAAAAGTGGGTATTAAATGTGAACAGGTATAATATAATAATATTGCAACATATCAGCACGTTCGCAGATGAAAATAATTAATGAGCCATAAGGGAGCTTTTTTGAAAATGAGAACCCGCTGCCGGATTTTCAAATGATTTATATAGTTGTGTATAAAATAAGAACGATAAGGGAATAACGAACAGAGAAGGAAACAAAACAAGAAACGAAACAAAAACAAGCGGATAAACAAAAAAGTGTTGAAATGATGAATATAAACTAAGTATTAATATTGCGTCGATCGTACCATTGTTTGTTATTTGTATTTCATTCTCAAGTCGCCAGTCCATTTTTGTATCTCGACTATTGCGCGTGCGCGTTTGTATTGAGATTGGAAAATCGGTCCTTTCGAAATGCCGTGAAAAATATTATGAAAGTTTTACGCTCATTTCTCTATGTTGTTCTGGTATATTGTATATTATATACATATATGTTATATGCTTATTAAAATAAAGTTACACTGTCCAATTGAGATTGTTTGACAGCCGCTTAATAAGAATCAATACCATGACTCAGCTTATAATGAGTATTTTTAAGTATTATGTTTTTCAAAGATATTCTATTCAAAATTTCTAAAAGGTACGGTTCTTTGGCCAGCTATATTCAAGAATCTCATTTTTCTCGTAATATATCTTGCATTTTGTTTTCTATGTCTCACTTGATATCTGTACCAAATGTTTTCTACTATACAAATGATTGTGCTGATTATCATAACGATTAATAGACATAAGCATGTTAGATATACATGTTCATGCTGGACAGGATGAAAGCTACCTTGTGGCTGTGTTGCTGCACTAGATATAATACCCTTGTTAGATATCCACTTCAATTGCAGATACATTAAGATGCCAGCCTCACGTAATTTCAATAAACTGGAAGATGATGTTTATTATAAAATTAATTAGCTTTAACAAAGCTAGAAGACTCTTCGTAGTTTAATATTTTTTTTACGTACTAAAAATCTATGAGACATTTATGTGGCGATGCTCTTGCATGTAAAATGGCTAGTTTCAGGCTCCAGTAATTACCAGGTATTTGAACTATGTCACATTTTTCCTTGACTTCGTTATATACTGTTTGAAATATTATTGGTGCCTCCAAGTAAACGACTCCTTGTTGACACAGATGGGAATACAAAGCTTTGCGATTCCTCATATCAGGACAATTCTTATTGACCAAATCACTCCATTCTTTTTTAATATTTCCCTCTACAGTCCACGTCTATAATTATAACTCTACATATTATCCATAGAATATGTAAATTATTATAAAATTCACTAACATCTGTGAAGTGGATGTAAGCAGTGCTGTCATTCCTTAGACATAAAGAGTGTGTCTTCTTCTTTACTAGATCCCCTAAGTTTGATATTGGCAATGATGTCCCTTTTATTGCCAAGAAAGATGTTAGTGTACTATTAAATTCAACAGCTATCAGCATTCCCATAATTAATATTGAAAGCACTAATAATCGTAGTGACCAACTGGTAGGCATTCTTGGAAATCCTAACGAGGCAATACAGTTTAATAATTATTTTCAAAAACATAATAAATTACTACGAATAGTTTTATTACCTTGTCCAGTTACTCCTCCCAAAATAGTTATGAAATTTATAGGAGGCATTACGCTATCCGCATGTCTATCGGAAGTTCTGCTGTACACGGATCTTCTTAATACATAAATTAATACAACAACTCCCCATATGACTATCATAAACATTATTATGGTTAACCATAGTTTTATGTTGAATATTTTTATGTACCACCATGTAGATACCCCAGACCCATCGGAGTGTATAAACAGAGAATAACTAAGGGAAGGAAAAGTGTTATGGTAATAATATATTCATGGATAGCATAAAAGTTAGTAAGACTTACGAACTAGTAGCAACTGGTGTACTATAAGCAAAATAGCTAGCAGCAGATGTGTGGATTGCAGTAGCAGCAAGAATTTCATCAGCCTTGCCATCAACTAATGATCTACCACTGGCAGGATTGGCTCTTTCAAAGAAGGTCCTAGCATGATATGAAGAAATTATTAAATATAATTAAACAATTATTCTTCATTAATATGTATAATATACTTGAATTTTAGTTTATTCTGCAATATTGTCCAAACTTCTCCAATATACCCAGTAACTGTGTCACTACGATCATCCAGCATAATGTATGGTGGCATCTGTAAATTATTTTCTTGTGATTTTATCAAGTTTTTGAATTAATTTTGTTTAGCAAAATATGTTACCATGTCAGCGATCACTGTAATTGTTCGTCCTTGAATATCACGCACTTCCTTTATACTGCATATTGCTGATCTGTTGTACTTGAGTGCTTCAATCATTTCGAATTTTGTATCAACAGAATTCCAACGCCATAATCGCCCAGGAATATTCAAAATTGCATCGAATTCAGCGTCATTGTTTAATAATCGAATACATAATTCTCCATTTACTACACAGCAGAGAAACTGATCAGGCCAAAAATTGTATTACTAGTCACATTTAGACAATTAGCATTATCACATCATGTGATATATTAAGAAACTATATCATACCATTATAAAAAAAATCATTTCACATTTCATGTGATCTACTGTCCTCCTGTTTTCTAAAAGTAATATACTTTTTTCTATTTTCTGCACTGTTACGATACCACAATGAATCATAATCAGCAAACCTCTATCATATATATAAGCTTCGCAAATAATTCTTTAGGAAAGCTGATAAAGAATTCATCAGTGACAACAATAGCTTTAGAATTGTTACAGTCTAGATGTAACAAGTGCATAGAATAAAAAGGCATAATAATGTCAAAGGAGAATAGAATAGAATTGATGATTTCTTTAGGATTTCTGTATAGACAATAATCATTTTATTGACAGATCCTTACAATATTTGTATGTCCAAATATTCCTATTATACTGGTTACACAAAGAACGTCACTCATACTAATAATATAATGATTCGATTTAATAATGATTACTATTATAACTATCATGCAATATAGAAATACAGTTTATAAAAGCCCCTCTAGTGAATGCAACTGAAATACAGAAGTTTGCTCCAGTAGTTTGCTGTAGAAATCTAAAGCTAGTGATGACTGAATTTCATTTGTAATACTTCAGCCCTTGTTTATTTGAATACGCATTTTATTTACTATTATTAATCTAGTCTATTTTTTATATTTGTAATATATTTATCTTGTCTTCTCTTGTGTTAGAAGAAACTTCAACGCTCAAAGTTGTATTCATTTTTATACGAAATATCATTGACACATTATTGTTTTTTATGGTAATATTATGGGGTTTATAAATACTGTTTATTTATTTACTTTGTCCATTTTTATTGTGCACCTGTTTAAATATATTAATTATTTACTTTTTTTCTTTATTACGAGGCATAGCCTCGTACAGAATTTTCTTATTCGTGATGGCGCACGAAAGAAAACAAAGCATTATTGCCAACTTTATGAAATACAGTTCTGTGCTAGGAGACAATCTCGTTATACAATTTTATTAAATTTAAAAGAAAAGTGAAGACAAACATATTATTGTTTTCATAATGCCGGAAGAAATTTCTAGCATTTTTAATTCTTTCCAGGATTATCTGAATAGCGAGTCAGAACTTCGTGAGGTACAGTATTATTATATTAGCCTTTTTAGGTTATGTGTCAAAATTGAAATGCATGTTTCACCTGGTGACATAAAAAAACTTTTTGAAAATTAATACTTATATTATGAATTGTATAAAAAATGGAACAGTGGAAAAATATATCTGCTCTCATTTTATTATTATCTTTAGCTCCAACTCATTAAATGTACATTATGTTATGTTATGTTTTAAATAGGAGATTCGTGATATTGTGAAAGATATTGAAAAGAGTGCCAGGGACATATTAATGATCCTACAAAATATTCATAATGAAAATACCATCGAAGAGAACATAAGTATGTACATCTCTTTTTGTTATTAATAAGTTACTGCCTTGCACACCTATGTTTCTTACAATACTTTACACTTTGTATTTTATTATCAAATGGCAAATAGTCTTATCGTATACTGTTTGCAGTTGTCTCCCAATATTGTAAGAAGGCAAGAGAATTATTTGGTGATGTCCGCCAGCATTATGGAAAGCTCGCTACTGTAGTAACACCAGATCAATATTACCGCTTTCACGATCAATGGAGATTTGTCACTCAGAGACTATGTTTTCTTGCATCTCTTATGATTTATCTAGAGATGAAGATTCTAGTGAGCAAGCAGACAGTTGCGGAAATATTGGGTGGTCGGTCTCTAGTATTCTTCATATTTGCCATAATTTTTTAGTGCAAGATGTTATTGTATTGTATACCTTACAGTTCAAAACAGTCGGGAAGATGGTTTTCATCTGGATCTTGAAGATTTCCTAATGGGTCTACTTCAACTTTCCACTGAGTTGGTGCGTTACTAAATAATCCATAATATTTACAGTTTTGCAATTTTCTGTCTCTGTTTTCAGTGCCGTTTTGCAGTAAATAGTGTAACAAACGGAGACTACAATCGTCCTATAGAAATATCAAGATTTGTGAACGAGTTGAATGCAGGCTTTCGTTTACTGCATCTGAAGAATGATATGCTGCGCAAGCGTTTTGATGCTCTTAAGTATGATGTGAAAAAAATTGAAGAGGTGGTTTACGATCTGAGTATTCGAGGATTAAAACCTTCTGTGGCTCCAGCCGAACAAGAGGTTGAATAGAAAAAATTCCAAAGGTCGATTTATGAATCTTTTTTATTTTTTCTCACTGATATTCGGTATGGTTGATATCGGTAACACAGACAAGGCTGAAGCTTTACGCTTATATCTATTAATTACGCAAGCCACACAAAAAGTCAGTCGATGTTTTGAAAAAAATGTGATTGTCCATATATATAGTTTTTTTTTAATAGTTATATGCGTAACAATATGCACTTAAGTATGGAATATTTTGATAAACAATATGGTTTAGATTAAAAGCGTGAGGTTATTACAGTAAAAAGAATTCTAAAATTACATTCAATGAAAATCTTTCTTACATATAACATACGTATAGAATTTGTACGCTAAAAATTTGAGTACATTAATAAACATTTATTAGAGCGTCCATTAAGAATTATCACTATTAGCAACAGAATTCAATTTGATATTTTAATATCCACGATTGATATCCAAGATATTCAAGAGTTCTTCTCCTTTTACATATCTGGCATAATTCTCAGCGAATATCTTTGCTACATCTTGAGGTCGCGTCACACCTGACACGTGTGGAGAAATTGTCACCTGCAGCAAAAGTAGGAAGATATCATTTTTAAATAATCAATCAATCAATATTTATTACTTTACGATAAACCAATTTACCTGCGGCATACTCCACAGCTTACTGGATTCTGCTAGTGGTTCATTCTCAAATACATCTAAAATGGCTGCTGACAGCCATTTTTGTTCCAATGCATTAACAAGGTCTTTTTCTTTTATAATAGATCCTCTACCAATATTAATGAAAATAGTATCTTTATTCTTGCAAGCTTCCAGTACATTTCCACTTAACAGACCCTTGGTTTCTTCAGTGGATGGAAGAATATTAATAATATAATCGCAATTTTCCAGTATGTCATTTAAAGAATTCGTAGTTCTGAGTTCATCGATAAAGTCTAATTTTTCTTTCGGAATTATTCTGGTCATACCCCATACAGTAGCACCAAAGCCTTTCAATGTTTTTGCAACTGCAAATATTACAGTTATTATAAATATTATACATTTTTAAGTGCAGAGAAAATCGGCAGAACTTACTGGACTTGCCAATAGTTCCTACACCCAAAATTCCGACGGTCAGATCCATGATTAATCGGTGATTGGATATTTTATGATCGTTAATCCAAGCAGCTGATTTTTGATTCTCGTATTGACGTTTCTGATCTCGTTCATAATTAACTATCTGAGATACGACATATTCTGACATGGCCATGCCGAAATTTATACCGGAAAAACGTGTAATTCTATAATTGACATCCTTTCCATACAGATGCGGTAATAATTTATCCGCTCCTGCCCACGTGCCTTGGATCCAATTTGTTTTTGGTAAATGATCCACGTATGGAATTAGAAGATCAAAATCAGCTATAATGACTTCAGCTTTACTTAATTCAATAATAGTATCATTCCTTCCTATAATGATAATTGCATTAATCAAACACTTGTGTATTCATTCGTAATATATCTTCTGGAGTAGGCGAGGAACAGTGATAATTGTTGCGTGCCAAGAAGTCATATGTGAAAATTGATTAAACTAATGATAAGCAAGTCATCCTTTCTGGAAAAATACTATCGGACTGTTTAAAATTGTTCGATACTATTACTACTTTCTAAATAATTCTTAACAGCTTCCATCAGTAATTTCTTGTATCTAATAGCATTTTTGTTCAAGAGGATTAACGAATCGTAGTAGCAGCAGTGGATTTGACACGTACTCGCAGAAGGATTTGTGACACCTTGGGAACATTAAGCTTTGTGTAAGATATCTCAAGATTAGCGCAAAAACTCTAATAATACCTGGTAAAATGTCAAAAGTTGTCAGGTTAGGCAGAAGCATCCTAAGATGATAAGATAGTCTAGGGATATTGGAAAGTACTCCGACGCAATTGCTCATATTGCTGATCCAGCTGCGTGTAACGTCTCACCTATGTGCGTTATAACTACGTTTTAGTACTAGCAAAGAGAATCAGCCTCATTGCAATCTATGTTTGAGATAAAAAAAATCAAAGTCATCATCAGGTCCTCTAAAACATTTACATCAACATCCACGTACACAAATGTTACCCATTTTCCATAATTTATAGTATCCTCGTGTAGTAGTTGGGCTAACTCTACACAAAGTAATTGTACACGACATTTCTTTACATAAAAAATTCAGCAAGATCCTGAGGAAAATTTCAGATGTGACAATTGCTATCTGTCTGAATCCATTTCCTTCTTAAATCTGTAACTGAACGAATCAGCTTTATTCCGAGCGAATTCGTGAATAATAGGAGTCGCATCTGACTGAATTCGACCTAATCCGAAATCGGTAGTAAGTAGGATTGAAAATTGCCCCGGAAATGGTTCAGATTCATTCAGATTTGACGTACAGATTTAAAAGGTTTGAAAGTTTATTTCGGACTAGCGTCGGATTCATTGGGATTGAACTTCAAGAGGATGCTCGGATTGAGAAGGATTGAAAAGCTTGTCAGGATGTTTTTCGAATTCATTCGGTTTGAACGCACGATTGAAGGATTGTAATATTTTTTTCGGATATGCCACAGATTCATTCGGAGTGAAGTTGAAGTTGAAGCACGGGCTGAAAAGGATTAAAAACCTGCTTCAGTTTCGCTTGAATGATCTCGGATTGGGGCGGAGACAGATTTCAGAATAGCTCGAAAAACTTTGAATTAGTCCGGAGTAAATTCCTATCCGAAACTTTTACCGGGGGAGATTATTCAATAAGGTAACAATTGAATACAATAAAATATATGTTGGAAATTCTATAAATGTGATTATTAAGGTTTTAGTACTTCATACGGAAACTTCTACACGAGATTCTTCGCGATAATTATTTATAATAGGGTCGCGTCCTAATGTATACAGGCAATCGATTTGAAATTGTTAAATGCAACATCAGTGTAACTTAACTTAACTTGACTTAGCGCAACCTAGTCTCGCCTGGTCTCGCCTGATTTTACTTGACCTAGTCTAACCTCATTGAAATTGACACGTGTAGATCGGAGCTAGTTCCTTTATTTAAACAACGGATTGTAGTAAACTAAGTAGCATTTCCGGTGTACAACGTATTGTGTTATGTTTATTACCTTATTAAAAAGTGAATAAGCCCCCGTGGCACCGTGATGCTATTCTTATTATAATAGGTTATAACAAAACTGTTTACCATCAAAGACGTCTCAGTGTAGGTAAAGCAGAATATAACTATAATATTTTTCGAAAAATCCTAACGCCATCGCGCTGCTTCGTTTCGGGTTACCGTACTTCAGGGACAAGACACATTCATGCTCTTCAGCTATACAAGGTTTAAGCAAACTTGATGGATATTATTGTTTTTCTTTTTTTATATCTTGAAGGCAATTGATAATTTCTGTGTAAATCATTGAAGGATGGAAACAAGTTACAGATACCGATAGTGACGATGCTGAAGTCCACGTGCCGGAGAAATAGCAAGGGAATAGCTAGAACGAGAACTATCGCCATCTTTAAAAAATGGTATATATTTAAATAATGCAAATTGAAAAATAAATCAGAATTAAAGTACGCAACGCGTACGTGCACGATTTGCCATGTACTGCGGATATAGGACTAAGTAGTGGTATGTTGTTTGCTTTCAATTACCGACGTGAAAAGATGTGCTGAAAATGGCAAAAATGTATTTATCGACGGTGCGGATGCCGATTATGGTCAGCGCTGCTGTTATCTCCGTGTCCACTGTGCTCACTAGTCCTCAAGTATAAAACTTCTACAAGGCTGTTTCTCTTTAACTGTAGCTCCTGGGTGACGCAGGTCAAATGTTTTACTCAATCTTAACAGATCTTTTTATTATGAGATAGATACGTGATGTTGCTAGGTTTTTCGTTGTTGAAAAGCACTTGTCCTTTTTTTGGCATTTCTTGAGTTTGTAATTTGTAAAGGGGCTACATTTTGGGCGATCAAGACTGTCCACGTGATAGCGACACGTGCGTCAAGTCGCGACGCGCGAACAAAACGGACGTGCAGACGTGCCGATGCTGTAAGAGAATATATGTCTCACGATGTAAAGTAGACAATGTATGATTCCCACGGAGGTTTTAATTTTGACTCTGCGTCTTCCGAATCGCCGCCGTTAAGCGCTATATTCTCATTGGTCAGTTAGCAAACATGGCTTCGTTTTAGAAATATACTGTACTATGATCGGCTCGTCAAAAGGGCTGTGCGGTAACACATCTTGTCTCCTTTAGATTATGATACGCCCCATCGACTTATAGCATGGACTACGCGATCCCTACTTCAAATTCCTTGAAAAAATGTCCGCTCGAATAGACAAAGAGGGACTGAAGTGGCGGCCGGTAGCTCTCCTTTTCTAATGTTCCCATTGGCTACATTTTCTATACTCTCGTACTACGGCTGTTGATTAGAAAGAGACAGGGCTTGGCCGCCACCAGTGGCCATCTCTTTCTATCATACGATCATTTTTCCTATGCTTGTGCGTAGTCCATGCTATATGTCGATGATACGCCCTTTGCTGTAGTAAAGGCAGATTTTCATGAAACGTTAAAGATTACGCGCAGTTTTACTTTAAAGATGTAAAGTCGACTTTAATAACAGAAACAGTGACAAATAGTTAATATATTGTAGAGTATAATGCCTAAAAATTGAGAGGGGTGACAATTTAATATTTTTTTAAATACCTTTTTATGGAGTAATTCAATTAAATACACTTTTTATTAACAATGTTTTCTTTAGTTAGATTATCAGGCACTTAGGGCCAATTCTACAAATACGGGTAATTGCTTAAACTCAGTCTAACTCCGCGATTAGTCAATCAGATATTAGATTAAACGGAATTTAAAAAAAAAAAGTGTTTGTGGAATCGAGCCGTATTCGAAATATTATTAGTTGACTATAATAATTGATAGATTCAAGTACGTGGTACTACCTTTTTTGTCTCTACTAAAACTGATGACGCGCAATTCGAATGAAAATGGGCCTAACCCGCCTAACTTTGGGTATGTTCCGAAATTGACTGCCAATATTGCGACCAACGCTGTGCCCTTATTCATCCGTACGTATCTGAGAGAGATGTAATTACTTTCATAATACTGTCAGTAAATTTTGGAACACGTCCTTTGTTAGCTCCTCGTGGTAGGGACTACTTCAGTCGTGTTGTCGCTTTCATCGTGGATGCACCTTTGTGTTTCGTGGGTTGTAAAATTACAGTGGGCCTCGGCAGGACACGATTCCCGCGCGACGCGCGTCACATTGAGGAACTGTCGTGGCCGAACGTGTAAATGGCTGTGCGTCGGCCATGATGGCTTTGAACAGGGACCGTGTCACGCAAACATGTTTTCAAAGTGATATATCTCGTTTGGTGACTGAGTGACCGTGTTCCAGCGCGATGGCCGGGCGACGATGAGGCCCTGAGCGCTCGCCGTGCCGGGTGATACGGCCGCAGGGCCCCAGACAGGCCCAGAAAGACTTACGCCCAGAAGTCCCAGGCCCGTGCCGACCCGACAGGCCTCTCGGCTCGACACCAACCATCTCGGTTGTCAACACGCGAGTCAGCAACCCTCAGGATGAGCAAGCTGTCGTTCAGGGCCCGGGCCCTGGATGCCTCGAAGCCGATGCCCATCTACATGGCCGAGGAACTGCCGGATCTTCCGGACTACTCGGCCATTAACCGCGCGGTGCCCCAAATGCCCAGCGGCATGGAAAAGGAGGAGGAATGCGTAAGTTGACCATCCAGCTTCGTTCCAGCATGTTTTCACCATCCGCCATCTTAGCCACCCCGCCGTTTTCGCGAATCGTCGAGAGATGGCGCGAACGCTGGGATATAATAAATTTCTGATGGAAAATTGTCGTTTTTATGGGTTTTTGCTATTGTTTACACTGGTACAAAGTGTTTTTATCCTCTCTGAGTTGTTCACTTTCTTGGAAATGTATCAGATGTAGCTGTCAGTGGCTATTTCATTAGTTATTTTCATCTGGACTGCATCGTCCCTTTGACCGAATGAAGTTTCATCGATGACTAGCTTTATGCATTTTACAGGATTTTCTTGCATTTATTTTTAGGTCCTCTGTACCTGTTATGGTTTCTTGATTATTGTTCTATTACTTACTTTTAGAATTTTTAATCTAGGTGTTTGTGTTTTATTTATTTAACATTATTACTTTTCATGAGTTCTTTGTTTTTCTAATTATTTTATTGATTGTCTTTGTCTAATGATTGTTTAATTATATTTAGTTATTAGATCTTTAGTAGTTTCATTTTTAATTTTAAAATGTAGAATTTATAAAAATTGCAATGAAAACATTTATTATATGATTTCCTTGTAATAATAGGAACACCACCTCCAAAGAGCAATATGCACGGGTCTAATCATTCCTACCCCTGAGGTAACGGATTTGGCAGATGTAGAAGCTTATGACAAGATTTATCCCGCCGATTACAAGTTGCCCCGTCAACTCATACACATGCAACGTGAGTAAATATGTCACTTTCCTTTAATTCTATGACTTATGCATTAGTACTTTCTATACAGATTCACATGTCTTACCTTTGTATAAATCAGAATAGCATTATCAGGCATTGCGTTGTAAAATTATTTATACAAATAGCTGACTTGGATAAAGTTACATAAGTTTAATACAATTAATTCATTATTCTACTATTGGATTATACTCTATTATACAATAGTGTTAACGAATATACTTTATTCTACAGCTTTTGCTATGGAACAAGATATCCCTGATTATGACATGGACTCGGAGGATGAAAAATGGGTTGGAGTTCAGAGCCGTAAGATGGACCTGACGCCATTACAATTTGAGGAGATGATGGATCGGCTTGAAAAAAGTTCTGGACAAACAGTTGTAACTCTTAACGAAGCTAAGGCACTCCTCAAGGAAGATGATGATCTTATTATCGCAGTCTTCGATTACTGGCTCAACAAACGTCTAAAAACGGTGAGTCTTGCATTTTCTATTATTTCAATAGTCTCTAATCAGTAAAGTCTAACAGAAAACAGATTTATTGTAAAAGAATCTAGATTATGACATTAAAAGAGTATATGCATTATCCATGTGCTGAAGTGTATTACAAATTTGTAATCATAATAAGAGCATATTTTATAGCAGTTTTACAATAAGCTAAGAGCAATAATTAATATGTACATAAATTTGATTTGATTGGATTGTTGTCATTCAGTACCACTGATACCAGTTAGGTTATGTTCTCTTCTGTGAAACAAAGAATGCCTTAATTTATTACAAAATAAAGGTTCAACATATTATTATGTTGCATGTAATGAGCATTCGGCCATAGACGTTTAAATTAATTAAAAAAACTTTTTCTTCACCCTCACAGCAACATCCTTTACTACTAACGGTTAAGACCGAGCATCGCCTGGGATCCGCGGCGAATAATCCTTACCTAGCATTCCGACGGAGAACAGAGAAGATGCAAACGAGAAAGAATCGTAAAAATGATGAGACCAGCTATGAGAAGATGCTTAAGCTTCGTAGGGACCTAAGCCGAGCAGTGACATTGCTGGAGCTGGTAAAGAGGCGAGAGAAGACAAAACGGGAGCACCTCCACCTAACTATAGAAGTCTACGAGAAGAGGTAATTACATGATTGATTAAATTGATAAAGTTGGTGTTAAATTAATACGTTGCATCAGGTATCAAGCGCAAGACTTCAGTGGTCAGATCCTGGCCGAAGTTTCTGCCCTGAAAACCTCGAGACCAGCCTTCGCACCCCTTTTCACAAATCAGTTTGGTGTTCATCAAAACTGGGCGAACAAAGTCTGTGGCAAAGTTAGTGTTCGCCATGGTATATGTTGTCCTAGTTTATTATTCGCGCAGAATCTTTTAATAATTGTCATATTTCTCAATGAAAATAGGACGAGGTCATGCCCAGGAAGGAGAAGAGACAGTACAAGAAGCGAAAGCACAAAACGGACGGTCGTATTGGTAGCCTTGACGACGGTGGTATTCGCGGCGGTACGGGTAGTGGTGCAAGCCGGGGCAGCCGAGCAGTTCTTGGAGGCGGGCTGGACCCGCTGGCTAGTTCGGACGAGGACAGTCCGCTTCCATCGCATTCGCATTCTCAGCCTTCACTTCCCTCGGACCGCGACGACGAGGATACCCCGGACGAGGGCCAATTCGCCTTCAGGCGAAACAGAACTAGCAGTTATCTACCGGTATGTGCTATACGAGGATGTTCTTGATTTTTCGGTGCAATTTTACAGTGAAGATAATTTGCTGTACCATGTCGATATGCTTTTACAGCCTGTATCAGGTGGGTTTGGCAACTGGCCTTGGTGTGATAGGAGTGAAGGCGGTATGGCTGATAAGAGGTACCGATTTGCTCTCACCAGCATTAGTAAACCAACGCCGAGATGTATCGGTCTAGCAAGACGAAGAGTTGGTCGAGGTGGCAGGTTGGTCTATAATTTGAAGACTAAAGGAAGACTGCACCAGTAACTCATTGATTTTTCAATATTATTATAATCTCTTTCTTAGGGTTATTCTGGATCGATGTGTCACGGATATGGATGACATGTGGTCTTCGTTGGACTTCACGATACACGAGCCGAAACGCGATAATGCAGATCCAACCGCGACTGCTACAACCACCGTAAAGAAGGAATGGTATGGAACTGCTTCTATGATAATATTTTTATTTAGAAATAAGGTACTACGCATTCTTAAGCATTGAACTATATACACAATACATTTGTAGGTTACATTTCCGGCCGAAAACACCACCCGCATCGACGCACAGTCCAAGCGAGGAGTCTAGTGACTCGGACTCGGAAAGCGAGACCATATCCTCGAGACCGGAACCAGTTCCATATCCGTTCCCACCGGAAGCAACGTCGATCTGCGTCGACGTAGAACTTGATCGTCCAGGCGACGAGCCCCCGTTTACGACCGAATTTAATATCTCGGATTACTTCTCAGTGGACGCCCTGTCGGACTTCGACGTGGCAGTGGCCGGTGGTAGTGGCAGTGTTATCAATAGTGCGTGCTTAAGTGTGCCGTCGGACAATAGCTCGAGCGATTCGCGGACAGACGAGCTCGGCAGCTCACGATTCGCCCTAACCTCCTTGGCCGGCAGTTTGTTAGGGCAACCACCAGTGGTGACACAGCAGATCCGGCCTCAGTGCAGTGGAAGTGGTAGCAGTGGTAGCAGTGGTAGCAGTGTACATACTTCCTCGACTTGTTCTACTTCTACTTCGACACCATCCTCATCCTCGTCCTCCGCCTCGTGCACGACCAATCAGTCCACAACCTCCAGTACCGTATCGACACAGTGTACATCCATCGAGGCCCAATCCAATCATCAAACTAGGCAACAACAACAACAACAACAGCAACATAGACAATTGGCTATTAACAGTGCCACATCCTTACTCTCGAAGACGCTGACTAGTCCAACGAATAATCGCAGCGCTACAACCGGTAGTGGAAACGGCGGTGGTAACAGTGCTGCTGGTGCCACGAGTAGCGCTGCTACCACAGCGGTCAGAGTGTTTAGCACATCTGGGACTGTTATGACTTTTGGCAATGGACATCAGAACGGTCCAGTACCATCTTCGCCCCATTTACATAATTCAAACAACATACCGAACAGCACGAGCCACGTGGTGAACAACCAATCCACTTTACTTTTACCCCAGAAGCATCCGCCGTCCAATTTGATACCCGGGATAATTTCGCACAGCAAACTCGCCAGTCTGGCTAGACAGCAGCAGCAGCAGCAGCAACAGCATCAACAACAGCAGCAACAACAAAGTCAGGGCCAGCAAATCCCATCTACTGGGGAAATTACGCTTAATAGTAATAGGTAAGGCTTCTACGTTAAGGCAAGCACGCAATTTTTGCTTTTAATCACAACGACAGTAACTAAATTCTCATTATATTTTTTTAGTGAAGGATTGGACATGGAGGTGGACAGTGTCGAAGGTTCACCCTGCGATGGTAAGCCTCAGCAGCAGCAACTCGTCAGGGCGAATAAAACTAATTCACTCGCGATGGAAGTGACATGATGCCTGCTGTCGGCACCCCCATTGTCGTTGCCATTGCGTCACTGGGGGCTTCGCTAATTATTTTTTACCTTGCCGGAAAAATACGAGTCCCACCTTGTTGAATTCACGGTGTACGACCTCTGGTTTCTACGAAAGAGACTGCTTGCATACGATTTCTAGGCGGAATCTTCGTGCCCGCCGTCACGTCCGAGATACATTTTTTGAAAAGCTACACTAAAAAAATACTAAAAATGCAGAGATGGACAGGACAGACAGAGAAACAGATACCGCACAGTCGGCCGTGTCGCTATTATCAGAGCGTTTGGGATTACCTATAGGATTTTTTTCAACCTTCGATATTCTCAGCCATATATTATTTCTCTTTTTTTTTTTCAAAATAAGAAAATTGTTGCAAGAAGGATAAGCTTCGCGGACCACGAGTGGATAAGTGTATATGGATCGATTAAACGTTTTTACGAGGATACAGACAAGAAATTACGAAAACGATGGAAGGAGAGAAAGAAAAGAGACATGGGAGAAACTCCAGAGTTAGTTGGAGCGAAAATGGGTAACGTGCTCTTAATATATATTTTACAGAATAATGTTGGCAGCGCTGAGTCGCGTGGACTTTTTCTTTTTATTTCATCTAATCTCACTCGCCCTCTACTCTGAACGTTTTTGTGACTCGTTGAGTTACTCGGTAAGAATTTTATTTCTTCTCGCAATCCGAACAAAGTTAGATTTCAGAACTCTGTTTAGTCATTGAAACAAGAAATGTTTGCAATTATTAATACACGAATCAGTGGTAATAATTATGATTTTATTTTAATCTTTTCCTCTTTGTTTTTTCGTGAATCATGCAATACAAGAGACTAATTTCAATTTACTCATTGACGGTGCCTGGATGGTACGATATGGTGTCCGATGATTTTTTTGTCAGGACTTATAGAACTCGAAAATTGATGCGAGACGGATAGAGAAAACGAGTGAGAAAGAAATAATACAAAACTGTAATTGGTATATTAACGGATAAATTTGGCGACGCCTTCTGTCTTTCACGTTAATTGCTACAAAACCAAATGGTTTGTAAAAAGAGAAAGAAAATGAGAAGAAGGAGGATAACGAGAATGAGGCGAAAAGATGGAAGTAACGCTTTACAAAGTTAGAATAATATTTATTGTAAAACGAAAGGACGGCGACGAGAGGGATAAACAAAAATGTTATTTGATTATCGAAGGGAGGGATCTTCTCTTTGTTTTTCGACATCGTCATCTTTGTCATCTTCATTTTGAAATATGATATGAAATGTGTACAAGATGGCAAATCTGTGCGATGCCTTTGAGTATAATTTTTAAACAGTCGTTTGGTAATTTTATTTTATTTTTCTTTTTAATTCTTAAATTGGTTTTCTTATTATTTCTGTTGTGCAAATTTTTAAGTATTCCATGTAATTAGTAATTTTTTCCAAACATTGTTTTTTGGATAAAGCAAAAAATCAAGTTACAGTCGGATGTCAATGAAGTATCGATACATCGAAATGTATTGTGATTCACGTGAAAAAGAAAATTGCAAAATTCTTTAACGGTTTCTAAGGAAGCTTAGGGAGTCTCTTGGATCTTTATTGTGTAATACGTAATAGAGTTTTCTTTTTCATTAAATTATACAAACACATCTTTTATGGTGCATTAAATTTATAGTACATTCTAAGATAGTAATTATGTAATATTATTTCCCTTATACTTTTTTTACAAACAAAAAATTAAAGACGGTCAAGACAGCAATTTGATTAATCCTCGATTTTTAGAGATGCATCTTGCAATATATATTAAATATATTAGATCCACGTGCAGGTCGGCGTCAAATTCAAATCTGTTTTTAAACAATATACAATGAGAGATTTCTCCCTTCGTTTGTCACGCTATGAAAAAAAAAAAAAAATTGATAAAGAAATTTCTACGTTGGACTCAAGGAGGACAGGCTTTTTACGAAGCAAATCGATGACGTTAAGAAATCTAAGTGTACACATGATTTATTCATATTAAAGAAAGATCTTAGCGTACTATATCTAATCCATAGGCAGTATGCTCCTCTTGTACGTAACAACTGCGCGTTGTTGCTAAAGCCTATTCAATTTCTGAAGTAAAAAGAAGAATGGAAGAAAGAAAAAAGTATAAAAAGGAATAAAAAGAAAAAAAACACACGAAGCATATGCCGAATATGAAAGTACGAGTCATTTTGAGTTTTGGATATTGATAGAATCGAAGTGAAACTCTCTGTAGCTTTACTATGTAGTCTTCGTTTCTCTCATGCACACTGTAAGTCGTCTATCCTTATTCTGTCTCTGTCGATTCCAGTCTCAATACTTCCTCGTCATTTGCTGAAACGCTCTGTACAGTTTCTTCGATGGTTTTCAAATTATCAACACCGATTAGGTTCTTTCTCTTTTTTTTTTTAATTTCTCCATCTGCAATCATGAGATTCCTATTAGAAGTGATATAGAATAATAGTTTCTCAGATAATTCTCAGGATAATAATTCACTTCTTTTGTGTCTCCATATCCATTTGTATATGACTGGACTTTTTTCTCTTCTATTTCCTCTTTTCATCTGATTCATTTTTTTTCCCCCTGTACGATGAAACGATATGGCTCGTCAGTGCTTCTTTTATTTGTTTTCTTCTTCCTCTTCGTCTTGTTCTGTTCAGCCTTTGTTTTTTAGAGTACTGTCTTGGTCCTTGTCACGAATAACATTTGACCTTACTCTGGATTTTAAATCACACTGGGATGGGCTCTGCATTTCTCTTCTACTCGCGTGAAGTATTATACTCGATGGAAGGAAACTTTTTCCATGCCAGTTGTGTAAGAGAGTAAAAGGGCGTAATGTTGTGATGAGAAATTGCATGATGCTGGGGAAACACGATTATTATGGTTTGGTGTACTTTGCGGTGCGGAATGCGTTATGCGAAGCTAGGGAGAATTAAATAAGCGTAAACGAGAAGAAAAAGGGAGGAGGAAACAGCAAGGAAGTCTTTTCAAGATCATAACATGATGATAAACAACAAAAAAAAAGATAATCTGTAAATATAAAAATAATTACGCTTACTGTATCTCTTACTTTTAGGTGATTAATTCAAATAAATGTAATTAGTGTTGTTGTGGTAGGCGCACAGCGATGTGTAAGAAAAAAAGTATGAATAATTCGAAACAATTTTAGGAGGAGTAATAAAGAAATTTTATCCTGGATAGCAAAAAGTATTATTTCGATGCTTTTTTTTTTTTAAATCTTTGATGGGTATATTTGTCCTAGGAAGATTTTAGGGATTATTCGTGTTACCTTTAGTCGGTAAAGTCATTGTCGCTAAAGTATTGAGTGGGAAAATGTCATCTGTGTTGATAAAGTAACTCAGTATTCTGTATCATACATTTTACACTAGATTGCGTTTTATCTTTCTTCACATTTAGTTTGTATCAGTTTGCATCAGTTTGCATCAAGTATACCGTGGTGTGTACTTTTCATGCTAGCGGTGCATACGATTTTCGCGCGAAAACTTATTGGTGTACACAATTTTCTTTATCAGTCAAAGAGGTGATTTTATTAATAATGATGAAGCAATCAAGAATTGATGGATTTTTTAAAGTAAAACATGTATCACGTAATATAAAAGCGAAAGAAACTGATGTTTATGTAACGTACGATAACAAAACTAATATTCAAGACGAGCTTCATAGTTCAGCAATATGTGATGATTCTATAGCAAGAATTGATAGGGATAGAAGTCCTGAATTATACGCGATTCGCAAGAGACCTCTGTCACTCAGTTCTTCTGAGAGTAAGCCGTCTAAGAAGTCGCCGACGTGGATATTGCGTACGCCGACAAAACTATCTCCAAGAACACCAGAAAATTCATCAAAGATATCAAGTACAAGTCCTTCAAAGTCTCCAAAGTATAAACAAAGCTTGAGTCCTAGGAAACTCTTCTCCGAGAGGGTAGATATGGACTTGGCACAACAAGCTGTTGAAAACTTTAATTTAGCTAAACAAGGTGCTATAAAGTCCAATGATTTTAACTTGGAACAAATTTACTTGAAAAGATTAGATAGGGGGTTTAAAATGGAATATGGCACTTTAAATCTTAATGCTGCAGTGATGTATGACGTTGCAGACTTAAAATATCCAAGCGAAAAACATGCTGCGCATGTTTTTGCCATTATCACTGAAGTCTTCTCAAGAGGGGTAAACTGTGGTTATTTTAACGAGGAGGAATTGGATATAGCTTTTTCTATTCTAACTCTTAGTCATAAAGCACAAATGTTACTTGCTAGAATGTTGAAGAGAAAACGAACATGGCACAGAATATCTGATATTAAATATAATGAGATTGATATGGATCTAATTCCTGTTTTCCAAGAATTGATCAAACACAATATGGGCACTTCAGGTATGATATTTTATTTACGACACTTGTCATATTATATTTATATTCCTCTTTTTCATTGCAGACATTCAATCCCAAGACAGTGAGATATTATTAAAATTATTAAAAGTAAAAGAAGTTGATAGCATATGTAAAAAGTCAAAAGTGCCACATGGTCAAGGGAAGGAGAAATCGATACAAAACCTCCTGCAGCAGGTGCAAGGGTCTAGGATATATTTTTTTGGTGCCAAAAGTCCCAAGAATGCCTTGAGGAACATGATATGTAAAGAGCTTGGTCCATGTTTTCACATATCAGAAAAAGTGGCTAGCACCTTTGATAGAATTGCCACTTTATTCTTTCCATCACAGGACCCTCAAAAAGATCTGGGTGATATGTTTTTTACTCTTACCCAAGTCCATGAAGGGAAAATTCTCTATCCAACCCCTATCAGAGAAATGAAATTCTTTCCTATTTTTCGCAATAGAGAACATCTAATCAGGTACTAGTAAATTTGCAATATTTTTATACTATTGTTAAATTAACATTTACCATTATTTCAGTTACGTAGAAAGCAAAGCCAGTTATCACGACTTGCTCAAAGCCATTGAAAATAAGAAATGGGATATTGTACGAGATCTTGGGAGACTCTCATACAATCGTTTAATATCCTTACCTGAGAAGCAGGAGTGAGTATATCAATATAGTTACTTTCATAAATCTTTTACAAAGTCTATTACAAAATTATTCTTTTTTTTTACAGAGATTCAGAATCTTCAATTCCACTGCATGTAAAGAAGTTTGCTCCTGAATATTTTTGGGTGAAGACAATCTCAAAGAGTGTGGATGCTTTCAAGAAATCTAAAAACATCGAAGATGTAATAACATACTTAAACGTCTTGATAAATCAAAAGCATGTGCAGCTCAGCAACAAAGCTTCCTTGTATCAAGAATTATGCCTCCTAGAAAAACATTATAAAAAGGATCTAGAATCCAGCGCTACATTCGTTATGGATGCACTGCTTCAAAATGACATCACTGAGCTAGACACGACTAACTGGCTGAAGCGCGCTGAAATTCTCTTAAGAAGACAAACTGGAATAACTAAGGAAACTAAAGCAAATCTAAAAGCAGCAGTAGAAAGGATAAAGAATGTGTTACCATCGAATCCAAATGTAACCAAAATTATAGAAAGTAAATTGATGAAGGGGTATGTACAAAAGTCATTTATAAATAAGTGTTATTTTTTAAAAAGTCAATAGCGATACTTCAATAAAAAAATGTATGTTCAGAAATATTTCAGGTTCTAAGAGTACCTGGATAATGAAGTCAGCAGATGACAGCAGTCTTTATGTGTCTGTCGAAGGAGTTGCTATGCAACATTACTTCTCGGAAGGATTCAGTAAGGGAAGGCACTGTGAAGGATCCTTGCCAGTGCTTTTATTTGCCGTTCTATGCTGGGAGGAACTGTATGAATATTCGGCTCCTTGTGCCTTTTTATCATCCTATCAAGAAGCTCCATTGGATTTATATACCAAGCACTTTTATGATACTAGAAGTTCCTTGTTGGAAAAGAAATTTAAATCAATACGAAAACAGGATTTCATGAGTTTCGTAGAAGCTTTAGCAATAAAGTATATTAAGTGTTGTGATTATGAGAGCATTATAAACAAAACTCTCTTCAAGAGTTTTGAAGAGTTCAAGGTAAAATTTTTCTAAGGTATAAATACACGAATTGTACTTCTTATCGTACAAAAGTATTGAAAGAACACATTTTCTTTTAGGAAGTGGTTATTTGTTTGGGTTTGAACGGAATCCTTGGCATTTGCGAGAAACTAGCTAAGGACTATAACACATGGAAGTCAGGCTTTCCTGATCTCATCGTCTGGAATTATGAAAAGAGACATGTAAGTCATAATAATGTTGGATTCCATTACTGTATGTCTTTATACTGAATATTTTTATAAAATCTAATACTTGGATTTTCAGTGTAAAATTGTGGAAGTAAAAGGTCCTGGGGATGAGTTATCGAGCAAGCAGAAACTATGGCTTTGGTACTTAGAAAGTTTAGGTATCCCGACCGAATTGTGCATCGTTAAAGGTAAGCAATATTTATTTACACATCACAATAATTAAATCTTCCTGGACATTGTCGATATTTCCAAGATTTTAAAAGAATTTCTACTCGTTGTCACTATGACTCCAAGGCTTCCGGTACGGTTATCGTGCAAGGTCCTTGGAAATGATACCTGTAGCAGTAAGGGAGTTACAGTTTTATCAATTGTTTCATCATTTAATTTAGATACAAGCAATAATGGCAAGCGGCGACAGTGAATGAAGTTTATTCGAGACTCCATACGCGGGAGCAATTTCAAGAAAGAACTGTATCATGAAACTTGGAGAGACTGTGAAGATTCGTACCAGATAAACGTGCATGTTATAATATATTTTTACTTTTCATTTTACTTTGATAATCTTACTATTTTTGACATATAAACTAACTGTAATATTTGTATATACATTTAGCAGTATAATCTAAAGATTAGAGATGTTAAGTATACAACAAATCCTTACTGAAACTGTCGTGTCGCCGGTGTCGTTTCTATATTGAATTCTGCAACTGGTACACCGCGCTGTGCGACTTGTGGCGCAAACATGGCGGCTGGATAAACAATGGAGGATGTACCAATTACCATGCAGACGTCACAGTATTCGACAGCCTCGTCTGAACAAAGTAGTGAACGGTTAATAGATTTCGTAATTAACAGAATGAAATAATATATGAATACATCGATTGACTCACAGGCCTTAACCAAGACTTCTTCCTCAAGATTTTCACCAAACCAAACAATATGTGGTCGCAACAATGATCCGCAAGTCTTCGTTGCACAACGTGGTAACTGTTCCCTTGGTATGCAGGAAGTTTCTTTCGAATCCGGCGCTCTGTTTTGTGTGTTCCCAATATGCAAATTAATCTTTAATAAGTGCCTTATAATAAAATTAACTTGATTACCCTTTTCCTTCCAAGGCCGGACAAACTGGTATATTCTCATTGAGAAGAATTTCGTTGCATTTTGTACAGCGAGTTTTGTACAGCGAGCCGTGAAGTTCTAAGACATTTTTTGAGCCAGCCCTTTGGTGAAGACCATCGACATTTTGCGTTAGGATTGTTACAGTTTTGCATTCGTTTCTGGCACGATTCTCAAAAGCAGCTATAGCTTCGTGAGCCTATCGAAATAATTTTAAATTTGAATTCAAAATTTTTTTATACTGTTGATATTTAATTCCCTAGACTCACTTTGTTCGGTTGTACTTTACTGCAAAGCTGTCGACGATATTCATAAAATTCCCAGACCAGTGACGGATTCGCAGCGAAAGCTTCAGGAGTGGCTAAATTTTGCGCTTGATAAGTTCGCCAAAAGCCGCCAGAGTCCCGAAATGTTGGCACTCCCGATTCTGCGGATATTCCGCTACCGGTTAATATAAGAATGCTCCTGGCAGTCTTTAAAGAATCGCGAAACGATTTCATCACGTTCATTTCTCTTTTCCTCCCGTTATCACCACAGCGCGTATTTTCTTTGCATTGATATCCACCGTAAAAGCCTATCAGTGTCGTCAATATACACTTATATAAATTCCCTAGATACTAAACTATACATTTTCTACTTTATCGAGGGAGTTTGTTATTTGCAGTTTTCGCGTTTATCCACTGAATACTTCGTGTCGCTACAGTCGCTTCACTCTCAGTATTCCATTACCTACGTAGCGCTTGAATCTTGAAGAAATAACCGTTCGTAATTCAAGTAGAAATTTGTTAATTAGAAAAATGGTCACGTATCATTCACTTTCGCTAATGAAACTAAGGCGGAGCCTCGTGCCTGTGCGAATGAAATCGAGAAGTGCGCGAAATAGCGCGTAAACTTCTCAGAGTAACTTTGTATACAAGTTTCGCAAGAGTTTTCTACTTGTATTATTTGTTACTGTAGGCAGAAAGTATGTATACATTGCGTTTTCATAGAGTTTCTCACAATCAAGATTTTGGCGTTCATGAAACAAATATTAAACATAATAATCGACAATGAATCGCCATCTTACGATGTGAAGCAATTAAAGACACATTAAGAAAAAAAAAAAAGTGATAATTGGTATCTGCCCTACGTATATTCAACATTTAGAAGTTGCTGCTCCAACTTTTCTTATTTAATTATATCCTCTACAGGCTGTACCGGAGTCCCTGTGCCAAGGTCCTCTCGGTGCCCGAAAAGACTATCCGGGACCTACTTCTGGTTACAGAGGAGAAAGTAAGAGGAGCCGCGTAGTGACGGCAGTCGCGTGGTTGAGAAAGTAAACTCTGTTCACACATACGATACGATTTTAGATACAGGACGTTTCAAAGTTCATCTGGCTATCATTTCTTCTGTGTAGATCTAATCCCGCGAACCTATTTATCCGCAGATAGTATAATTCACTGAACACTGGATCACTATTAAAGAAATTGTGTAAAACGAAAATTACCAAAATTAATAATGACATGCAATCTGTCGGACGGGTTGAAAAAATGGGAAATGAAAAAACTTGTAGAAATGGGTGACACGCTCTCTTTTAGCACATTGTTATAAGGCAGTGCTTTTTTTCTTTCTCTTTTTGGTTCTGCTTGCACGCTGTTTTATAGTGTTACGCTATTTTATGAGCATCCGAGTTTCATTATTCTGGCGGCGACAATACTCTTTAAACTTGTGTAATAAAATATTTGTTTCTTCATCTTGTTCACGGA
Source organism: Calameuta pallipes (assembly GCA_030142375.1). Classification (NCBI taxonomy): domain Eukaryota; kingdom Metazoa; phylum Arthropoda; class Insecta; order Hymenoptera; family Cephidae; genus Calameuta; species Calameuta pallipes. The sequence goes on from JARQSW010000395.1 coordinate 336,784, forward strand.
GTCTCATCAATCAGCAAACAAGGAATATAATGTTGTCTATCCGAACCAATCTTATTATTCAATAGTCAGTCAGCAAATGACTCTACGGGTGGGTAACGATCGTCATCATTGATCCACCAACATCCGTTAGGAAGTCTTACCGAAGGATCTATCGATCATTCAACCCGCAAGTTCTGCTATCATTAAAAGACAATGGTAAGAGTCGTCAATCTCTGAGTATTTGCCAATCATTAAAATTGCGTAGTACGTACCTGCAAACCTGCAATATAATTAGTGCAGTTACAATAGCCTACGTTTATCTGTAGTTGGTCGACAATCATTTTTCGATCAACCATATCTGTTTTACTTACATACATTATATTCAGCATCAATGCATACTTGCTTGCATATATTTTATCCACGTACCAGGATCGTCTCATTATCAGTTAAATTCCAATCTGTTTTGATTACAGTACCAATCTTTGTCGTATGTACACCAGGTACCTACTCTGATCTAAGCTAAAAGAAGCAGGAGGAAAAGGATTGAACTTTCAAGTCCAGTGAGAGAAAGTCTGGAAGTTAGCCGACTAGAGACTCGACGTCGGGACGCACGAGAGCATCGATGATCGTCGATCGACACTCGACGACCTAGATTTTTCCCTGCGCATCTGCAGGAAGTGCAACGATGCATCCTACTGGAATTTATCTCTGCATCTGCAGGCTTTACCAGCATCGTTATAATCACCATTTTCGTATGGTACCTTTGACTCGTTATGTAAATATTTTTTTTATATATTTATAATATCCTTCCTGCAAACGGTACCTATACTATATGTATATATTTTCTATTTACTTTAGTATTTTGTATGGCCGACCGTTCGGTCATCCTCAAGCACTTTCGATTTCGCTCGGTAGGCGCCTCTCGTCTTGCTCATTTGCATCTCTTGGTTTTTCTATCGAAAATAATTGGACGTTGCGACGCTACCGCGACTTTCCAATGATAATTCCGCGATTTAACGCACTTGGTATAATCGCTGTACGTGATAACGAATTACTAAGCGGTTTTAATATAAAATTATTTCCTAATTTCATAAGCAAATGGATGGAGTTGTTTGTCTTATGAGTATTTCGAGCGTCACTCGTGACATTATTTTTTATTAATTATACAGACGTCAGTGATTCATTGACGTTGTTGATGAAAAATTTATTTTTCTTATGCAATCCATTATTTATTACTTATTCTTACAGTTTGCAATTATCGATCGAAATCATTGAGTTTTATCTCGCGAGATAGTCATTAACTTTCACCCACGAATTTAAAGGAACGATTCTCCGCGCTGCCTGGAACAGGTAGTTTCCCTCTTTCCTAATTTTACTGTCGTTCAATTCTGCCTTCTGGGTTTTAATATCTTGGATATATTAGCGTCGCGACGTCAATTCTCCTGGTACAGCGGTGTCAGTTATGATCGGCCTGTTTATTGCTTCGATTATAATTATCTGAAACGTGAATTTCTCTTTTTTTTTTTGAAATTATTTGAAGATTGAATAAGCTATGCTACAGATTGTACGGACGCGGACATTCGTAAAAAAGATTACTCGGTGTTTTCTAATTAACAATCCTCTCAAATATTTTTAATCTTTTTAAAACGGTATAACGAGTCTTTTTCAAAAGAGTGAAGATTAGGTACTCTTGTTTTTGAAACAACGTTAAGTCTTTATTCGGTTGCCAATAAATTTGTGTTTTATATATGTAACTAGTTGATTACCCATATTTCGCGTAGGTGCACCGCAAAACAGTGATTATTATTTTTTGTTATTAAGTTAATCTCAATTCCTCTCCCGGAGCCCTCATTATCTCGCTTATTTATGAACCGGTTTTAATGAAATTTCATGTTTACTAGGTTTTTACATCTTTCATGTCTATGAATAAAAAAGAATTCTACCCCTAACTTCAATTTTAACCCTTCTTTACTCCTAAAGGGGGGAAAAGTACCTTTAGGCGGGCCAAAATAAGAGAATTTTAAAGAATTTTTTTTTTAAGGAAAAATTTATTAGAGATTCTTGAAACTTTTAGTATTATTTATTTACACTTTGCGCTGTTAAGAAATAAATGATTGTATTATAAAATATTTCGAAATGGCCGCTGCATGGAACTGCCAATGGAGACGTTTGCGACGCGAGTTGTTCGATCTCGTACACTTTAGCGTCCTTTGTATTGATCTGAAACACCGGGAAAAGAACATTTTTTATTTTTAACATTCATATTTTCTATGTGAACCTAAAAAAGGTGATGAAAATTGAGTATTAAAAAAATTACACGTCTTAAAAAAATGTTTGAACTTCACAAGAAATAATATAAGTTATATTTATCGGTAATAAAATAATTTTTAAAAGCCTCTTGGTTCAAGTGGAAGGTAATATTGTTAATTATATATGTAACAAAAAAGTTTTGAAGTTATCTCGTACGAGACCTTTGAAAATGTAGTTTTGAGAAAAAACCGTTCGAGGCGCGCTTCAAAGTCGAGCGCAGTTGAGTCACGTTCATAGGCTATAAAATCGTAAGGACTTCGAATTTCGCTTTAAAACTTCTTGCTCGCATTCTTGAAATATTCAACAAGCATTTTATGGAAAAAACCCATTTTGACATTTTTGAATTTTCTAAAGGTATTAGAAGAAAGTGCCCCCTTTAAAAAAAAAATAAATAACTACTGATTGTAAATAAAAAGACGGTTCCAATGCACATCCAACATGCAATTGCTGAATCGAAAACCAACCCTTTCGGGGTACGTAATCACCTTAATTTTCTTCCTTTCATTTTTGGTTGAAAAAAATAGTCTGTAAAATTTCACTTTTCAAGCTTTACGGGTTCGATAGATATAACGTGAACTCAAAAAAAATCACCCTCTCCCTGTTCATCAATTAGGGAGGTTTCTTTGGGGGGGGGGGGGGCGGGGGGAGCGTTTTGAAAATCGTCGAATAAGTATCTCTTTATTTCCTCAGAAGATTCTATTGCTCGATTTGAAATTTCGTCTCACACGTATCTAATAGGTTTCAACGAAGAATATTTCTACTAAATTTCATGCTTCTAGTTTTAATCGTTTCCGAAAAAGTGACCGTTCAAATAAACAATAAAATCCTATTAGCTACGTTCTCTGTACTTTCGTACTACAACTGCTGATTAGAAATAAACAGGGCTTGGCCGTCGCCTGCAGTCGTCATCTTTTTCCTTCAGCCGACCATTTTTCCTATGCTTATACGTAGTGTATACCGTACGTCGATGGTTACTAGCATAAAAAAATTCCTGCTACTCGTACAATTTTTTATCTGACCAAGAGGAATGAAAAATAAGGATAAAGAAGGATAACGAGAGATAGTCATACGATCAAGAACGAGTCACCGGCCAAGTTAAATGGTGGGAGGACTGGCGGTCTTTGAGAGAGTTTTATATACCGAAATGAAACTACAAACTGGAGAAAGTGAGAGCCAACGTAGGCTATACGGTTGGTACCGGTAACCATCAGGCAGGCAGGCTGGCAAGTGAGCGAGTAAGCAAGTAAGCTGGCAGGCAGAGAGACAGTCAGGAAGGCCAACATCGGGACTAGGTGGTTGGTGTAGAGCCTGTAGCCATCAGTCGACCGTGTAGAGGCTCTCACGGGTCTACACACGCGGCTCCCAGTGTCCCCAGTGATAGACTGCAGGTTCGAAATTTTCGTAGAAACATTTAACAAGTCCGAATGTAGCTGACATTTGAGAATATCTAGTCCCGGGTATCGGTTCGCGGGTCCAGCTGCAAGTGCACTTGGAAGTAATCCGGTTACAGTGTTTCCTCTTGGTTTCCGGCTTGAATTTCAATCTTTTCGAAGTTTCGAAATTTCTATTTTCTATTAAATTTTTTGTTCTCTCTTTTACTTTTGAGACGAGAATGGTACTTGGAAATAATCAGTGAGAAATACGGAAAGGAACTCTTTTACCCTGGAATTGGATTCTGTTATATCGAATTTGAACCACCGGATGCCGGAACTGGAAATGCGGAACGAGGAATCGAATGAGACTCATCGGGGATACGAGAGAAGCGCGAATTTTGATTTAGTGTGAAAGTGATATCTTGGTGCCGTTGTGATTTCTGTGCTGCTAGAAAGTGCCGATTTCGTTTCTTCTTCAACATTTCTTTTCTTTTTCGTCCTTTTCCCGTGAGAGCCGACGCACTTAATTTTATTTCGAAATTTGGATTGACCGACGATACTTCGCTGAAAATTGGTGAGTGATGTTTTTTTTTATTTATATATTTTTTTCATACATAGCTGTTAATTTCAATAAACTAGGTTAGGTATATTTTGCGATGGTGGGATCTTGTTCGACTTGCGACATGTTTTTCGAGAAATTGTACAAGAAAGGCATAAGGAAAATGGCGGATCCATTATACGATGAATTTTGAAAAAATCTTGGCCTTGGAAAAAGTCAATGCCTACTAATCGAGCACCTTATAGTAAGTGAAAGTATTACCGTTATCATATAGAAAATTGGTGTTTACCAGACCGATTCAACCTTCCGTATTAATATAGAAATTATCATTTAATCAACCGTTTGTGTCCCTCATGAACCGCCTTTCTCTCTTTTTTTTTTCTTTAACTTAAACATAAATCTAATCACTATAATAAGAGAAAAAAGAAAAGAAACGATATTGTTTAAACAACAATTATCATTAATATCTCTGAAGTAGATTGTTGCTCGATAATAACGTGCTAACGATATGTTTAAACGTCCAACAATTTGATCTCTGATATATAGTCGAACGATGCTAAGAGAGTAAAGGAGGAGAGTAAAGAAAGAAATAGAGAGATTGGAGGGGGAAAAAAAGATAGAACAAAAAAGGGATATCGTTACACAATGGAAAGTGATCACGGCAAACTGATATCGAGGAATCAGACCGTGAAAAAAGCACACTTCAAGGCCGCGAGAAGTTTCTTTAAACGGATTATACAGTCTATACAGAAACTGGCAAAAGTTAGCAAATATCAAATCATAAAATCAAATAGTGAAAATGACAACAGCATAGAAACAATATTAGACATTAAGAAAGAGAGAGAGAGAGAAAAAAAAAACCAATCTCAGACAGATGGCAGACGTCTCTCTCATCTCAAGTCACGAGAGTAAAATTCTCACCACTCCACGTAAACCATGGAAACTTTCTTTACGTTCAGAAGGTGAAAGTTCTTAGCAAATAAGAAACATGGGTATCGCTCATCATAAATCAATCGATCGGTCCTCTATGAGATCTCCTGACGTAAGTCATTCATTGTCATGATCATCTTTTTCACTTTTTTTGTTGGTATCAATAGATAAAAAAATATTTTCTTTCTCTGTACAGCGTATCACAGTCACAGCAATAGCAGCAATCATTCTCTTCGTCCAATCAATGGCTTATCATTGTATTCCTAGGAGTAACGAGAATTTCATAAGCGCTGGATTCGGATTGGCGAAAAATCCCATGAACGTGAACTTCATCGTGACTGGAGCCACTTTCACTTCCTACGACAGAGCCAATGACCTAGTAACACCTCGAACCGTTCACTGTAAATCAGTTGGTACAGTGTGGCGAACAATTCATGGCCGTCGAGTAATAACAGTGGCACTGCCCCACACGCTCCGATGCTTCTAATTGACGTTGTACAGACACACGTGTACGATATAGTGTATCACATGTGACGACTGGAAAAGTAGTACGCTATTAAAAAAGAAAAACAGGGTAGGGGCAGGCCCATTAAAATAATTGCAATTAGCGTTAAATAAAGGATCATTTCGGAAGAATTGTTACTGGGCCAAGTGAGGTCGTAGGTGGTGTGGATGATTTTTGTCGTTGAACATTTGAGAATAGCTCCACGGTCGGAGAAAGGAAGGCAAGACAATGAGAAACTACAAAAGGGTGTCAAGATTGTTATCTCTCGAGTTATTTTATGCTCGTTAATGTTTCTTTATCGTAATGTATCTGTTTAACGAGAGTATGATGAATATGAATGTATTATAGGTGGGATTGGGATGCGCAGTGTACACGTAGAAGAAATTTGTGTATGTACTTTTCTTTTTTGAGGGGGGGGGAGGAGGGGGGTTCGATCTTACATAGCATCTTGCTCTTACGAAAATTCGTTGCCGTTAGTCATTTTGCGAGTTCCGGGATGAGTTCTTTTACTTTCACTCAATGCGCTCGTTATAGCACGGTTATGTAATTGTATGCATTCGCTTATATTTGAATATTGATGCGTGGCGGTTAGTGAGTAGTGACATCATTTTGGTGAACGTAGAAAATTGAAGAATTTTACAAAGTAAAGAGTGTATGCGTGTAATTGGAATATTCGATTGCCGACGGTGAAATTTATGAGAATGTAGAATAAAGTCTGACCGGTCTAGAAAATCTGGAATTGACTCTAATGGCGATAGAGAGACTTTAGAGAGTACAATATTCAAATACTTGTATTGGTGAAAACCAGTTTTTATCAGATGTAGACAAAGTAATCTTATCGTGGGGAATCCCAGGATGTAGACTATTCATTGTAGGACTGTGTCGTACTTTGTTGATCTTATCCTTGCAATTTCTTTTTTATTTCTTCATTTTTTCTTCAGTGGCTCCAGTCGGAAATTTTAATATATCTGACCAGGAGATACTCGAGGAGTTTGTTTTTCTTATTTTCAAAAATTGTATTATTTTCTGCTAAAACGTTTTGACGTTGCACAGATATGGTGCTGCCATCTTTAAGAAATGCGTAGTCACAATAGTGTAAAGAAAGAAAGTATCAGTCTAATAAGTCCGCGCCTTTGGATAATTTGAAATTTGTTTCACGTGGTGCTATATTGCCACACGGCACAGTAAGTAATAACGAGGGCCAGTCGAATATGTGACAAGGAATGCCGATCACATCCGGTTTGATATTTCCGGTCGATTTGCCGTCTGTTACAATGATAATCGCGGAATTACTTTCCCCTTCGTAATTATGCGGAAGCCCCTGCGTTACAGGAGCGTAATTTTATTAATAAAAATGATGATCTTTCTCTTTCCTTATCTTCATCGAGTCTCTCCAACAATACTCTCACTTATTGTAGTATGGAATTATCATTGCGCAAGTGGATGCTCCTCTATTAATTTTTAATCTTTCTCATTCTTTGTCGTTGCAGTGATAATGAAGCTGGCCAATTTGCAACTCCGCTTTCTCCTAGTGCTCGTGTCTATCTTGAGTACAAGTTGGGTGACCGGAAGTGATTCAGATATATTGAAAATTGAAAGGAGCCAGGGGTCAAGTTTATCGGAAGATATCCAGCTGGACGGAAGTGCCGATACTAATTTTAATAATAGGACAAGAAGCACCGATATTGTCAGAAGGAAAAGATATGTCAGATTTCCATCGGCACCGGGTCATCCTTACGAAGTCCCTGCAACCGGAAGGGCTGCTGGGTATTTTGGTAATTATTTTGGATCTCAGTATCCTCAGTCTTGGAGGCAACAGAAAACTGCATGGAGGAATCCGGTAGCTGGTGCCGATTACGCAAGACCTGTCATGGGTCATAGAACTCCGAGATTGATCTTTCGCGACAATGACTTCCCGTCATCCTTCGGCATTTCCGGTACATCGTTCTTTCAATCGAATCAACTGCAGGAACCGGATGACGATATTCGAGGTACTGCAATACGATTAATTCATTATGATAATCTTGGTACGTAACCATCTATTTTTGAGTTTCATTTTTTGTGCAATAAAAAAAAATTTTATTTTTAGATTATCGTAAGCAGATTTTCAACGAGTTTCCGAGAGTCGATACCGGTAAGATTGTCGTTTTTTTTTAGATTCAGGTAAAAATCTGCATTAACCAGCAGCTATTTCTATCTGTATTTTATATTTATACAGGGCTATTTCGTTCCAAGCGCACCAGTCAAATTCAAAATCTGCCTTTTAAATTGACAACCACTTGACAATGCTTTACAACAGTCTGGGACGTTTGAACGGAATAGTCTTGGTATACCATGGATAATCCTGAAATTCCCTTGAGATCGTCGTGCGTTCTTTCTTTTCCCCGCATTATCTTTATCTCCTTGAAAGCTTCTCGCTGGCTTTTATTCTTCTTCTTCTACTTCTTATCTCGCATTCCTGTATAACAAACTTGCCCTAAATGTGGCCCGGGTTCTATGTAGTAAGCAGTATCAGTAACAGAATTCGAAGGAACTCGCGCTATCCAATTGCACTTGTGCCGTCGAGGAGAAAAAAGAAAAAAGAAAAGAGTATAAGGAAATTTTTTTTTTTCACAAAACAATGAAAAAACACGTTGAACGTTTGGCTATGATATGTGCAGAGACACGAAAACGTAAGAGATCACCTTGGGAGGGCGACGATTCTTTATGCGTCGATGGCGGAAGCTGCGAATTCTTTCTAATGTGCTGGATGTCCGCCGGGCTTTTGGATGGCGCTTGCGGCGGCATTATGTTCGCCTGCTGTAAACGAAAAGGCGCGAAATCTAGCTCAGATTATAACACGCTCGACTCGCCTAAAGATCAGACTCACCTGCTTGCGATGAAGTCGTACACGAAGACCATCAATGACAATCGTAAGTCCCTTGCATGACATCCCCAAGACATGAAAATGAATCGGACACGCTATAGGATGACTTTATGAAAATCCATGACTTTCTTCGCTATCTTCTCTTTTTGCTTTCTTTTACGACTGTGACTGTTTCTCTTATTTTTCCAAATTCTGCACTTTCTTTTATCATGAATTTTCATCATTCACTTGTACCTGGCCATTCTTAGCTTCTTTGTTACTGTATGTACATATGCACCTTTGCCTGCCTGCGCGTGAGATCCTATTGTTTCGGCTTTCGTGACTAATTGACATGATGAGCTGCCATGCTGTACGCTTTTTAAATTTAATCATTAGATTCTTTTTTCTTTTATTTATCTCTGGGCTTTCGTCCTGACAAATCAAGGCTACCATTGAAAATATTCGCGTGATTAACCTGTGCCACATTCAGTTGCAACGTAATTTCATGATAATCCATTTTTCTGTGGTTGAATTGTCTTAAGAAAAAATTCTTTATTTTAGGTTGCGGTATCTCAGTTTCCAAGCAGACTGCACAGAGACGTATTGTCGGCGGGGACGAGGCTGGCTTTGGCAGTTTTCCCTGGCAGGTAATTGTTTTTATAAAAAAAATAATGTATAGACTAATGACGTTTTGCTTTTTTAAACTCCGTACGATATAATCTTTTCAGGCGTATATCAGAATAGGATCTAGCAGATGCGGCGGGACTTTAGTGAACCGTTATCATGTGGTAACTGCTGGACACTGTGTAGCTAAGTAAGTTGAGTCAAATAAATATTTAATTGGACAGTCTAGATAATTAATAATTAAAAAATGACAAATCAGGGCGTCCGCACGACAAGTGCAGGTCACTCTTGGAGACTACGTGGTGAACTCAGCTTCAGAAACCTTACCGGCTTACACGTTTGGCGTTCGAGAAATTCGCGTGCATCCCTACTTCAAATTTACACCCCAGGCCGACAGGTAATTTTATACAATGAATATACACTCCAATAATTAAATAAATATAGAACAGTTAACAGTATGTAATATACTCAAATAGATTTGACGTGGCGGTACTTCGACTGGATCGACCTGTACATTACATGCCTCATATAGCACCTATTTGTTTACCTGAGAAAAATGAGGACTTCCTGGGTCAGTACGGCTGGGCTGCCGGCTGGGGTGCTTTGCAAGCAGGTAAATAAATTTATTAGTAGGAAGACCAATTTATTTTATTCATAAGAGAATTTCATTCATTGACTGTGATACCTCTTCTTCGTAGGATCACGACTGAGACCCAAGACTCTACAGGCGGTGGATGTTCCTGTGATAGATAATCGTGTATGCGAGAGGTGGCACCGTTCAAACGGTATAAACGTCGTCATTTACGACGAGATGATGTGCGCTGGTTATCGGGGCGGCGGGAAGGATTCTTGTCAGGTAAATTAATAAAATTTATAATCAATCGTTAATATTGATAGACGATACAGTCGATACTTCTTCGTCATCACTGGCTTTCACTGTAGATACGTTATTTTTCCTATTGCAGGGCGATAGCGGTGGACCACTGATGATGGAAAAGACTGGCAGATGGTATCTGATTGGTATTGTGTCCGCTGGATATTCCTGCGCCCAACCTGGACAACCTGGCATCTATCACCGGGTAGCCAAGACCGTCGATTGGATATCCTATGTGATAAATTCGTAGCGTTTTGTAAAAGAGAGAGAGAGGGAGAAAGAGAGAGAAAAGTGTCGGGTATGAAGTAGGAATGAGGAAGAGAGGAAATCATTGAAGCTAGAGGAACTTTAACCTCGATGCTGTAATCTTGCTGTCTGCGTTGCAACGTAGTAGCGCAGATGATCATTTGTAATTTATTCATCCAATTAATGATCTAATGTACGGTCAACCCTAATTGTAAAATATTTATCGACTCGAAAATTTTTTTCGTCACGTTCCCCGAGACTGTTTGATTAATACACGTGTCATTGAACCTCTGATGGTGAACCTTTAATGTTAGCAATAGATTTTGAATATGTTAATTTCTTTTTGTTTTACATAAGTAGCTTCCTATTGTGAATGCAAGCGCGCGTGAGTCGTAACGATTGTGTGTTTTTTACATATGTTATAATGGTATACATATCGATGTACAGCGAACAAAAATTAGAGTTAGTGTCCTCCGATACCTACTATTTTTGTTTGATAAATCAAAATGGTGAAAGAATTTCTTTTGACAATGAATTTATTAATTACTGCCAAATATCAGTTTATCGACAATGTTCACTTGTACCCCACAGTTTCCTTGTGTATTGCTGATCACTGGTGCAATATGCATTGTTTCTTATTGTTGCTGTTTTTAGTCCAGAATTATGAAGGTAAGAGAATATACAGTTTACAACGGTTCTGTGATGATATCCATTTTTAGTTGTAGTGTTGGGTCTGCGTTGTACATACAGGCATACGTGCAGGTTTTCTTAATATTAAATACTTTCCATTTTAATTCACATTTATTAATTGTAAGTAATTTTTCGCTGCGTTCTTGCACAAGCATTCACTGGATTAATGGTATCTTTAAATTTTTAATTATCTTGAATGAATATGAACGATGACACCTGTAGTAATGAAAGTTTTGAAAGCATATTATTATATTTGCTTTTTATTTTAGTAAATAGAGTGCCAGTGACATATATATATATACATATACACGTACGTATTAGCATTTCTACCATGGTCTTGATAATGTAAAACGATATTGAATAATTTTTTAATAATTTTAATAATTAATTTTATATTTAGATTAAATAAACAGTGATATTGTCGAAAGATATATATTTTTCTATTCGAAATATTGTTGTATTTAATGGCGATTGTAAACTAACTGTTTATTTGTCGCAGCGTAACGAGTAATAACTCTTTAAGTTAATGTGTATTGTTATTAAATTGTTTTTACCATAAGATTAGTATTATTAAAGGAAAAATGTAATATTTTAATATTTTGAGATCTATTGGATTTGTTTTCAAAATTCTACATTTTCTTTCGCATCAAATCTGTGTCAAGGTAATCCTTTCAATGAGAATGGGCATTAGGTGGGTACCTCAATGAGACATATGTTGCATCTACAGTAACAAGGGGTATATGTAGGAAGCAACAGGTAAGGTTACCGGCACTTTACAAGAAATAAATGATGTTAAAAATCAAGAGTTTTATTGTAGTCTCTTATGGGTAAATCATCAACGGATAATAAATATATTATACTTAACGATTAGATTCATACATAAGCAATATCCTAAAACATTCCCTGAAGTTTCCAGATTTCGTAGATACCTCGAAAATATTTTTATAAGTGATGAATCCAATCACATATGGATTTTGACTTATGTATGTCGTCAAGATGGTGATTTGAATGAAAAAATCGAATCCAATCACACTATTGTCGTAATGTTTTTCAACTTACTAAATAACTAAATGCGATTAATGCACGCATGTAAAATCCTAGTTTATATTGTTAAAATTCTTTGGATCTTGAAATATCTTTATCTTCAATGACCTCATGATGGACTGTCATTTGAATGGGTGCTGCGAAAGGACTAACTTGGGTAATAAGAAGATTCATGACGATGATCAAATTTTTAGTCCTATTGGAGTCGTACATAACTAATGAGAAATTTCTGCAGTCCTACAATATAGTTTAAGCAGTTGGCACTTACATTGTAAGTATCCTCAGCATCTTCAAAATTATGAAAGAGATGGCGCCAGATAAACAACCCATCAGGTGCTGCCCTCTGTTAGCGTCAAATCTTTCAACTAAAAACCTGTGGCGGGAATACCTGTAACATTGCACAGTTTACTGCATCGCATTAATAATAAAAATACGGAAGTGCCCAGACTCTATACAAGGATTCTATAAGTTCTATTGTAATAATTCTACATGGTTAAGATTACACGGAATAAGGGGAAATTACGATTCCTTCAGCCCTTCGATCCGATGATCGTCTATGGTTGTATTTTTTACGAGGAAAAAAATAATGTACGAGGCTCATTACACCAACTGCTCAAGTTTTCGAGATACGCAGTGTTAAAGTCAGAAATAAATAATATGAATTTTTAAATAATACTTTTTAATACTATTTTCAAAGCCTCAGTTAGTCTGACGTTTGCTCTTGGTATTATCTTTGACTAGAAAAATGGTGCAAAAATCATTGTTAGGTGCTTCGTTTAGAAACCTTGGTAAAAATAAAGCAGTTTTAAATCAGTGTTATACATTATTACTGATCTTGACAGGATTTTAGTTATAAAGAATCGTCGGCCAGAGGTGCCTTCAATTCTACATCATTGAAACCTACACACATTCGTTATAACAGAATTAAATTGTACATGGCAAAAGAGTGAGAAATTTTCTTAATACTGTTTAAAAGTGCACGCATACGTGTTTTGTGACATTTTCATATGTGTTTCATTTAATTTTATTTCGATTGGGTCCCACTTTTAAGATACTGTTAATGAGCGCAGCAAGTTTCCCAATACATCAAGCAGATGGAGTTATAATACATAAAGTATCCACTGCGTTTTCAAGAGTCTTTTGAATTATGACGCTGCCAGTAGAAAATTGATAACGTTGCCCAATAGACAATAAGTACGTATAAGTTCTTAGACCATCTCCGTAGAATAAAATTATAGCAAGAATAATTAAGTGAACTACCCGAAAAAAAAGTATTGAAAGTAACAAATTTCTAAATTTGTTCTTCATCCCTTAATCTGAACATCACAATTAATAAAATCAGTAAAAAATATTTGCACGCTGCACATAATTTCACAGTGTCTCAAAGCTCCATGTCATTGACCTTACGGCACATCCACACATCCACACGTACGCGTATTCATGGACAAGGATGCAGGCCGGTTTTAGGGCAGGCAAATGCTTCAATTTGCAATAAATTATTCTGAGTTATTGAAGTGCCGGGCTAACGATATTCCCAAGTTGTTTCAACGAGCCGGAGTATTTCCAAAGTCCTATGGAATCTTTTATGCTGTCGTTATACCGGTATTTACCATATAGTTTCTTTGTTCTCCCACCTTATAAGAGGATACAAAATAAAGAAAGAAATAACAGTCAGATTCAAAGTTGGTATCCGACAAGCTACGGTTCATCCGATACCGGCCCAGTCTGCCGGCCAATTTCAGGAAAGGATCCTGGGACGTGCTCCCTGGGGCAGGTTTAGTAAGTGCGTCCTCCTTTACAGCACGCAAGGTCTCGCGCGCGGTATATAAATAGAAATCCAGTAGGTCCCGCCGTGCGAAGTCGTGACGCTGGTGGAGGAAGGCGCTTGGAATTCAACATGATACCTACGTAGGTCGCGGAGGATGCCGCGGGAATTGGCGGGTGTGTCATTGATCCCGATAGGAGCATATAGATTATTGACAGGAGTACATAGTAAGCGACTCTTAACAAAAGGAACGTATTGCTTATAAAAGGATAATGAAAAAAAAAACACCAAGATAAGAGATCGATCTCACTGGTTATCGATGAAAGCATATCTATAAGAAGTAGAACCCAGTAAAGCTTCTTGTTACCTTCTAAAATCCTCATCATCGGTGTCCATCGTTCGTGGGATTCCCTTATAAATGTAATAGTTAATTTTCGAACTGTGAAGAAAAAAAGTGGAATCATTTGATACGTGCAACCAAATGAGTACATACGGCCTTGCCGCGACCTTCGCTACATCGCATGTACGTCCCCAGGCGTTTTCATCTTATAGTTCTCACCTGGTAACTTCCTCTGAAACTTGCGATTAGACTGTATACAGTAACTGTTAAACCACGAGACCAAGTTCGTACCTTCGAGTAAGAAGTTAGAATTGGGAATGATGATCAGACGGTGGTACAGGATGCCGTAGATAGGATCTGCAAAGCCTGCAAGGTCGATGGGAGCAGAAACAAGCGTATCCTGGGTAGTAACGTTTCCACGCACGAAGACGACACGGCAAAGAAAATTCTTAATGCCGTTAAGGTATAACGTGGAAAAAGGCGGAGGTTTAAGTAGGTAGCGCGACTGGAAACGACGATGGACCCGTTAAACTTGCATTCCTGAAGGCGCCAATCTTCATTAAAATTATGGTTACCGCGAGCTATCATACATTACTCTTATTATTATATGTACTCGTTTTTTAAATATAATATTAATAATATATGTTCGTCACTACATGCAGGTAGGGTGCAACCGAACGGAGTATCTTAATTTTCATGTATGCCTCTGTACTGTCGTTACCAGTACCAGCAGTGCGCATGCCCAATGAGGTATTTTGCATATACTGCCGCGAGTATTTTTAGCTACGGCGATCTTATCGGACTAAGAAAATTGCGGGAGCCCCCAGGATAAGGCCAGGGGCGTATCATAAAGAAGACCTCGTTAAAAAGTTCAGCAGGTAATATACCTTCGAGTTGGACTCCATTTATTTCTTTTCATTTTATTACGTACGGCAAGATTGCGCGAGGACTAGTTTCAAGCGGTGCTGAAAACTAAGACGAAAAATTAATGTCATTAATAATGAGCAACAAAGAGAGACGATTAATTGAGTATAATAATTGAAAAATAATTATATTCTCTCTCTCTCTCACACTCACGTTGTACGTATACCAGCATGGTCAGTTTTACAAATAATTATATCCTTTTGCATCTGTCCATCGTAAGAGAGTTCCCTTCCTCTTGCCTATCCCCAACCTCTTCCTCTTTTATATTTTCTCCAATATTAAACCAAGCTCTAGCAAACAAAGCATAAAGACGTCGGGACGCAGCAACGGCGCATTCGTAAGAAGTGTCCTTTTTCGCAAGAGAGGTCGAACGGGCTGCTTGTTTTTTTTTTTTTCAAAATGAGTTTATTATTCGTCAGGTAGGCCCGACTAAACTCCCCATCTACGTATTTTAAGGTGCGTTCACACAATGAATTATTCATTAACCCAAACCCAATAATAATTACGTATTATGAAACAAGCTGATCAATTTTCAGATGTACATTGTTGTCGCCATGAAAACCACCAAATATACAATTAAATCCAGACCACCACTCCTGAGGTCCACAATGGTATCATGCTGGAGAACCGCGTTCGGACTACTTGATAACAGTTTGACTACATGCTGTGAATGGAGCCTAACGTTGCCACAACATGCAAAATGCATCAGCGTAAATGTCAGGGTCACAACGGCGACGTTGCAGACTCTCGGACAAATACCAATTAAATGCCAATGCCTTTCGTAGATTTATTTATAAAGACTCCCGCGCCTTTACACGTATGACTTTGATATTCTTGGTGACGTATGAAAAATACAAAAACCTTTATCTAGGGCCGAGGTCCAATGTAAACCGGATCCAATCAAGACTGCAATACACAAGATTAAAAAATATAACACTATATACTTATAACTTATTTTTATTAATTACCGCGACACATTATATATGACCTTACACGTTCTATATCGTGTATAGCAATGATTTTTAACACGACACCCAATACATTCGTAGCGTTCTCGAGGAAGCGGTACTCGACGTAACTATCGCAATTATAAAGAAAAATATTATCTCCATACACGAAACGAAGTAGCGCAGTGTATATTTGATGGTCATCGATATCTATATGAATAGTTGGATACAAATATATGTATATATATGTATACATATATGTATGCATACAGGCGTCTCCGGATACGTGCTGGTGGCGCCGGGATAAAGAAATGCCTCGAGCAAAATGGTCATTTATTTTTTTTCACCAGTTATTTTTTTGCGTCTCCCTCCTTCTCTCTCTTTTGGGCTTAACTCGATCTAACATCCTTGTCCAATCCCGACGTCATGATTCGAGAATTTACTTGCCTGCAACGGCTAGCCACACAATCTCGAGGTCTCACAGAGACCAAGATGTCGAACCTGCTAACGGATCCAGTAGGAATTTTAAGAATTCAGAGACTGGTCCATCCATCGGTATAATCCAGACTTTCAGAAAATTTCGTTGAGACGATTGGATCCGCGTATAAAAAATATCAGTGAAAAAGTGCAGTAATGAAATATCTTTTGTGATAGTATACAATGTATTTTAATATACAATTACTTTCTTGCTCTGCTTATCAGGGAGGAAGGAAGGCCCATTTTTTGTTACCAGGCACAGCTCCAGTTTCTCGGGTGTCCTTTGAGTCGAGAAGGATGACAAGAATTTATTAGCTTCCCGCAGCATGATTATCATGTAACGAGCACAATTTTTATCTCGATAGAAAACAAAGTGGAGGTCAGCTTCTTTGAGCGAGGGGCTGAGGGAAGGATTAGTCGGGGATGAGAAATTCGCGGCTGGGCAACGCGAGGAGGACACGAAAAGGACATGGGATCCTTCGGGTATCTTCGGACGGAGTAGTGCGAGTCCGAGCTATTTGCTGTTGGGATTCGACTGGCCGGACTAGTTAATAAATTATCGTTCAGCGTCCGCGGCCATCTTTGTCTCGCTGCTTCACGAGGAATGCGGAATGTTTTGCGAGTCCTACGAAAGGTATACGGTATAACGTTAAGTAAATGAACGGAAGACATTTTTTTATAGTAAAAAGAACCCAACCTGATCAGCATTAACCATCCGATTCAATGTGCACATACGTAATATTAACTGGCAGGATCCATAGGACGAGATAGTTCATAGATAAATAAACTTGGCTAAGACCCCAAGAAGCGAAAAAATTTTCATTGATATATCAAACACAAAAAATTGAATTAATTGCCTATTTTCCCCTGAACCACCAACTACTGGGATATACATGAAATTTGAACGTCAGGGATTCCCGCGATTCGGGGAATGCGGATCAGGCCTCATACGGGCGCAATGCCAAGAGCGTATAAGAACAGGTTGGGCCTAACGAACGCAAGAGTGACGCCATCTTATATGGCAGGAGGGCGAGTGAGCTATTTCACATAGCATTAATTAAAATTACGGATGGCCTTACTTTAAAACAAACAAAAAATTATCGTCACCTTAATTTACCTCGAATTCAAAGTTCCTTTTTTTTCTCTCAATAACAACTCTAAGACAGTCAAATGACAATGACGAATATCCATTGTACACTGATTCACCGTCATCCCACCAAAGATATCCCACCTTCGGACCTCGCGAGAGGATTACGAGGGGCACCAGGTTTGACTTCTTGGCGCTGCCCCACCAGAAGACCAAGGAAGATGCTTCTCGTTCTCCTCGCGTTCTTTAATATGTAGATACATGTATTATCGTCACGCATACATCTCGGAGTAACCTGAGTGGAAACGGTGCTGCTCTCCTGGGGCAGTGGTTAAGTGTGGTTAGTGGGTGCACACACCAGGTTCTCGTGTGCTCGCACGCCTCGCACGTTCCCCAGACTCGCGAGGTTCTTTCTCTGTTAGCCGCATAGTCTTCGTAACGCGTTACTGGGATAAGGAGAGGTTTGACTTTCCCATGCGTGCCGCAACCGTGAACGCCGCACGTGGTTTTTACACAGAAGAAACATTGGCTCGGTGCGCATCCCAGAAGACTATTTTTCGAATAAACCGCAGTTGACCATCCCGCCACAGATATCCTGGTGTCCTGAGCCACAAGACAAGAGGCTTGGTGTGTTCAATATTTCGAAACTGAAAATCCGTCTGGAAATAAAACAGTGAATTTAATTAGACACTCTCAGTGTAAATTTTCGGTGCCAAGTGTGTTTTTTTTTAATAAAAATAATTATAACAATAGAAATTTCCAATGATCCTTCTTCGTGCAGAATTAACAGATAGGAAATAAGAAGCGAATCGACAATGGGAGTACAATGATAAGGAATTATTAACGTGCATAATAAATGTGTTATACAATGATGTGAGGATTCGAACGAAGGATGTATAATAATTGCACGACCGGACGAAGTCTACAGATTGTGTACTTAAAATCATCGATTGAATCGATTGGCTGCATTTCAAAATATTATAGCCGCGTGTACAGGAGGATATATTGTGTACATAGAGATCTGTAAGGATATAACAGAGAATAAGAATAAGAAGTAAAGAAAGAAATACAGAAAAAAGAGAGAGAGAGAGAGAGAGAGAGAGAGAGAGAGAGAGAGAGAGAGAGGGAAAGAGAGGCAAATACATACTACCATCAGTGGGACTTCAATACATAGAGATCACAACGGTGGAGACTTCGATAAGCGCACAAGCAAGTTCTACCAGTTACGTAGGAGGTTTTCAGTATGAGAAGTAAACAAGTAAAGATACATCCATTGGAATATGTGTATGTAGAAGAGAGGATATATTCGAGAGAAAAAAAATTTGAATATCAAACGATTCCTCTTGTGCAATTCCCTTGGTTCGTTTTATACACACGTCTCTATCTTTATTATATACCTCAGTATATTTTTTTGTCATTCCTTTGGACCTTTTCGCGTTTACCTGCCGTCACTGGATGTATTTTTAGGCGTGACATGCTTTCGCCATTGGCTGACCCACCAAGAGAATCCCGTTCCATGATGCTTAAACTTCTCAACTACCGCCTAATACATCGTCAGGAACGGCATCAGATTCTAACCACCTTTTTCGAATTAGTTTTATATTTTCATAGCGTAACTACGCTACATTGTTCTTGTAGAGTTGAATTTGAGAGTCGCTTGATTTAGCCTCTCCTAGGCTTTGTCTGTATGTGGAGGACGGAGACATAGCCTAGAATAGGTTAGGTCAGGGCTCATTCGTCACGACGGCCTTGCTCGCTAGATGCTGTAGAGGCGAAGATCAAGCTCAAGGACAACCAATTGGAACTGCTAGAATACCTGCGAGATACATGCATCGTGTATACTTTGATATTATACATGACTTGGCGATGCACTTGGGGAGATAGAAGTGCTGGCCAACATGGGGAATTAGCACCAGGCAACAGGTCGATAAAGATACTTACCTTTTTTCTTTTTCTTGGAGAGTTTCAGAAGGTCAGAACGTGGACGGTTGTGAAAGTAGTTCTCTCGCTTCGGGTAGACAGTGGCACCATTATCGATAAGGAAGATATCCCAGTCTTCCAACTGCTTAAGCATTGAACTGGTAGATGGCGCAAGTATCTCTATAAATAACTAGTTACCGCGTGTGGTATTTAATTAGGACTAACTAAGCATGGATTGGCCAATCACGATCAATGCACATGATTGGTTAATCCTAATTAACTATGCACAATGAATATGTAATCAATCTAACACACACTGTATTACCGATTAAGGATTCTATTGAATTTATGATTCGGGAGGAGTGAGGCGTAAGTGAGTTCCAGTTCTAGACAAACCAAACATAACAATACAATATTATGTCCGACACTTTTTTAACTAAAATACCATCAGGATTAGTTTTATTTAAAACGCGGACTTAAAAAAAAATAAGAAAAAGTGGGTTGAAAAGTCGAAGATATTCGAATCCCATCTTGAATAACAGCTTTAAAAATTTGTTTTGTAGTGCAGTGTAACATATATTTTGTAGAAAAAAATAAAAAATGTCGCTCTTCAAAAAAACTCAAAATTTGAGTTTAAAATTGAAAAAATATAAAATTTGATCTTTTCTTATTTTTTTTCGAAAACTACATTTCAAGACGATGAAAATGACCCCCATAACTTTTAGATTATGATGAATTGATCAGGAGTTGTGAAAAATGAAAAATGACCGGGGAAAGAATTGCAAAGACACGTATCGCTTTATTTCATCCCTAGGACATACACATCAAATTGCAGCTTATTATATTACTCGTTGAATAATCTGGAATTGAATTCGTTGTATTTCCTAACATGAAATTACACCAAGGCATTCTAGTAAATTCATTACATTTTACGATGAAATTGAACAAAATTTGATTATCTGTAAAGGGAAAACAGCGAATATTAGCAGGTTACTGGTGTAGGTTAACGTAATTAAAAGTCTTTTTTACATAAAAATAATGTATTGGTCACTTATTTATAATCATAATATTCAGCATAGAGATGAATCAATTTTCTATAACTTAGCCCTGGATTTTTGGGTCATTGGCTACTTTTAGGACACATGTCGAAACTCTAAAATGTTTGATCGTTGGCCGATATCACTAGATTTGGTGCGAAAACGTGGCGCAAATTTGCTGTCGTAGTAGATAAATAGAATTTGTTTATTTGGACCTGTCGGTCTTGAAATAAGATTTTGGTAAATATATAATTAGAACATCATCCATTTGTTTTCCATTTGTGTTTTTTTGTAGTCTCCCATTAGGTGTTATATCGTCTCCTTTTCTCTGTGAGGATTTTATACATTCTGTTATCTTCGATTTTCCAGTGTCTGTTGTCTTTTTTTTATCGCCACATTTCCACCTCGCTATCAGTTTTTGATTAATATTAATTAATAATGTATAATAAAGTATAGTATAATAATTCTCTCGTTCGTGTTACAAATTTGAGTTCCTCTACCTGAGATGCAGACGCACAAAGAATCTTGTGGCGAGTCCAAAAGATTCGCCATATTCGAAATTTAATAATGGAAAATTTACAGGACAATATAATCTACATTGAATAATTTGATTCAGTAGATTATTGGGGAGATCTATTGTTAAATTTATTCATAGAATTAAATTATATTTACTATCAGTCAATATGATTTGAAGTCAGAACTCGTGCACTGCACTTATTTATGTGGAAAAAAATAGTCCAATGGATAAGAATTTAAGTAAAATAGCATTTATTCTGTTTTATATTACAGACAGAAGCGAAAAACACTTTTTGAATTTAGATATTAAAAATAGAAATGTTTATTCTTTTTCCTGGAGTGTTTTTATAATAGTATAGTATGCAGCGTAGTATAGTTTGTTTTACAACGTTTGAGTAAAAATTGAATTTTTTTATAATATTCAAAATTCAGCATCTTTAAGTCTAATTCGTACTATAATTATTCATACTTTTTTATTTAGGTTATAATAAGGTTTAACGCACTGAGAAAAAATTCGTCGAAGCTATGAAATATTAATTAGGCCAAGCAAATTATTTATTTTAATAGTCGTCGTAAAATACTTTTGCCGTACACTTTGATAATTTTTTGCTACATCTGATTGGAGGAAGTCAGGTGAGAAATACACACAAAAGTCTCAGTTTCTCTTGCGCAAGATACACATAGTCATAGATATTCATGACACTGAACTGAAACATTCCTACGAGTACTGATCATCGAGAAGAGAAATTTAGATCCATAATGGGACATGGGATGTCGGAGGAAGTAGACGGATCTCCGGGTAGAAGAGTACGAGTTTCTGTAATAAGTATAAAGTAGGAAAACTTAAAAGCCGGTCAAGATCTTGAAACTTAGTTGAAATTCTAAACGCTTTCGAATTACCATCAACAATGTCTTCCTCCTCCTAATTTGACCTCGTACTTTAACCTTTGCATTTTGATTCAATGATTTTCAAGTACTTATCTATAAACGAGGCAGGTCTCGTCGAAAAATATTGTGCATCAGTTTCATCATTGCCGAAATTGTCCCATGCTCGTTTAATTGTAAGATCAGAATTATTGATCGTATCCTGGACTCGGGCCGTTTGAACCTCGTGCCCACTTTTTGTTGATAAAAATATTATGTAGGTTATCTGTCGGTTATCGACTATTTCTTCTGAGAATATACATAACGGGTCATGAATAAATATCAATATAAGCGTAATTAGACGTACTGAAACAATATATATCGTTGCGTTAAGAATAAATGATCTTTATGTATAAATATGAGTGTGTGAGAGAGTATGAACGAATGTGAAGGACGAATAGGCAAAACGTGTATAATCGGTCCTAAATGAACGTAACCGAAGATACTGTAATAAGAAAATTTGCACGAGTCTGAAAGCGTGTGGACGTGAGTCTGTCACAGTCAGTCACAGTGCGAGCTCCTTCCTTCCTTTTTCCTTATGGCTGTATCCCCAATGGGGGACATGTGCCAGTAACTGGTCCTAATAATCAAGGATTGGAAGCTTTTAACACTAGATGGCGATGTACATTGCGCAATCGGGCCTTTTTCAACTAAGCGTGAGCGTGAGGAACCTACAGAGTTTATACACCGAATCCGAACAGTGTTGGGCGAAATCCGTATAATTTACTCATTTAAGTTTTCATATGAAAACCCATTGGTGAGTGTCGCTGGGAGCTTGGGTGCGAACCCCGAACCTTTCGGTCGTGAATCCACTACCCTAACCACTGGGCTACGGTCGCCCCAGAGTGCGAGCTCCTTCCTTCCTTTCCTTATGGCTGCCTCCTCCAATGAGGAGATGTGCCAGAGAGTGCGAGCTCGAGAACGTGTGTGCGCGATAGTACGCCGAGTACGCGAGCAACAGATATGTTCGTGTGCAACAGATATGACGAGCGTGCGCTCGGGACGCACCTGCCACCTACGGTGCATTATTAGAAGCTCAGTAGATTTAAATGAATGTCTTTTTATATTCGGCTCATCTCCTGGACACAAATCCTTAATTTAATTAGTAAGCCCTTATATGTTAAACTTACTTTTGTATATATACTTATTAATCGATTGCCTTTCTATATGTGTACATGTATGTATATGAATATATCTTAAACATAGCCTTAAGTCAAAAACATTATATTAAGAGAAATGATTAACTAATTTAGAGTCTGTTTCTGTCTTGGGTTTTTCCTGGTTTTCTCGAGAGCATGGACAAATGCTAGGAACGATAAAAATCTGGAGGGCAGGTCCAGGGTAATGGACACGTCAGCCTCCAGAAAATATCTCTTAAAGTTACGATTAAAATGCCGAGTGTAATGTTCCCTGTAGATTTAGTGGGCTGTCTGAAAGTACGAATTGACAGTTATTGTAAAGGCCCGCGAGGGGACGGCGCCTATGCGACCTCGCCCATACGGGCATACGCTACAGTACGAATTGACAATAAGTAACATCTCACGAGCTCCGCTCAGAGATTGCTTCTATAGAACCGTATTCAAGTACTTGTTCAAACATGCGCTAACTGCAGCCAGTCACCAAATGTTTTATGATTCTTAAAAAGTCTCGAAGCGCGTGCGAAGGAACCCAAAGGCTGGGTCGCCTGTTTTATCTTAGGAAAAAGTCAGCCTCCAGGGTTTCGAATTGACCCTTGACCATCAGGGCTGTGCGACCACCCCCTCTACGCCCGCTTCACTTTCTTTACCCTCGCGTTCTCCCCACTCTCTCTATTAGGTAGACTTTGGAAAAATTAGAGACAATCTTCGAGTCGCGACATTGAGCAACCGGTCTTCTCAACTTCTTCAACCGGGCCACACCAGGCGGAGAGTTATAAAACTAACCTTGTACCAGGTGGTGCGATCAGTTTCGTGAGGTAGAAAGATTTATATTTGTATATAACTATTGCGATTCTTTTTATTGTCGTGACTCATATTTGTATATGTATAATTATTACGATCCCCTATTATTAATAATAAAATAAAAGACTTTAGTACTGTTTGGTGAAAACATAAAGTCCAGTGTTTCAATATTCCGCTCATTCTCGGATCTCAGGCGTCGAATTTCTATTCACTAGGCAGCGACACAAAAGATCTAACGGAAATGAAAGAAAGGAGCGAGCCGCCAAGACCAATCGGGCGGCTCGTAACAAAGACGGAACAGTGGCGCCGTGTGATCCACACGGCGAAGCGAGCAAGCGCGCGTGTGAATGCCGAATGGTAACATGCGAGATCGAAGCTCGAAAGGGAATAAACGCAAATGTGAACTCCACTACGTGTATTTCATTTAAATCCCGCTTTCAGATTCTAGCAACAGTTCATCCCGCGAAAAGCGCATAATAACGAAAAATGCTACGTAATTAAAAGTTGTTATATTATTAACTGTACCTGACTGAAATGAAATAAGAATCCAAGAATTTCTCTATTTGGCATGATTTTGCTTATGCTGTTCCGCATAATAATTTTGAAATTCGATATTTCGTTTCCGGCAAACACTTCAAACAGTTTCAATACAATTTCAAAAACTGCGATGTATGCGTCTTCTGTTCTCGTTGTTCATCAGCACACAAGCGATGAAAACATCTATGAAAATAAAAATCAGTCAAATTCGTACGCCCGTAGAAAATGTAAGGTTAATTAGAGATTCCTACAACTACCTAATAGAATTAAGTTTTGCAATCACAGAAAGAATAAAAGAAATGCGACGAAATTTAATGTGAATATGAATGCAGAATTGTCCACGCACTCGGTGGGGAAATTCCTGCCTAGCGCACCAACGCCGTCGTGGATCATTGCGGGTTCTCCTCTATCGTGTCCAGTAGCATCGTAATTTTCCCAGAATTGTTTGCACGATGATGGTGAATAGGAACATCGTTCCTGAGGGACCCAGTTTCCCTTTGCTTTTCAAGTAAGCAACACCATCGTATGTCTTAGCTCTGGCCTCTGGATTATTAGGATCAGTTACTGACACACGTACCCCATTGGGGATACAGCCATAAGGAAAGGAAGGAAACGAAGGAAACGAAGGAAAGGAAGGAAACGAAGGAAACGAAGGAAAGGAAGGAAAGGAAGGAAAGGAAGGAAACGAAGGAAACGAAGGAAAGGAAGGAAAGGAAGAAAGGCCTCTCTGG
The DNA here is from genome assembly GCA_030142375.1 of Calameuta pallipes. Classification (NCBI taxonomy): domain Eukaryota; kingdom Metazoa; phylum Arthropoda; class Insecta; order Hymenoptera; family Cephidae; genus Calameuta; species Calameuta pallipes. The sequence goes on from JARQSW010000395.1 coordinate 361,908, forward strand.
ATGGCAGGCGTGATACTGCCGTGCTGTTTCACGCGCACTCCTTCCAGCTTGCTCGTATAATTCGTCAACTGTATGAAATAAACAAACACGAATAAATTTAATAAAAAAGTAGGACGAAAGAATATAACTTTATACGATTTTTACTTGAAATTCTCACTGCACTGCAGAAAGTGTAAAACCTGGTTCCCATAGTTACAAATAGAATGTGCTATGGCAAGCCAAGGCGCAGTCACAGTCAAAGCGACTTTCCGTCCACAGAACCTCTACATGAAGGATTTGTTTTACAATTTTCTGCAAAATAAAAAAAAACACCACAAATTGCAGCACTCTGCGAGTTCCGGTTTTTAAATCACAGTATCCCTTCTGAGAGGATTCAGGATTGAGAGGTATTCCGTAACTTCGACGCGTGAAATCACAGCAGTAGATGTCTGTGCGTTTCCATTTTTCGTTCTTACGTTTTTTTTAGAGGATCCATACTTTTTCGTCCTGCACTGGTTGCATACTAAATAGCTGCGTAAAGGCAAAAACAAAAAATTAAATTAATCAAGTAGAGACAGAGAATTCGCGATAAGAAGATTGAAAATTGGGCGATAACAGAAGGGTAAGAAGATGTAAGAGAAGCCAGAAAAAAGCATTCTTTTTTTACCATTACATGCATGTCGCTTTTCTTCTCTTTATTAACAAATACTAATTGTAAGTCTGAGTTTTCTCAGTTTCTTTATGCGCGAGCCACGTCGAATTAGTTATTTTAATTCTTCGTCACTTCGTGATACTATTTCTTAATCACATCATTGCTTAGCTGGCAATTTGGAAGTTATATGTTGAATCTGTGAGATAAGGCATAAGTTCAATACTTGCAAATGTGGCTAATGGAGAATTGTAATTGGTAAGCACGCAAATTATCATTTCGAAAATATATTGTTCATTATCTAAACCATCCAACTAATTGCTCTAATTTCAATTTTGCAAACATGTATGATACCGGTATTGGACTGTGCAAGCTATTAAGTCACATTCTCTCTTGTTTGAATTTACCAACTATGAAAACTGTCTTATCAAAAAGGTACAAGAAGGAAGCGTCAGATGTCATTGAGGAATGTGCCTATGCGAGCTTTGAAAACGCAACAGAAGCAGAAAAGACAATGACAATTGCAGCGAATAGGACCGAACAGGTGACCAGCGTAATTATTTACAGTACAAGTATAGTTATTATTGAGTATTTTCTAAGATAATAAGTAATAATAACTAAAGTGGGTCACCATGACTAAAATGTCTGTTATATTATTATAGGCTACGATGGATATAAATTGGAAATAAAAATGGAAATAAATATTCATGATATAATTTCTGTTTATCTTATTACGATTTTATATAAATTATGTTTTACGTATATTATAATGTTATGTATATTTATAATTGTTATGTTCTTGCAAAAAATTGAAATACACAATTTTATGATTTAAAAGGTAATTGTAACTTTTTCACAATTTTTTGCTAAGAAACTGATAAGTTTTCAATGTTTAATAAAACCTGCATTAACCTATACGTGTATATATCTACACATAGATCATGAAGGTGTACAACGTTGCCAGATTTTCTGATGATTAATGGCGGCTGTAGCAGACTGAATGGGGAACTGGACTCTGACGGGAATTCAAAAACTGTCTAAGTAATTTGCTAGAATATGATCGTAGAATGACAGAACGCTGATTAGATAATTTATTTATTACTTAAATATTTAAAAAATCGATATTAAAATTTGCTAAAATATTGCTATAAAGTGCGGGAGCGAAAACATTTTGTGATTGGTTGTGACGTCACAACCTCATATCCCTATATGTAGTTTATTTTATTAGCCAAGTAGCCAATAAGGAATGCCCGTATTCAAACTGATGGGTTACCTTTTCATAATATAACCTATCACACCACATATTACCTACAGTTTATTCATTAATTCGCTAGAGTCTATAATTCGCAAGACGGCAGCACCAAATATGAGGTTTTGACGGCCATTTTGTCACATGACTCAACAGGGCGTTTGAACTCCTATTTGTGCAACACGATTTTTAATATCATTTTTTAACAAATATAAGCATATTATTTGCCTAAGCCATCAATATTCATAGTTGCTATAGCACCACAATTCAGAAAAATGAAAAAAAAAAATTGGTCCAGTTCCCCATTGTAAGTTTGTTACTCGCAGATCGGCCCTCATACATGCCGACCCTAGACCTTTGATTGGTCGCAGTTATTTATCTATGAAAGATTCGGCCAATAAACAGTCTGACGGACTAACAGACACGTTGTACGAAAAACATGCCTGACTTTGTACAACGAGTCTCATGATTGAAATTTTATTCTTGATTTTTCGAAAACTTGATCAACAAGCACGTTTTTTTCATCAGGCTGCCAATTACCACAAACCTAATAGTCCTACCAGTCCTGACTCGAAATTTTGAGGGCATCTAACCTGTCCTTTGAAATGGAAATATCGGAGTTACATCTCGGAAGTATTGGAAAAAGTTTTTAAATTAATTTCAGCGATTAAGTAGATTGTAGGTGTGGTGGGGTCACAAAAGTATATCGATAGAGTAAGGTTGTGTTAATTGTTATTATAAACAACAACAAAACAGATACTTTTTATTTATTTAAACACAGATCCTGGATTCTCTCAGAAGCTCTACTTGAGCTAGCGAGGGTGGCGCAGCAGTCACTTCAGACGACAGACTGGAGACGTTACATTTTTGTCATTTCAGTTCATTTCACTGGGTTTGTTGAAAGGGTAAACAACTATTGGTGACGTTAAATAGCGAATATTATATCTTTTTCCGTTACGTAAGTACTATGCAATATAATTCATTGAATTCGCTAGCTAACCTTAAGCGACTCTGGTTTACAGTTATTACCATTTATACGAAATAATCGTTTTTACTTTCCGATTGTCTAGTTACAAACTATCTTGACTACTTTATAACATTTCTCATAATTGTGATATTAATCACAAGATGTTATTCTTATAAAATATTGTCACTTATGCAATAACAGTTTTTTATTGCCTAATGCATGTTCTCTTTGAAAATTCTATCTTGCTGACATCAAGATTGTGTGTTACAGCTTTTTTTTTAGTACAGAACTTTATAGAATTTCATGTTTTATACATTCTGTTAATATTAATCTCTAGAAGACATTAGTAGATTTTTTGGCTGTATATTGGCCTTATATTTTTCCAGCAGTAGCTTTCCAGCTCACTGTAGTATATGTATTAAAACGTCAACTCAAAAACTTTAGAAGTCATTAGAAATCCACTTGTCTAAAAGTTAATTAATTGAGAAAAATTATTACAAATAAGTTTATAATTATTCCATGTTTAAGGTACAGTAATTGTTAGCAGACTAATAATGCCGTTAGTAAAGAAACAACATGGGGCTAAAAGGGTTAAAGTACTAGCAAAAAGGATACAATTATTTGGTTGCCGCAGTAAGGCAAAATCTTATAACACAAGTATGTCCTGCAACTGTTACCTTAATTACAAAATACTTTAAAATGTGTCTAACATGTAAAATTGTATTATTTTCAGTATATGGAAAACTTAAAACAAACAATAATTCCTTGGCAAAAGCTCTTTCCAATCAAAAACAGGAGAATCAATTATTATTTAGCCAAAATATTGAGCTACGTGCTCAGCTTCATGCACTCGACACTGCTTGTAATAAGCGTGATGTAAGTCATGTGAAAAGTCACATGTAAATATTAGGAATACTGATTAAAAATATTTTTTAGCTGATAATTTCAAAAATACACAAGAATGCTAAGGACATTCTCGGTATGCTGGTCAACATGACAAATTCTGTGACAAAAACTATTATCTGTTGTCAAGAATTTACGCCTTTAACAGACAATAATACACGCAGTTCCACAGGGACATTTACAAGTAAGATTAGATAAATAATAAACAATAACTACACAATCTGCATCAAATTTTAATGCATGATCGGCTGTACTAGGAAAAGACTTAACTAGAAGGCATTCGGAAAAAAGTCCTGCAAGGGGTGTTGTGAAACCTATGGTGAGTGGACACACCATAACAAAACCCACAATTAATTTGAGCCGATTAAATATGGGTCAACTTACCACTATTGCGAATCTTAGTAATATTGAGGAAGTTGCATCTCCTCCCCAAGTAAGCCCTGTGCTAACTGGTATTGGAACACCAGTATCTGTATCAGCTAATCAAAATAGGGATAAATATGTACGTAAAATAAAAATACTTTACTACAAACAATCTTTAAAAATATTCATAGTTACAAGAAAATTATAAATTATTTTTTGTCTCAGGACGGCAGAAGTAGACGTAGGCTACCGGAAAGAATTCCACTGCTTTTATCTGACGGTGAGTATTCCATCCGAAATTCTCATATAATTGAATACCTGACATTTTTATGCAATTGAACATTTTTCATAGACGAAGAAGTGAGAAGATTAAGCAGAAGAAATGGACGTTCGAGCAGACACTCCAGAAGGAGTTCTAGTACATTATCCAAAAGTATGACCAGTCGACACAGCAATAATGCCCTCTTAGAACGCATTGGAAGTCCTCGAGTTACCTTGAATGATGTCTCAAAGCTCTTGCGAAATTCGCAGACATTTAACGTGCAACAGGTGCGCTATTTAACTATTTTTAATTAAGTTTATCTTTTAGCAATTTAATTAGTCTTTCATCTATTATTTCCAATCTCAAAGTTATCAGAGGAATCACGCGAATCAATCTCAAACAATAATTCTACCGTTGAGGAATCAACCCACGTACAATTGGAAACTCCAAATGACCAATCAACAGAAGTGAATACAAACATAGAGCATTTTGACCCTGAACCCAAGAAACAGATCAAAAGAAACACAGGGACTTGGGAGGATCCATTGGAAGGGCCTAGCTGGAAATATAATGCATCTTCTGTAATGAATGAGTCGGCATTAGATGAAAGAGATGTAATACTAACAGAAAGTAGTAATGTTAACATCAATAATGATCAATCAAATGAAAGGATTAAGTCGCTAGGAAATCCAAATGATTCCATGAATCTAGACGAGTCTATGGAATTCACAGAGTGTATAACTAATACTATTCGAAAACCACTAGCAGCTGGTGGTCCTTTTGTAAAGTTTCATGATCCCTCATGTATGCTTCCTCAAAGTAATAATGTAAAAGTGCGTACTGCTGCACCACAGACTACTGTAGTCACTACCAGTTCCGAGATAAATAATTTGGATCTCGACGAAGAACCGACGTACAATTTTCTTGGGCGTTTTGTAACCGATCGTCAGCACTCTACATTTGATGACGAAAATGACGATGATTATACATTAATGTACAGACCACGTCAAAGGCAAGTCAACATGCATTACGATGTGAATGATCTTAAATTGCCAGTTTTGGAAGGACCTATAGTACCACCTTCGAGCACTGACGAGTCTGAGCCTGAGGTTACAGTAACAGTACAGAAGATCACACAGAACTTCCCAGTGCCTGCTTTATCGAATGACAGCGTAGATCGCTCCATGTTCGAGCAGACCATTAATGTTAACCTTCCACAAGTTCCTGATGTTGACGATCAGACTGAGAGAATTTCTGATATACGGAAGAGGTCTTCTGCATCTGCTGTTCAAAAACGGAAACGGATATTGCTTAATGTTAACGAATCTCCATTATCAAGGAATGAAAAACTTCAAAAGAAAAGGAAGCCTATTAGTCATGCTAAAGATCCCAGCGCCGTTAAGGTTGTTTTGCAGAAACTGAATGAATCTTTTGTTAAAGAAAAGTCACCGTCACCGTTACAATCACCGCCATCGCCATCGCCATCGCCACTGCCACCAGAACGCATTAGCTCACGAACTACAGGACGTTCTAGGTATTTTTAATTAAAATTCTTTCCACCGCTTAATTTTTTTGGTCAACGTAAAAGAAATAGCCTAACTTAAAAACTTCAACGGTTATTAATTATTTCTATCTACAGGAGAAATGTATCAACGTACTCGCAGACAGATGTGTCGATGGATTCTGAAAACAGTAGTAACGCCAGTATCAGTAGTGAATCAAGATCAGGTCGACCCAGACGGCAGAAAGCACCAGTGAATCTGAAGGAACCAAACTTAAATAGGTTGGTAAAAACCGTTTAGTATCATATTCTGCGAGTAAAGCAAAAGGATATAGTTACCATAAATACTTAAAAATTGGAAGCTTTTAAATTTTTCAGAAAACTTCGAAGAAATTTTTAAAAAGCTTGGATGACATTTTGGAGTATTATTGAGAACACTTATGACTAAGCACCAAGGTTGGGTTTGTTGAGTGATTAAGTCCTATTTATGTAAATGAATACATTGTTATTGCGGTTATGAATATTTCTTAAATGCTTATAAGTTCTCGCTGATCCCTATGCTAGAATTAATCGTTACAGACGTTTAATACCTGATTATTTTATATCTTATGGATCTTATTGGCATTTACGTCATAAATTTTCGTGACTTAGAAATAAAATAATCAAATGCCGTCACTATTCCCATATCATCTGTATCAACGCAACTACATATTCAAAATATAATAAGCTCTAACTTCTATAAAATTCAATAAAGAGAAGCAGATTAAATGGTTCTCCATTTTCTATATCTATGAATTATTATCTCCATAAGCAACATTAAGAAAGCTATATTTATAGCCATGCCTAATATGATGTAAAGGAGGTACAGATCCTCGAGCTCAACGCTTCTCCAAGGTTGAGAATTCGTAAATGTTCTTTTCTTAGGTTTTATAATGTTTGTTAACCTTTGAGTAATACCAGTTTCAATCATCCACATCAACCTGCAATAATGATAAGAGCAATAAGAAAGTATTCTTCGACGACGAAATAATTAGTCTTACTTGTAATTAATAACAGTGACGTATGGATTATTTTTGGTCATAACATAAGCCGTGTTAACTTGATATATGTCTTTAGGCAAGGTATAGAATTCACATTTGAGCTGTGGTCGTAATTCTTCAAGAATTTCATCGTTTGCCATAAAAGCATATTTGTTATCGTTACACACTCTCGTCAAGCCTTCAATGTAACTCCTAGGTAACTTCTTTACAGATTTTTCCATTACTGCTTCCTTCAGTTTAATCAAAAAGGGATTGGCAGGTTGCTGTTCATTGTGAAAATACTATTAGGAAAAAAAAAATTTTTGCCAGAGAAACTATATTAAGTATAAAAATATATTTTAATACAATTTTCACTCCGCTACTTGAAATGTTGATCGGTCGTTAGTTGATTTTTTTTATTATCAATTTTGAAACTGTTTTGTTACAACAAAGAACAAACAAATTACATTATATTGTAATATATTTTTGTGATGCGACAGTCCTGCACTTCAAATTCTTCTGCGAAATGTCGAAATTTGCATTTTTAACGTTTCCACTTGGAAATCAAGTCTTGTTCTGTATAATTTATCATGGACTTTCAAGAGGGAAATATAGAGAAGCAGAGAAACTACCTCAAGACACAATTGCGAGCTCAGAAGTAATTGGTAGACCCGTATATCATCTCCGAATTGTCAAAATTGGTTGCTTCTATTTTCTCCTAGGATAGTAAAGTCGCATTTATGCATGCCTATGTGTATCTGGTATATTCCAGTAGTTGGTGTATTTGATTTTATTATTTTAGTTATGTGAATAACGAGATGAGTCAGTACTCAATGCGCAAAGTGCAAGCAGATTACTCTTGAAATACACAAGTTTTATCAATTTTTTCCAGACTCATGTATACTTATTCTGAAAATTGACTTTCGTTGATTGAAGAAAGCAACGTCACCCCCTTTAGTAGACCATGAGGAATTGGAGGGGACAAAAGTATTTTGTTTACAAGTGGTAACCTTTGAAATGCAAATTTTAACATTTCACAGAATAGTTTAAAGTGCAGAGCTGTTACATACGATACAAACATGTGACAAAAATTTTTTTGTTAACATTTTGAAGTTGAAGCGAAAAAAATAAATTTTGATTTAACGGCCCGTTCAAACTTCAAATAGCTTCTTTTTAATTTTTAGCGATACTTGCATAGTGTACAGTGTACTCAGCGCTTATGGCATTGACACCAAATTTGTAGCTGCCATCATTCAGTAAACCTTTTAGTGAAATGAATGGTGGAGTATAATAATGAACCGTTAATGATGATATCAGAGACGCTGAGTACATCATATTAATTATCATCGAAAATATTGATGCACATAGAAAGGCTAGTTGGATAGAAAGAAGCATAGGTATCCTAGGTGTATCTGCATGATAGAGAAACGACAGTTAATTTTTATCTTTTCATTAAGAAGGAAGGTTACCTTGGTGACGCCGCGAAACAGGCTGTTTTTTTAATGTTGCAGAGCTACTCAAGATACATACATATGCACAAAATTAGTGGCTCATATGAACATTTGATAGGTCAAAATGACCCTAAAAAATTCTAGAATTTTCAGTTTCTTCAATGTGTCGCATAAACTATAGAAGATAGGAAAAAAATTTTTAAATACACGATAAGTTAGTTTTTGAGGAGCCTATCGAAAGGTGTTATTAATTTATGTATGAAACATTCTAGACATTGTTTCGAATGTCTTAGCAATGCAATTAGTCGAGGTCGAATTGTCCATGATACGGATCCTCGATATTGCTTTATATGCCCAAAAAAATTTGGGTAATCCAGATTCAAAGTTCGAAAAATATCTCCCTTTCTTCTAGACCATTTCAAAATGTCACTGTGTGATGTTCATTTTCCAAATGTCAATGATAAAAGCATACTTCTGATTGACTCGTAGAATGGAGATTGCTTTGTTATAATTGTTGAGATGAACTGTCGCACAAGAAATTTACGGGGCACGTAATATCGAAAGGAACAACCGGCCATATATGCCGTCTTTCACGTATACATATGGCTTTAGAATGTGGAATAATTTTGTCTGATATTTTTCTAATATGGTTATACCACACAACTATGGTATTAATAATTTCATTTGCGGAATAATGTGATTGAAATGCAATCTTTAACCCGTAATCAATTTTCGTTTCCACGGTACATCAATTGGTTCAAATATATTTAGCATAAAAGTGGTTATGCAGCAAAAAAGGCCATCACTTTTTGGAAATTCTGTACAATATTGCCTTGGAGAATATTCGGAGTCGCGATGCCACATCTGTGGAGAAGTTGCTTCAATTACATGCTCATGATGTAAGCAGCATTTATGCTTGAAATTTTTTGAAAGATTATCATTATTAGAATGACTTCAAACCATAAAATAAAATGATACAATTAAAACATTCATGTATTTTTTAAAGACGAAAGCGCACTTATTGATACTGAATAATTATAAGTGTAATTTAATGCATACAATATTCGAAAGGATGACTAGATTGTTTCGTGCACAAATACTATTATTCAGCTTACAATATGTTAGGAAAAGAAGAAAACTAGTTTGTGAAACACAACGATCAAGAAGGTGGGTGGTGGTATATTTTCCCAAATAGGGACAAAAACACACTTACCGTTTATTTCAAGGTTTTTCCTATCTTTTATAATTTATAAGATACATCGGAAAAAACTGAAAATCTAACAAATTTGTAGGGCTATTTTGACCCACCAAATATTTCTATAACCCGCTGATTCTTTGCATACGTACGTATCTTGAACAGTTCTGCATATATTAAAAGAACACCCTATGTTTTGAGGCGTCACCAGGGTAACCTTCCTTGTAAGAAATATTCATTAAAGAATTTCTTATGTTGTTTATACCTTGTTGGAATATTATTGTAAGAATTTGAAAAATAGCGTCGAGGGGATATTGTTGACATACGATTCGAAATTTTTTGTTGACAATGCTGAAAAGTTGCACCCCTGCTATTATCAGTAGAACATTGCAGATAACGCAGTACCATGAGTTGGTAGTTAATGGTGAGAACCACCATTTAATCCAATGTTTCGATTCATTTTGATCACGTTTGATGTACACTTGAAATCTAATTATTGCAATTATTTGAATAATTTTCATAGATTGCTTTTTTAATTATGTGTCGTACCTTGTTTGAGTGAGTACGATATTGTAGGTTATCGCTCGTATTCTGTTAGAAGTTAAAGTAAATCCTAAAAGGGACACATCAGCTTCTTTTCTTATTAGCATTCCTATTACCCCTGTTCCTTCTGTTACATTACCATTGGTTTTCAAATAACCCCAATTGTTATCGATGCAAGGGACGTATTTAGTTCTGGACATGATAACGCAGTAATAATATAATTGCAATTTGTGGATATTCTAACTGTTTAAATATAAAACAATGCATTTGTATTGACGAACATATATGAGTAGGGTAACTGTTTTCAGGGTCTAATTATGGAATTTTTTGTAAGGACTCTTTATTTTCCATAATGAAATTAACTTTACTATTATATATTGATGTGGGTGCACCCACAGTTAACTGTACATGGTACTTAACCCTTTTAGTGCCGAAAAATGATATATCGTTGCGTATGCGATGACGCTTTACTATTCGCATCGCGAGAGAACTCTGGCTTAAAATAAATGTATAAAAACCTTAGGGATTCTCCCTTTATTTCGTAATATATTCCTTTTTTGAATTTTGTAAATATCATTTTGACTTTTTTTAATATAATTTTTCTCTCAAATCTTTCTAAATTACATCAAATTGATGCGATTTTTTCGCTTAGGTACAATTCGTTCGGTCGGCACTAAAAGGATTAATAGTATAATAATAACTTTACACGGAAAACTATGTCCCCGGTAAAACTTTACACTGAATAAGGGAAGACTACAATTTCTCCCGCCTTTTGATTTCCTAATTCTTTATGGTTTTATTTTTTACGCGGAACAAAATAGTATATGAGTATCATTGTTTCAACTGCTATAGTTTTCACGATATGTAGTGTTAAAGTCAGAACTACAATAAATCATACGCATTTTTAAATAATCCTTCGGTGTCCAAAGCGGTTAGTCTGATGATTGTTTGTGGTATTATTTTTGACTTGAAAAACAATGCTGTTACATTTATTGTATTAGCACGCGTAGTTTAGAAACCTTGGCAAAAATGGAGCAATTTCAAATCAGTGTTCTGCGTTACTACTGATGCTAATGATGTTTTAGTTCAAAGGAATCCTCGGCGAGGGAGCAAGTCCGACAAAATATTGTAATGTTGCGATGGGTTACACAGGCGTGTATCGAGTCACAACACTGCTGATTTAAAAAATGCCATATCACGGAAACTAGAACATTTAGCGCAATGAGCTTCATACGCTACTTTCTTTGTCGTAAAATATACAACCATAAATAATCGTCGAATCAAGGGGCTGGAGAAATCGTATAATCCTTCCTTATTCCTTACAGAGTTAGGCCGTGAAAAGTTATTATTTAACTATTAAGTACATACCGTGTAGAGTTGTCTCTCGTAGAATTATTCCGTATCAAGTCCTACTCCATTCATCTATATGTTTCAAAGTACTTAAACAAAATTACAAATCAAAAAGATATGTGGCTCAGACTGTCAAGTACAAGACATTAATTTGTATTAATGTTTACATATATTTTATCGACAAGGCTGCACCAAAAAATAAGCTTTGCACGGGAAGGTATCTTTTTAATTTTGTCGAAAGTACTTTAAAACATATACTTCAATATAGTAAAGTTAATTTTGTTATAAAAATTAATTCCTTACCCACAAAAATTGCAGAAATCAGTCACAAAGCACTTGCTTTATCCATACAAATATGCCCCATTAAATGTATCATACTTACGTAAAATTAAGACAATTTTCCAAAATCAGCCAAATAAGCATCAAATACTTATGGTTAATCCTGAATGATATGTTGACGAATGGATCCTAAAATACAATAAGAGGATTGTGAGATGAACTATGCAATCTAAAATGAAACGAGAAGAATATTACGGTTTTAAATGTAGCAGCACGTAGTGTGATTCCATTTAGAGTTACTTTTTGCCACAGCAAATATCGGTCAGGGACCATTAGTCTGTTCGGTAATGTCCAATTACCATAATACCGCATTATTAATGGCGATTGAAGACCTGGTCGATACACGTGCCAAAAGTTGTAGCTACTGTTACTTTTCTTAGTTATTATCACTTCCACATTTCTAGGAATAATTATTCCGGAAAAGATCCTTTCCACTATGAAATTTTCTGGCAAGAACATAAGCCAGAGACTACCAGATAATGGACTGGTGAAAAACTAATTTAATAATAATAATAATGAATTTTAATTTAATTAATATAATTCTTAAAATACCATTGGAACACTTACGACATCCTTTTCTGTGATATCCATCGAATTTTCAGAATCGACGCTTATTAGAGGTTTCGAGCAAACTTGGACATACGGTATTAATTTGAGATTTCTTTGCTCGGTCCTCAAATTTATAATAATTATTGGAATGAGAATGGTGCTGGATAAACTTTTAGTCAATTCCAGCAATGCTTTTTGGGCATGAAATTCATTTGTTATCGTAGTTAATAAAACGATACAATTGTATTTATTCCGATTTGCAAAACTTTGAATGATTTCCTTCTTAAAACAGTCCAATTGAATTATTTTCATAAATAACAATATTACTATGACAATCAGCTTCATGGCGAACCTAATAAATATATCCTATAAAGTCACTAAGGTCAATTATGCGTGTATCACTCAGACTGTATCGTCTTCACGCACGGCGAACGCTTTTATAGGAATACAAGTGCATTCATAATTAATGTGGATTCATACATGCAAGGAGATTTATGTCCAATTGGAAACCAGTATCAATAATGTTTATTCCATTGACAAATCTAAATGTATGAATGGTAAAGAGACAGTTTAGTTCAGACAGAGTATCTATTAATCATGGTATAAAAGACAAGAATAGATATTCAGAAATTGATAAGATTTGAATTAACGTACTTATAGAATATACTGATTCATTAACAGGCGCAAAGCTGAACTTCCACTTTTATTATACATTTGCTGATGGTAATATTATTATTAGCTTTTCCATTTGGTGGTAGAAGCGCGTAAAGCATTCTCAGCATAAAAAAAATGTTCCGACTGTGGATGAAGCATTGTTTTATATTCCAGAAGTGCAGCACGGTCTCCTTGTAACACTAATATCTATGAAAAATTATAATTTGCAGTACGTTTGTAAATCTATATGAAGTTTATGTACTGGATATTACAAATATATATTTACGTCTACTACTATTCGATGACATTGGAATCTCTTAGCCAATTCTAAACGTTGTCTAACATCGTCCACATATCCAAGATATTTTTCCAAAATGTTAGTTGGTGCATTATTATTGTGTAAAATTTTTATGATGTCTTCAATTGGCAAATATGTTTGTAGCTTTTTGCTCCCAAGCCAACCCTGTAAACCGGAATTTTGCTTATGTTGTATTTCTTAATTTCTTAATTTACTAAATTACAAAAGCTTACCTTTGTCAATAGCAAAATGTCAATATCATCCCAGGATTGTAATGCAGCTCTGGTTGTTAACGCTACTTTTTGATATTGTCTTAAAGAGACTGCATGTTGCTTTAATAACATTGCTGGTGACCACAAAGAGCTTTCGGAGGCACCCCAATGATCTCTACATGCATGTCGTAAGCATTCCATCACAGGAGAATTCATTTCTAAGGCCTCAGTAAACCCTGTGTCCTTTACAGCCTTTTGCCATTCTGTACCAAAGAATTTATGAAACTTAAGTGAAGTTATATAATATCAAAGATTAAACTATGTTAATACCATTGATTATGTACCCAAAAGTTTTATGTAATTTTGGACGAATGGGGTTTCTTTGCAGTCTGCTAGTGCAAGAAATTGCGTTTTATAACAATTATGCAACTTTTGCAGAAGCCTCTCTGGATTAGGAGTATTTTTAATAATAATTTGTAATGTTCTCATCTGAAAAAAATTGTATTATGCTTTTTAGCATAAATCCCTTGAATAATCTCTATAAATATTTTTACCGCAGCATCCGTGGAGTACCCCAGCATTCTGCAAATTAAAAGCCATTATGCTTCCAATACAATTTAATAGCAATTTGTAAAAATTTTGTTAAAAATCATACGTTAGAAGATCAGTGAGTTCACTTGTTTGTAAGCGAGTCGAAAGATAACGTATATACACCTGTACAGCACCTGGTCTATCCATTAGAAGTCTTTCAAATAATGACCTTTTTAAAGTTTTTGTGAGGAACAGAACTATCTAAAAATATTATATTAGCACATATTCATTTGCAAAGATAATATCACGATACCAAAGAGCTACTGACCACTAAAATGGCATTTCCGTCACCAGATGCTATTGCTGCATCCAGTAATGCAGTTTTGCTAGCAAGAGATTTATATTTTTCTAGAGAGAATGGCTGTCCAAGTAGTATTCTCCTTAAGGTAATATCAGGCTGTGCCACAGACTGTCCTTCGGGCAAATTTTGTGTTTTGTCTGCTTCTAATACTGGAATTGTCATACATTAAGGACATTATCATCGGTAAATCACATTTAAGTATTCAAAAGCATACTGTTGGCAAGAGTTTTCTCAGAGATTACTGATAGTAATGGTTTCAAATTCGTTTGGGAGTCACTGGTCTTTAAGTAATCATCGGATAAGTCAATGCTGGAAATTCCAGCACGTAAACGTGCTGTTCCTGTCTTTGAAAAACCGAAAAAATTGTCCTCCTGAAAGAAAATAGAATACGGAAACGGTTAGGCAAGCATTACGATATTTGAATATTACACTGAAGAATGTTTGATATTTTAAATAAGAAACCTCATTATTCTCAAAGCAAAAGGAATGTTGTTCACTACTGTTCCAATAATCTTCATCATCTTTTAAAGAACCCATATTTTCCTTCAACTTTCGTTTTGACAGCTACATCCAGCTACATCAGCAAAATTGTGAAACAGTGTGAAATTTGTTGCCATCTATTGGAATTTTATTCAAACTTAGTCCATGATCTGATCTATATAGTGATTATTTTTTCACATTCACTAACATTGGCTGCCATGCTTTTGTTTGAAATCATAGAGCTTTCTGGGTATATTGTTAAATATTTTTACTGAAGAGCGAAAAGAGCACCACTATTGTTTATGACTGTGTTAAGTGATTTCTCGAATATTTCTTTTATAACCACTTTGTAATATAATTATCAGCGTCAATGCAACACTTTGTTTTAGATCAATTTATGTGAAATCGTTCTTTGTTTACTCATACAACCATGTTTTAGCAACAATCGTATGTATCATAGCAAATGATACTATCAAAGTTAACGCTATATGTACAGGATATACTTAACTTTAGGACATTATTAAATAAATCAAATCAATCCAATAAAGTTACTTAAATTTATAAAGATAAAAGCTGTACCCAGTATTTATGCAACCGATAGATGACCATAAATCATACCGATATCCTGGAGAAATTCCAAAGTAATCATTGACCGTTCCACACAAATATGACGTTCAAACCAGCGTTAGCTTCTTATGAAATTACATGCAGTAAGTCAATACGTTTTGTCATTAAATTCATATAATACCAAGAAACTTGTGTTAAGTGAAAGTTCAAACTAGTATATTGAAATTTGCAAGCAAAACCGGTGCGTAATCGATAAGAATAAATCCGAAATAAGAGAGTCAGAAAGAGAGAAGCAAATAGATGTATCTCAAATGCATTTGTGAGATGCATTTTCACTAGCGCCACATAGCGTGACAAACTTAAACTCTGTTTCTAAATTGACAGCATATATTCTCAAACAGATGTCAGACGAAAACTAACTTTCGTGTACGGTCCAATCACAATGACAAATTTTCGTAATTGAAATTATAATTGAAATAGAGAAGGATAATGCTTTAATAAATATAGGGAAAAAAAGTATAACAAGTCTAGTTATTTTAAGTACTGTAGAAACGACGGATGGCACACCTGCGCAGGTGGCTAGGCCTGTGTATCTTCGGTACAGGCCACTCTCGCGCAACCTGACAGTATATCGTAGTACTTTAGTAACTGAATAGTGTTCGCTGGTGTTCGCCGCGAAGAAGGAAGTTTGCTTCACGTAGCGGTAGAAGCCGCGCAGAGGTGTACGGTGTAAGGTTATGTTCTTTGGTTTTGGTGCATCGTCGTGACTCTGGTGGCTTCAGGATATCTTGAAAATTCCGGATACCGTTTAGGAGGGTAACTTGTGGAAGCACCGTGAGTACTCACAGCATTTATTTTACTTTTCTGGTAGGATATCCGAAGAAAAAAGTTCCCGTAGACGCACAGGTGTGTACCAAGAGACGGGGGCCTCGTAAGCTCTAGGCATTTACACAGATTGCTTGGCATTCTCTTGATTAAATCACTCATCGTTTGATATTACTTAATTTTATTCGTAATATATTTTTTGCTTTTGGAGTCAGTCACAACCCTTGCTCAAAGGAAATTTCATAATAAGGACCTTAGGGGATGAAACTCCATGGTTTCAATAGGGAATCGACTTAGTTCCTGGTACGGATGTATACGGTGCGTGTGTCATTCGGATCTGCTATTTGTTAATTGATTTTCTGGTTTTCTGAATTTACAGTAATTATTTTCTTCCATAGTTTTATCAATGATAAATTCAACTTCCTGGATTTCTTGATCTTGATCTTGTTGTGTATCTCAGGGAATAATCATTTTCGTGGGAATATTCATTGGAGAAGCAATGTTGCCGTCTTGTATATCCCTTTGCTTCTGACATCGTTGACGGCCCCTCTATTTCTTTTTTTTTTCTACTGAACGGCTGACATGTTTGTGGCAACGTAGCATCTTTATTTACAAGCTTTTACTTCAAAATCTTTTTTGGTATTCATTCCTTTTCTTCCTTGAACCATTCTTTATGAATGAACTGTTCTAAATAAAAACGTAATTCTTTTATTTTCCGATAATTTATGTTTTCCTTCAAGATATAAAATTTTGTTACAACTTCATAAAGACTGGATGATTTGCCTGGTGCTGATTTTCGTTGGTACATTATCTGTAACGTTCATTTATGAGTTCAATGAAATCACGCGGGATAAACATAGTCACGATACTGTCTTCTGTGCGCCAAGTTATTCTGACGTAATACAAGCGGTAAATTACTATAAATGTCCCAGAATAAGAGCTTGTATGCAAGGTCGGCTGCTCCTCGTGCAAATCCACCTTTTCTCCAGGCTCTCTATTTATGGTTTTTATGCTGTGGCGAACGGCCACCCGAGACTCGCGAATCTATTCTGGTATTACTATAGGTACTAGTTTTATATAGTACTATAGTGCAACATTCGTTACGCTTCTGATACTGTATCCAGTATAAACCGATGACTACATAATAACAGATACAAGAGTACATATGTATCTGCTGTCTATTTACTAGCTTGTCTGAACTAATTGAACGTAAAAGTGATAATAATCAGTCTAAGTAAAGAAAAGGGAATTTCCACAAACTTAGGAAAATTAGTTGAGACTTTTCGGTAAAAAATATTCATCGATATTTCATGTAACAGGTTTTTTGCTTCCTCAAAAAAATTTTTGCATATTTTATCCAAGGCCATTAACCTCTGAGGTAACTAAAAAAATCACAGATGTGCTTTCAAGAATAACTTGAAAGAGAATTAACATTTTTTATTGAACCAGTCATGAAATTATGTCTGCGAAGAGGAACAATTACTATGTGTGATGAATAAAAAAAGCGTCGCCGTGTCGTCGGGACGCTACAGTAGACGCGTGCGTGTCACTAATTAATAAAGACGCCGGCGCGTTAAAACTTCTGGACAGTTTGTTTCACCTGGGGAAATCCGGGACGTGGAGCTTGGGAGAGGGACGCTTAATTGGCCAGGACGATTATTGCGTTTATTTCTATTTCAGCATTAAGTAGTCTGACTCTGGTGCGTGGGTAACGATATCACTTCCGGTATGGGTTGGTAACATAATTGGCGGGAGTTTTTAATTCATACCTCGTTAAGATAGCTATGGATAAAGATAATAATTCTAATTCAGTTATGAGCCGGCTGCTATCTCGGCGAGGTCCTCTCTGTGATTAAATATCTGAAACAGGATGTACCTGTCGTCAGGTAGTGAATCGCACAAAAGTCCATCCCTCTCACTACGATTTAACGATAAGCCTACGGCCGTGATAGAAGTAGGCAATCCTTGCCGATCCTTGCCGATCCTTGCCGATCCTTGCCGATATATGCCCTCGAGCTATTCGCACTCGATCCCACCTGGATCGACTCGCTTGAACGTTGCAACTTTCGCGATATCGTTTTAATTCGGTTGCCTGTTATGTCGGAGGAGGTTAGGTTAGGTTAAGTTAGGTTAGGTTAGGCTCGTGGCGGGCTAGAACGCGCTCCAATTTATAACTCCGCAGTCTTTGACTATTACTGTTACTATATTCCTTCTCAACTTAAATTCTTCATATATTCGCTATGTATTGATTTTTTAAATATTTTTCTTAATTAGTCTTAAAATAAATTCCTACTAATGACATTCTAACATGCTGTGCTGACTAAAATCTATGTAGGAAGACGTGGGATTAGGCATCTGTTTACGTTATGGTAAAGAAACGTTTCAGTAAGGAATGAACCTTGACATATCATTTCTATTGTATTTGACGCACGTCCCACTTTGCGCTTGAATTATAACTGTTTCTTTTTAATTCAAGGCATTCGTTAACATTTAATCTTCACTTTTTTTATGTATTGTGCTTTATGGTCCGTGTAGTGTGATATTTTTTTTTTCATGGAGAGAATGAAGTTATTATCTGTTATTGTAAAATATATTAAAAGTATTCAAACGAATTCAAGAAGAACAAAAAATACGAATCCTACTTTGGTGGTCAATTGTTCGGGCTAAAGAGGCTAATCGTAATTTCGCGCGGTCACCAAGGAATCCTTAATACGCACTGTTGGAGATGCACCGTGAGTGGGATCTTTCATTGTGCGCGGTAGAGTCGGGTCAAATGTTATAAATATAATAACGGCAATGGCGTGCATAATGCTCCACTGGCTTCTATATCCAGCGTGGAGCGTGGGAAATTCTACTCTTTCGTTCGCTCTTTCCTTTCTTGGGTTCTCTTAGTTTTGTAGGTTAGGTTAAGCTATTATTGGATTAGGTTAGGTTGACCATACATAGTCAGCTGTCCTCTTATACCTATATTACGGCACCTCTCGTTTGGCAGTTTGGTACAGGCACCCCCTTTGACATTCGAGACGATGGTTTTACCCTGTGGCAAACGTAGCGTCGCGACGCCTGATCGACCCAAGTATTATAAGGATTTTCCACGAGAGAAGGAAGGATTATCCGTTTACTTGATTTAAAATGAAAAAAAAAAAAAAAAATTGAACTGGTCGAGAAAATAAGTATTATTTCCTCATGTTGCTGTTAGTCTGTGCAGTCTGAGATTAAGTGAAAATATGATTGTTCATAAATTGTCTGTTATACCGTTATTAGGAATTATGGTTTGTATTATTGGAGGCATTAACTTTACTCTGACTGTCTCGATAGCTTTTCCATTGGAATCATCGCCTACGGTAATGGCACCTGTTTCAAACGGGCATTTCGATAATTCACAGTTACCTGCCGCAATCGCTGCCTATTATACTCTCTAATATTCATACTATTCGCAGCAATACATATTCTCACGTGACACGTGATCATTTACATGGGAAATTGTTGCCCAGTTTGATCGGGTCTAAAGCAATTGCTCACGTAGCACTTATCGAAATACTAAAAAGCATAGAAAAAAGAACTTTGCTCCACGTTTCTCTTTAATATTACAATAAATATACACACAAATTACATGCACGAATATATTTCAATATTGTGCAGCATTTTATGTATTTATGTTATAGACGAATAACAAAGCATAAATAATTAATGGACTCTAAATGGAAAACTTCGTATAGGTTCCTCATAATTCTCATTACCAATTCTTTTGTAATATATGTATAGTCGGTCCCAGAGGTCAATGAGTTTTTTTTGGCAGATCCCGAGCATTGAAGTCTCTGGCAAGCCACACGTGACTCTGCATACCATTCTTACAAAATATTCACGTAAATTGTTTTGCACTGAAATATATTTTATTTCTCTACTTTAGAATATATATGTCGTGATTTTCTGAAAAGCCATCTCTGTTTGTTAAGGATAGCATTGTTTGCAAACTGTAAAAAAAAAATAAATTGAACTCTTGAACCCATTATAGTCCTCTATGGTACATAAATGTACATATGTGCAACAGATGTCGAAAATATCAAAAGAAACAAATTTTTCGTATATATATATATGTACATATGGTAGTGTAGTACCCATATTATGCATCCCAGTATACAGAATATATATGTCAAATCTTAGGCACATGCAATGGAAACGCGTTAATCGTGACGCTTGCTTTCATGCACGTGCTTATGAGTAAAGCCGGAAGTCCGGACAAGAGTCTAGTCTTCGGGTTTGCTCGGATGTTCTCGGGTGTCCGCGGAAGTCACGCGCCCCTGCGTATTCATAATGGTACAATAACTATACGTGGAAGACCTCCAGGTTATGTTGAACTCTCGTGGAGACTTACGTGTGACTTAATACAGGCTGTTTATATCACAGGGAGAATGTACATCCTTCTTAGGCGTTATTATTTAGCAGATCCATTAATTATTCGTTTATTTTTTTTTTCCATTCATTTATACAGACGTGCGCGTTCGTTGCACCTGCCTAACCGTAGACGCGTCCCTATAGAATAATAGCTTTTCTATGTATAATTATATTGTACTTGTAATGCCTGCAGCATTATGCACAGACCGATCGTCGGCTGTAAATTGTAATGATGCACTTTGCATATCGCCATCACGATCAGCCGGATGTATCAACACAGGGAGCAGGAATGGATCGTGTCTTTGATTGGTCGATCAAGGGATTAATAGGGAAAATGTCGCTCCCTTGAAAATACGTCTTGCAAATGCAATAAGCGTGATGTCCGATATGTATGTATATTACATGCAGGCGGTGCATCTCAAGTATTAAAGTGCATTTTGTATTTGGTTTCGTAATAAGCTTATATTTTTATCTTGTCCCTTTTTTTCTTTTCTTTCTTCAATTGTACCAAAGCAAAGTTCTAACGACGCGATGGTCTCTTCTTACTGAAAATGTGCTGGTCCCTCATAGCTTCCCCCCCCCCCCACCCTTATTTCTTACCCTCTTATAATATCCAAGTGTTAATGACGTTGGGATAGGTACTGCCCTCTAATTAGGCAGAGCAGTTCTACTCTGCTCTTTTTATATTTCTCTTTTCTTTCATTTTTTCTTCTCTTAGTTCTCTGCCACTTTTAATCTCTCTGTCATAGCTTATAACTTACGGCACGACGTTTTGGATGTAGATAAAAATTTTTGAAAATTTATAAGACTGTAATACAGTCTGGATAGAATAACAAGAGGACTTATAAAGGAATTGCTATAGGTTGGAATTGGAAAAATGCTAATTTTTTAAATCGAAACAGAAATATTTAGAAATCGCCGAAGGGTTACAGTGGAGGCAGGATGAAATAAGAGTGAACATTAAAACTATCACGCGGAGATTAAGGAAATGGCTGAGAGCTAAAGAATCGGATTGGAGTCACCTAATGCCATTGTCCAAGGCTTCGGCATGGAATGTAGAATAACCAGTTGCCCATGCAAATGTACATTCTCGTTGCTCTCCCATTCCGTCAGACTCGCAATTCCGTGACGAAATCCTCCTGTTTTTTTTCCCGTACAGATTATTTTGCCTCACGTTCCATTCTCCGTTTCGCCGATCTCGTGTACACAGCAATGACTCTCGCCATTATGGGACGCTTGCTCATTTTTAATTGTGCGGTACGATTTTTGGTATACAAAGATCGGGAACGTCTTTGCGCCATTTTGAATGGGACTTATCATGGGCCAGTGATTATCTCTTCGATTTTGCCGCAACGATGAGTGCGCGACTCGTATTCGATCGGCTGTCATGCTCTCCGTCTTGCTGCCAGTTCTCTCTTTCTCTTGCTCTTTTTATCTTTGCCCTGTCTGTCTTTGTTTAGACTACCGCCATCTTGTCTTCACAAACTCCATTCAGCGGCTAACTGGGCTGTGACCAACCAGCAGGCCTAATCTACCTTTTTCGATACTCTTACCATAATACGCATCACATTCCACATTAGGAATCACTGGGTACTAAATGTTATCACAAGGGTACGTCATTGATATCATTACTGTATCGGCTGAACTTTTATTATGATATTATTTTATTATTATTATCTATACGACTGACAGTCTTTGTATCAGGCAATTGTGTCATCATAGAAAGTTGTTAAAGGGTTTGTCCGACTGTAAGTAGTATGAAGATGATGACCTTGACCGTGAACCTGCTAAGTTATAATAAAAAATAAGAACCAGTTGACCCGGCCATGTCGGTTCGTTACGGTTGGTAGCGCTGAAATTGAACGTCGCTCATACATTGGTTATCCCTGTACATTTGCCTGTGTATATGCATAGGTGCATCGTTTCCAGTATACATAAGCAGGTTGGTCCAGGTCAGTATTCTCCTACCGTCAACAACCGCCAGTGAAAGGCGGTTTATTTCCAAAATATATTACCAAAAATTTGGAAAAGTCCCAGCATTCTTCGTTCGCTTCACGTAAAAACAGTTTGGCCGTTCAGCGTGCGAGGGTAGCAGTTTAAGGGGAGTCAAAAGTACATCACGTGCACCAGAACACGAGGGATGGATGACTCATTGTAGTAGACCGATCGATACTGCAGCCAGACTGTTCTCTGCAATATATATGAATTCGCAGGATATACGTATCTGAAAACTGACCATTAGTAGGGTCAAGTTGCGTGAACGAGAAAAACTTCTGCTATAATTACGGGTGCATCGATGCATATTTGATGCATCTAGTGACTTTTGTGAAAAGTGAACAAATCTCGGTCGTGTCAAAAAGTCAGACTAAATTTAAATGGAGTGATGTTAATACGGAGCTCCGAGCTGCCAGTAAGTATCTGATTGGCAATAGTGCATCGCGGATTCCATTTACTGCACTTTCAATGGCGACGCTTACGATCTTATCTATGGAATGCAATCGAAATAGCCATGGATGGAAGATCAGTATTAAACTTATCGCTGATTGAGTTCAGAACTGCATTATAAATATTTCGCTTCTGCCAATTAATCGCTCGAGCGAAATGGTAATGGTTACTTTATACCGTAACTGATGTATGCACGATGATCGATGATTAATAAGGAGGAGAAAAATTGAACTCGTCGGCCCTCTGGTGGTCGGCACTTTGACCTTCTGGAAGTAAATACTGATCGAGTGAGACAATTGCAATTTTCAAGGTCCACTGTAGAAACACTTGGATATTATTAGAATGCTTTGTTTTTAAATTCATTTAGTCATTCGTTCATTGAACTATTCATTTAGCTGACAGTCTAGTAGTTTCGTATTAAAAATCTTATACTTCATTGGCTGATGATTTTGTACACAAGACAGGAACTTTCGATCGTACTGCTTTTGGCTTATTTGTTTATCGACTAATTAACGGGTTGCGTTAATTACGTTTGTTAATCACTGCGTGTAACGACTTGATGACAGTGCATTGACTACCGTAGTGGCCTTATATGCACCGCTATTTTTTTTCCCAAGAGAATCTACTTTAGATCATTAATAGACACGTTAATTAGACCGGGGAGAACGAGTGCGATTCGCATTATTGGATACCTATAATTAAACTAACTGTGTTAAATTATACATATATATATATTTGTTGTTAGTTACTGATTATCTTTAATTAAGGATTACGGGAATATTATAGCTGGCAAACAATTATTCGTGTCATGTACATGGAGAGGATATGATGAATAGAAATTTACAAGCTCTTTGATTCCATGTAAATTTTCCATGGGAAATAGGTATCCAAAATTCCATCGGTGGTTCCTAGAATTTTAACATTTTGCACGAAGACCCCAAATAAATAATTCATTATTCATTGTAACAGTACGAATATTCGTGCCATTATTATGTAGCTTTGTCATTATGGTGAGAATTTCTATGGTGTCTGCTTACAGTACACTATAGTATAATTCAGTACAGTACGAGTACCAGCGTTATGGAGTACGTGTCTCACGTGCGGTTATTTTTAGTAAGCAGCGTCGTGACGTTTCATGTGAACCGTGATTCGAATGCGAAACGCGAAATCTTCGAAAGGATCCGAAGTGAACGAGAAGATCCGAAAGGTAAATTTATAGCTTTTTTTATAAATCTGTTCACGCAATCGTACCACCACGTGGATTATCAATCAGTTTACAGGAGCAATTGGCATTCCATATTATTTGTACTCCATGGCGTAATATTAATGGCAAATTCGAGGAGAGGTTATAAAGAAGTTTTGATAAATTGTATATAGAAAAAAAAAAATGTAAAAAAAAAGAATTGTGTTCTATGCTATGCCAAGCCTTATGGAGATACGTAGCTGATTGTAATAACGAAAGTAATTGATATTTAATTTTTTTTTCATGCGCACAGGAATTTTTATGAATTGGAAATGAAACATTATGTAGAGATATACGCATGCGCATAAATGTTGACTTTTGAAAGCACAAGATGCCGTTAGGGGCTGCATTGGTGCGTGCAGTTAAATATTTTAATGCCGTTCGCAAGGATAACGACGCCGGGCATTAGCATGAGTTATGGGCTGGGCTCCTTACCACGATGAAAATCCGCCTTAACTATCCGAGAACCGTCTGTCGCCCGGGCATAGACTGTCGCTCCTTGACTACCGACTATCGAACTATTGACTATCTATCTTGGTCCAGAGAATCTTGAGACTAGCATCGTGCACGTACCACTTTCGCCTGCCTTATATGGTAAAATGGTGTCCAGCTTCTGGTCGCTACATTGAAATCGGCCTTAACGAAGAAGATTCCATTATATTTTACAATTTTTTACCCTACTATTACGCGCATGCATTTTTCAACTATTTATGATCTCCGTATAAAATCAGTAAAGTGAGAAACTTAATTTTCTATTTCATGGAAATGATATTCATAGAAACGAAATGTCACTCTCATTAAAACTTTTACAAATCTTGCGTGCTTTCACAGTAATCAGATTATTTTCGACGTTTCCTACGGATTTCTCGAGATTTGTTTTTTTCTTCTTCTTTTCTTGGGTCTTTTTTGTCAAACTTTGTATCTCTTTGCACTTTAGATTCTTGTCAGTGTCACTATTGCCAGGAACAGGGCCTTTTTTCATGGATGGACAGATGACTTTTACAGTCCAGCGAGCAGCAGATCAATATCGCACGGGACGCGGCGACCGTCGCCGATGAGAAATACGTCAAACGGGTTCAGCTGATTTTTAGTAATTTTCGAGATTCCCTTTACTATTACCTCAAAATCCTTGACGAATTGTTCAATTTTATTCTCTTTTTTTTACATTGAAAATTCTTGAACCAATCGACGTAATGAAAGGAAACGGGTTTATCTTGGCTGTCAAGTTTCTGTCAAGAATTTTCGAAACTTCTCTATTTATAGTTATTTATTACGTGACCTAAGATCCATCGTCGAATGCAGGACAAACCGTAACAGGAAAACCTCGATTTCTATGCGAGGCGACTAATCTGAGCTAAATCTTGCATACTCACCTTTCTTAAGGTTCGATTTCATAAACAATAGACGACGTTATCGTTATTACTGGCGCCATCTTTATCGTCGTGGTTATTTATTATCGAATATCCATGAGAGTCCGTGATGTTTCGTAAATTTCTATACTCATTCTTGGTTGATACAGGATAGAGAGAAGAGAGAAAAAGGAAAGAAGGAAAGGAAGATAAAAAATAGAGAAACATACAAGTACGCACTATAATATGTGTATTGCGAGAAAACACGACATCGTATAGCCAAAGGGAAATCTTTGCCGCAAGGATTTCACTTAACACGGTTGTTCCTGCTGATGCTTATATCTCTATATTAATATATTATAACGTCATACTGTATGTATATACCATAGAAGCTGAACCGTACGAATACTTCACGATAGTCCTTTAAATTGTTACTTTATTTAAATATTCTAAAGTTATGGGCCACTGTTAGTTGGGCTAATGTAATTGGAGGGTAAAAATATAGTGACAAACTTTCCCGTCTATCGATCATTTATGCTCGTGGGTTATACCTACTTGGCAGCCGTCTCTTAACTTTACTAAAACCACGTTTACACGTAACGTGGGCAGGTAACTGCGAGCGACTGTGAAAATAAGGGAGCAGCAGCTTTTGTGTTTACATAGCTGTTACCGTATAGCTAACATACCTATAAAATCGAGAACGTTCCGGTGCGACAAACAACGATTGGATTTCCGGATAATTATAAACGACCCGGATGCGATTAAAATAATAAAACTTTTCTACTATACTTTATATATATCCATTTTTTTTTCTACACTGCCCCACAAAAGTATTCGAACGGTATAGTTTGGCGAAAATGCTACGAGCCCGTAAGAGGACACACGTACTGTTGAAAAAAAAAAATGTATTTTCGCATTCCTCATTAAATTAATTAACTTTAACAACAAATATTTATTTGACGTAGGTGCCTGAACAATTTCACGAGGCAGTGTTAACTATACCACATTTGTACCATTACACTTGAGAATGATTCCGTATTACATACTGCACTCTCAGCAATTAGTCACTGGCAGATATACGTGTACTGTGGAACTAAGTATCGTGCATTCATAGTTGATAGATCTTTACACGGTGTATACGTAATAATAAATAGAATCAAAAGGAGGCGTAGGCGCCTAGTACGGTGGCCGACGCGTGTAATAGATCGGCAAGACATATCGCATAGGCCTTTTATCGCTTTACCGTTTAGCATATGCAGCATTGGATATACATACATATATGTATATGGGTGCAGATGCATATTATACGTATACGCATATATATACATATATAGCGTCCGAAACGCACGATAGATTATCGTCAGTTCCGTTACGTCCCCGATTGGCCGAGAATATCTTCAGTTTCCTTTCCTCTTCTATTTCTCACCTTATCGTCTATACCTTCCAACTATTTTATCTATGAAGCCATCTTCAAATACATTATATTATTTTATTTTTTATATATTCCTTTGGATTATCTCCAGTCTCTTTTCGCGGGTATTTATTAGCAGGAAAATTTGGTTTAACCTCAAAATTCGACTTTCAAGTAATTTCAGTCGAGTTTTCTTTCAATGCGCTTTGCATGCAAGGTACATATATGCGAAACTGTCTGGTCGGCCTCGAGATGGGGAATTCAGTTTGCCAAGTAATCGGACGCCTTTCGGCTACTCGAATTACGTGGTCAGTTGCACCGAACGTTATTTTTTTATTCTTAATCCAATGCACTGAGACAAAGTCTCGCGGATACGTCGCACAACGTGTCGTATATTGAACAAGCCTCCGTTTTCTATAGGATGGATCGATGTCTGCAATTTTTTGTTTTGACGGTGACGAAGATACTTCCTAGAAATACAAGGAGATCTGGTCGTCCTTGGCGACGTGCAAAACTTAGCCTCTTCTCTTGGAGAATTAAAAATCTTTAATTGTTATTTTACTGGAAGTATACATCCGCTCGGTGATAACTTTTTCTATGATTAAAGAGTTTCGATGGTACATATGTGGAAGAAAGAAAAAAGAGGAAACTCATAAAAAAGAAAACGCTATGTAATTCCTACGGTATTCAGGCAGTTAATCGCCTTGGGCGAAATATCTTCCTGCAGACATCTGTTTCTTCTCCTACCGGATATACTGGAATGCATAGTGCAGTACACTTCAGCATCGAATGCAACTGCAATTGCACCTGCAACCTACGTACTCTACACCCTGAAGACATACTTTTCCTGATATGTGGACTAAATTAGCTAATCGTGAGTGAATATGATTTTTCCGTTTAGTATTATTATTATTTTTTTTAGAAATAAAGTTTTAGTGGTTATCATAGAAACAGAAACGGGTTTATAAAACTGATAAATTACCAAAATTAATCCTCCTGGGTATTTGCGTCTGTTAAGAGTGTTACGTAATCCTCTGCTTGGCAATAGTATGGAGTAAGGCAAAGTCTATGGACAGCGGGTAGTACTTGGTCGTATACAGGTATGTCGTAGAAAATGGTAAAGGCTACGACATCAGCACGTATACGACGTGTCGTAAGATGTCAACTCGATTCGTATGCAAAGTATTACGTCTAGTTCGTACTACGTGGTGGTTCGAACTGCTGTAAAACGCAACGGATTTTATCCCATGGTTCTAACGGAATTTCCTATACTGCAGTACACTATGGACGTTTATACGACAGCATACGGTAGATGGGAACGCATGGCGCATTTGATTTAAAGGCCAAATCACTGCTCGTGGCATTATTCTTCAATCGCTTATGTGAAAAGTCTCTTTTTCTCAGAGTCTATTACAGAGCGTCTAACACGTGGTAGTTTTGGCGTGGCCATCAAGGAGGCGCGAAATTTAAATTTAATGTAAAATTAATTTTTGCCCTTACAGTAAGGTTTTGCAATAAAAATATTTTCACCGCGGTAAAAGAAGATACAGTGAAGGGAAATGGCAATGGTGGTAATATAAAGACCGGTGTCTCTATTGTTAACCCATTCTTGCTTTGGATTTATCCTTTATTGGATCAGACGCCCGTTTAGTGAAGGGTTGCCCAGGATAGGTCAACTTCCCACGCGAGTATTCGCCTTCGCTGGTCTTCGTGTGTTTACTATGTCGAGGTTTTATGCTTCGAACCTCTTATTCTGGTAATTATCGAAGCATTGTCGTTATTATTATGCATTCAGCATTCACTTCCACGTGTACGGACCTAAATCGTGTTGACTTTTTTTTTGGGTTATTTTACCCTTCCATTTTAGTTTAGTCCATTGTCCTCAACAAGCTCAAACTCCTTCGAGACTTTGTCTTTGGCTTCTACCTCTTCGTTTATTCATTTCGCTGTGCCATTATTCCGACTGGCAATGTGCTTAGTGACCTACTCCACTAAGCCGAGTGTTATATAGTCGTTCCTAGTAAAGTCAACATTTTACTCAAGTTACATATTGCGAAAGGAAGTTGAAAAAAATAGTAATAAATAAAAAATGATGGCTCATCTTAAAAAGTGGAGTGACAGTTACAGTAAAGAGTCAAAAAAGCTCAACAATTTTTTGATTTCTTTTGTGGCCAAATTGAATTTTATTATTATAGGAAAAATAGATAATAAGTGATCCCAGGTAAACATGATAAAGCGTCAAAGATATCTCAGAACAGTTTCACGTACATCTCTTTGGTTTTGATCAGTTGTGCTACAAACTGTACATTTACTTAAGTAGTTTTTATCTCGATTTAGTATTAGTCAAGTCTTTCCATCGATTGTCGTCTCGCTAAAGTCTGCCTATGGTTCTGGTCATATCGCTCTATCTGGACAGTCTGATACTTACGTAATCGAATTTCTTCAGAGCGATTTTGAATTTTAAAAAAGTATCGGCCAGTCCACGTGGAACGAATTGATCAGGACCATACGCAGATATCAGTGAGAGGAAGAATCAGTGTAAACTGACTTGACTAATATTCGATTGAGACGAGAAGTACTTAAGTACTTCGTACGTACAATAATTGATCACTGAGGCCAAAGAGACGTATGCAGACTGTTCCGACACATGTCTAAAATTAAAAATTTTTTCTCATCACATCGAAACACAGTGGAACTTCGATAACTCGAATCTCAAGGGAAACGAAACATGCTTCGAGTTATCGTAGTTTCAGCTTATCGGGGTTTTCGAGTCATAGATGTGAAGGTTTAAAAAGATTCGAAGATTCATTGTTCTATAGAGGTTTTTTGGCTTGTGGGAGTTCGAGTTATCAAAGTCCCACTGTAGTGATACTGGTTGAGTAATAGTAGTTTGCCATAATAATTGAACTCCTATATGCATAGGACATTTTCATTGAGGTATAAGTAAGACATGATGTTAGTAAGGTTCGAGTATATTTAAGCGTCTGCCTCGTGTACGATAAGTGACTCACTGTCAATAGTCGGCGTATCCTGTCAGGCACGTGCTTGGCATATGCGAAATTTACACAGTGATTCTTTTTCGTCTTTTACTTCACCATCTCGGGCTATGCGACATCCTTTTCACTTGTTACTCAAGTACAAGCATAGAATTAAGAATCTACAATAGTTTTGTTTCCATGAATGAACGATTAATGAATAACAGGGATAAATGAATCTAACTAAGAAAAAGTAAGAAAAGGATACAGAGAATTTTTGTCAGATACAACCGAATTGAGAAACGAATTAAAATCCATGAGTCTCGAAGAGGCGATTAAAAAATTTGTCGCTAGCGCGATGGTTAAGAAGTGGGAGAATATCATATCTTGATATGGAATATCTTCCTGGTCTTAAAAAGTCAACATTAATCAGAGTCATTCGAATTTCGTAGTTAAGGATGGAATTGTTATTTCTAATAATTTTTGTTATAACGATAATTTCCGAGCCGACTGTAATACTTTGGTGATTAATTAAATGATCGTAGGAGTTCATAGGGACATTTGAGAAACAGGAATTCGTACAGCAATGCTGCCATATATTGTATACCATTCCATAGGCATTCCGGTAATGCTATCGACTACTACATTTGCCTACTGGATCTGGATCTATAGTCAAAGACTTTAAACTAACTCTGTGCCACATACTGCATCGCGTATCTCATTAATCCTCGTACTAATTGATTAATCGGACTTCCAACAGTTGCGCAACTTGCCTAACGGCAATGCGCCACCGATTCTCGCTAATCAACGCAACCAAACTTAGTAAGCCTGATTTCTATTGTTCGTTGACTTTTGTAAAATTCCAAACGCATAGCTTTGTATCTCATTGAGATTGCTCTAATTCAATGCTCACGCTCAATTGACTATAACTGATCTTGCGCAATGCTCTTATTTTCTGTTTTTGCTCTGTGCAGGTCTGACAAAAAAAGGCCTAATAGTCGTGAACAAAATGGAAGAACGTCGCAGCGAATGGCCGTCGAATCGCGTTAACGGTGCGAATCAGGGCCCATCAAGAATCCCAAAGTGAGTATCCTTTTCTGTGTATATAAAAATATATATGTACATGTATATAGTACTTGTGCATATACCGAAGATGAACTTATCGTGCAGTTAATGATGAAATATGATAAACGGCCTGAAGGGAACGAAAATTTGATAATCGCGAGAAAGCGCTGGGTTTCACTTTGCGAGTTCGACTCGGTTCGTTTGCATTGAGCGACAAACATTTTCCCGCCCCGATAAGCAGCGACCAAGTTAAACTCAAACACGTGAAGCTGTGTGTACTTGTATATATGTATATATAGTGGCGCCCGTTTAATGATAAAGGAAGTAACGCGAATATTTTATAGGTGGATTATTATTGCAATCCTACCGTTATGTACAGTACATGTGCATGTGATACGGGGAATGCCTGTTGTACAGTAAGGTGCATGATCGCTGGCGATCTTTGCGCATTACTTATAGGATGCATTGCCATTATTTTTTGTAACGCACTATATACAAAAAACGTCATTCTTAAAAACTCTTTTAAAAGCTATCAAACGTATTTGCAAAATTATTCATATCTCATGATAACGCCTGTCGTTCAGTTTGCATCTAATGGAAAGTCTGGTACTTGTAAACAAAACCACGTGCTCGAAAGCAGAACTATTTTAGAATAACACTGAATAGACCCATAGGAATTTCCATATCCATACTCAATTCTATCGGTGACAATGGTATTTATTGGTTTCGTTTCCAATTTTTTTTTCATCGTTTAATTGCTCCCCTTTAATTTTTATTAATCGTTAACCACAATGAGACTTTATACGTTATTTACAAAAACAAAAGACTTTATTAATCGACGTAAGATTTACCTGATATTTCTGCAGTTTCCGATTAAAATCCAGTCGGCAAACTGGATGAATAAAAACCCAATATTCTGTAAGATTTATCTAGAGTAAATATTCGATTATAATTCAATATATGTTTCCTTAATATTCATTATTTAACCCTAAAAACAATTTCCATAAAGCTTAATAGAAAATAATCAAGATTATAGTAAATTTTCTACTAGCCGACTTTGACGATTCCTAATTGGCTGTCGATTCTCATCTGATAAGAAGAAGGATCCGATTCGTGCAAGAACCTTCCGACCTACTTGTCACACTAGGCTCCTCGTATGCTAATGCATAACGTAAGTGCACACGTCTCTTCGAATACGCAAACACACATGTTTCTCGTACGGCGTGTAATGCTAGATATTCGCTTCAGTAGTGCCGAGCAGTAAACTCAAAGTAACACGCTTACCCATGAGCCTCCGGAATCGCCTCCTATTATGTTAATTCGCCATTGTCTAGTCCTACCGAGTGAAATATTCCTTTTGGTCAAGTCCGATGCTAACCGACATTGTTAAGCAAACCAATGTTTTCATCTACTATAACCCCCTATATAGCAACGGTAACGCAGTAGTGCATAGTAATTCTCCAATGATTCCAATAGCAAATAAACTTAATGGGAATAATAATTTAGTATTACAGCTGCCTCGTAGTAGTAACTTTGATCTTTCCTCAAATTGCTGTTTAACTATATACTTTTTACTCAAATACAGTCTGAGTAATAGTCATTAGATCGCATTAATCTATATATAGTGTCCGAGTCAATGATTTTCCATTGTAAACACGTTATAGTACTGTCTTAGAATTTGTTCAAAGTTCTTATTGAACTGTGTGTACTTTAATTTAAGTAATACTTTTTTTTACAATAACTTTAGTGATACGATATAATTGTACGTCACTACGTAGACGTTAAAAGCATTAAGCTCGAGATACAGTGAATTCACTAGGGCGTCGATGCTTTATGCGTATTATATATATATATATATATACACTATGCAACACTATTTCTAACGTGTATATTTCGTTCCTGGCGAACAGTCGCTCGTAGAACGCCGCAGTGGAAACGGTACGCGCTCTCCGGAAGCGAAGCCGGCATTAGTGTTTCTGCAATCAATAGTGATTGGTATTCTCGTGCAGGTGGTAGTCTCTTGGGGCCCTGTCGAGGCATCAGTCGGGGCCTTATAATTTCTTTTAACTATTTGCATTTAAGTGAAAACTATAAGCTTTCATTGGCATCGACGTATTAAATCAAGGATATCGCGCAGATGAAAGTGGCGGGAAATACAAAAGTTCTTGCCCAAACAAAATTTGTTATAGTAGATCGTACGGCCCTATCCAGCGCTATCGGGGCCCGCTCTGCGTTATCCACCGATCTGTAATCGTCGGACGCCCCCGGGAAAGGGGGCAATTGTGAAGAGGTGAAATCCGCCGTTCCGTATCACCACTCCCACTTAATAATCCCGTGTGCACTCGGCTTAATTGCAATGCGCTTGTTCTGCCGTTGAGGTTGGGCCCGGTGGGGCATCTGGTCCCCACGTTACCTAGGGGAAACGACATTTCCGCGTGCAGATCAAGTCTGGCCAACTCAGTGTCAGGTAGTGTGCATACCTACTGTCACTTTTTATTTTCGATTCCTGTTTTTTCCCCCTTTTTTGTTAAAATAACGAGAACCACGTGCAAAATGGGCCCAATGGATTAAGCCAGGACAAGCCGTGGTCAGATTGCTCGGAAATGCTTTAATTTTTGCTGTGCTGCAGTCTCGCGTGCCATTCCGTATAATTATAGTTTGTTCTACCGCAGTCCTTACTTCCATTATCTATAGTCTGTTTTCTCTAACTCCTCTATCTTCCACTGTACATTGTACCTTCTATCGCTCCTGTCAGTCTGCCATTAATGACTCCCATCGTGTCAGTGCCGCGTGTATTACTGGTATTACTTTGGGATTGTTCACAATGGGAAAAGCTAAATTACTTTCAGTCCTATTATTAATTATTTTCCGCTCGCTGATTGGACTGACAATAATAGTTAATTGTCCACGGTAGTCAGGACCAATTCATGGGCTATGAGAAATCGGTACTAACCGATTCGCAAGTTTGCTTCTCCTGTATAGTCTCTTATCGATCTGTGTGATCTAAGGAGCAATAGATAATTTACTGATTGCACGGTTTAACATGAGCGATCACGCTTGAATTAATTCTTTTTTTTTTTTTCGAATGTTTTTCTTCTGAGTTTCTTTTTGATTTTTTAACCTCTCTTTTCTTCTTGTAAAGTCGCTACATTCTTTTTGTCACGTTCGATTCGCCGATTTGCCGACTTGTCGAATCAGCAATAAATTTTCTGCCAGATCAAACTGTCGAGATATCAAACGCGATGAGAGCGATTCTTTGTCTTAGGTATTAAATTCTGATACTGTTTAGTACAATAGTTAAGCTGAGATCATTTACCACTGTCATTACGCTCGTTTTTCAATTAGCAGCACGTACTAATTCCCCGCCTTTCTTAGGGATATTTCGTCTTCAGTGACTTTGGCACGCGAGATAGCTAATATTTTTTAATAGGGATTCTAGTGTGACAGGTAGACGATTGACACTTTAATTGCATTTTTCTCTTATAGTTTCTTTCGTTAAGAACATTTGTTTGCAAAATTTTACATCGAAGGCTACGCGAGCAATATCGGATACGCGTCGGCGCTGAGCTTCTTGAAATTTTAAATTTAAATTCTTTGACAAATTCTACTGTGGAGGTTTTTGTGATTGTTTCACTGTAATTTTTCATTTTTTCCCGATGCTTCTTGTGGTCTTTGTTTTTTTTTTTTTTTTTTAGTTTTGACCTTTTAAAGTACTGTCCATCTTTAGAGCACTCCCGAGGAGTGACTCTTGCCGTCTCGACTCTTTCGCCGTCGCTGGAATTTCAACGCCGAGAATAGATTAGTCGCGCGGTGCTTCCTTTCGGATTTTTGGCTCTTACCACTTTTTGCCCTCGACAGAACGACGCCTGGCGTCGCGGTCGTCGGCTAGCGCGGCGTCTCCTACGATATTCAGACGAACCTAGAGC
Organism: Calameuta pallipes; assembly: GCA_030142375.1. Classification (NCBI taxonomy): domain Eukaryota; kingdom Metazoa; phylum Arthropoda; class Insecta; order Hymenoptera; family Cephidae; genus Calameuta; species Calameuta pallipes. The sequence continues at coordinate 396,964 of JARQSW010000395.1, forward strand.
GTCGTGCGTCTCGCTGTTACTTGACGATCGTCTCCCGCACTTTTCAAAATTAATTTCATAATACAAAATGATTCAAATTTAACGAGAAATTATTTAAAAAAATTTCGGAATCCAATTCCCTAATGTACATCGAAAAGAATGAATTATTCACGGGAATAACGGTATATACATAAAGTACTATCAAAAATACAAATTTGCTTACAAAAACCATATTGTTGCGCATTATGCAAGATTTTAATCTACTCAAAAAGCTGTTCTCATCAATTTGAGCGATATTCAGAAAGTGATAAGTACTCAAAGTGGGTCAGAGCAAGTTTCTTCTAGTACCTAACTAAAGACGCGTCATTTTCACCGGTGATCGTTACGAGCCACGTGTGTTTGTGAAACTGTGCTAAAGCAAATACATTTCAAGGTAAAAATTTATTATTGTGAACCTGCCTGAATGATTCTCGGTAGAATCTTTTGAATTTCTCTATAGCCATATCGATACGGGTAAGTCTTGTGAATATATTTAATTCATGGGAAATAGTATTGGCAGACGTGACGGGGGGTATCGATACCGGGTGACCAATAAAGCGGAACGAGCATCTAGCAGGCACTTTGTTAGAATAAAAAATATAAATTTATTGATCTCCAATAATTATACGCGTGTAAGGATCTAATCGAAGATTCTCGATCGATTCGATCGAAAAGAGTCGATTGGCTGTTGCCGATACCTTCTCGACTTATCCGAGCTGAAAGTTCAGTACGCGCTGCCTGCCATGTGTAATACTCGTTCTCGTCGCAACGCCTTCGAGAAAGTGGCGCCTGCCGTCGCATACGATCGTTAGCATGAGAATCGCCCGATAACAACGATCTCCTTGGAAACGCGCCCTTATCTCGATGCTAATTGCGGGCAGTCGAGCACTCGGGAACTCTATCATTGGATATCATAAGGAGATCGAGAAAAAATTTGATAACTCGAATTTAAAAATAATCAAATTTACAGTGAAATTCGTTAGAATTTTTTTCATTTTATCAATACTCTGGAATTCGGTTATTAAGACTCCGCTTATAACTATCGACGGCATATTGAATCCTATTTTCCCCGTTAAGTTTGGTTCTCATATAACTTCGTATGGGATTTTCATTTTGCTTATTACGTCGTCCGGTTAGTACGAGGACATTGTCCCTGTCCCTTGAATGTCGTTATAAACGGCCTCCACTATACATATATTCAAAGAAAAAAATCAGATTTCGTTGTATTAAATTATTGGCTTTACTGCGTCCTTTGTATGTATTTTTTAAAACTTTTTTCGTCTAATTATTATTATTATTTCAAATTTCGCAACCATACGTACGCACGTACGCAGTGTATTTTTTATGAAAATTTCTTGTGTCATTTTATTCTACAAAATTCTGTATCATGATTCACGAGCTTCAGGAAGTCTTTCATAAGTAACGCATTCTTTTCATGCATTCCTTTCTATTAAGTCAGCGACTATCGTTATCCGTAAGAATTTTTCTTACAAAAACGCGCCTGTAGGTAAATTCGAAAATTTGAATTACTCGAGACGGAAGTGCGAATGGAGTTGATATAGTGAAAGTTTGTGGTTTTGCTTATAACGCGACCAAAACTTAATAGATAAGCGTAAGAAAACGTAGAATTTGCATATGCAAAGTTAGAGATTGTATATGCGAAAGAAGTAAACGTAGGACCAGCTATGCATTATGGTGTACATAGTATACCTGATAAATAAAAGATAATGCTATATCTGCCATATATTATTAGAAGAATTTATATATCTATTCGAACGTATTTCTTGGGGGGAGATTTAAATTTAATTTATAGCCTATACTTATCTAATACGTTATCGATATCCCCATAACAGTCGGCCTCGCTCAGGCTAGTTAATATTCCCTGATCGGGTATTTAATTTATTACGCGTGGACCTGGCTATGAAGATAATTAAATAAATAACCTTAAAAAATCTTAGAAATACTGAAGCATGGCGTTCGCTGTACTTATGGTGTTTTTAAGTCTTCATTGAATAATACAAATATAGTCTTAAAGAGATAACACAGTACTGCACAGATAATAGCTTCGTCCCCGTCAAAAAGGATGGTGCAGTAACACGCAACCATGGAAATCATCCCATAGACTCCTCCCATAATATTCTAATGGTCCCGGTTAATACCATTAGTCGACTCACCCCATGGTGCAATATCCTTAATTGAATTTTGTCTACTTAATGAGGAAGTCTTTAAAATCCCATTGGGATTTCCTTATAAAAAATCATTGAATATCACATGTTTTCTATGGAGCTTTTTGTATAAGCCTTTTTTTTTTCTCGAAAATTCAGTATACCGCAAAAACTATTTAATCTGCTCTGAATTTCATAAAGAATTGGCACAACTCGCGATTATTTCTACCTGATTACGAGTCTTCCAGACACGGATGAAATTACGGGGAAAACATGATACGGATAAGGCGAGCGTGAGAGTAAGTAGTAGTAGGTCGTGCCTGGACAGACATGAATACGAGTTCTGCATCGAATTGCACTTGGACTTGTTACATCGAGGATAGACGTTAAGTGTAAATAATTGTTTTAGGTTTCTCAATGACTTTTCCATCCCTTATATGCATTTCTGTTACATGCTGAACCGTAGGATGGAAATAGAAAGCAAAAAAAAATATCTCGTAATCTCACTAGACTTTCTACAAGCCATGACTGTTTCATCTTTGTTGTGCCGGAAGTGCATTAAAAAGTGCATCCCGAATGAATTTAGCTGCCCCCCTCCCCTTCCCACCAACAAAAAATATCAGCATGTCTGTATATAATCACTGATCTATGATGTAGCTCGTGGACCTGACTTCTGAAACTTGACGGTGCAGTCATCAGGTTGGATATCTTTTTTCTCTCCGTTTCTCCCTACCATTTTCACTCTTTTTCTCTTATTATTTATGTTCTCCGTGGGAATAGCCATCGAGATTCTTTTGACGGGGCCGCCGGATGCGCCTTATTTACCGAAAGGAACAGTCCTGCATGGATGCACTCGGATCGGTGGATGCACCCACATGATGGGTTTCTATTTACGGTCAGCCGGTCGAGAGTCCGGCCTATTTTCGTAAGGGTAACGTCGCCCCCTGTTTATTTCAAATTTGAATTCCCCTTTTTTTACCACCAATTTCCCCTTTTTCGTTTTTAAGCGAGAAAACGTTTGTCGAGATTAAGCTGCTCAATTTTACTGCCACTTTCTTTACCAATATCGATTCGCACTCCGATGCACTTTCTTATCTTCTTTCGATAACAGATGGGAAACTTAACTTCATATTTTTGGCAACAATTAGCCAAAAAATTCGTTGCCCTCGTGAAAGGGGACGAGCGCGTTCATCTTAGAAACTGGTTCGACCAGTGGCACTATCAGGCACTGAGTGGACTGTACATAGGTACTAAACTGTATCTATACTTTATAAATACATATAGTGTAAAATGCATTGCATATACTATATGTATACTAGTTGGTATCTCGGTGCATTCTTCGCGTCCCTGTGCATCCTTCCTATCTCGATGCATTCCTGGTATCTCTATAGAATCTTCCTTGCGCGCGCTTTAAATAATCTTTTTTTTCGTTGAGATTAATGTGTGTATGTGTACACGTATAGATGCACCTTCGTTGCAGTATCAAGTGGAGTAGCAGGAAAAGTGCATAGATAAAATGATTGGGCAGTGATGCACCGTACTATTTCTACGGATGCGCCGAAATGGCGCTGCTGTATCTCCATATCCCTCGGTCGCTCTATTTACGGTCAGCTTCTCTGGAGATCCTCCTTCCCTTCCCTTCCCTTCCCTTCCCTTCCCTTCCCTCCCTCTCTCTCTCTCTCTCTCTCTCTCTCTCTCTCTGTCTTTCTCTCTACAATACTCTGATGCATTCAGATGCACTCTCTTGCATCGTCGAGTAGCAACTCTACGTAGAGGAACAGTCACGCGATGACTACGAAGACTCCTATGATGGTTTATTTGCCATCCCGTAATACCGATCTATGTAGGTGACTCCCTATATGCACTCGCCATGCCGGTGCACCAGTACCCAAATTAGAATCTTTGGGCTTTGTGCTCACTATAGATGCCCAACCTAATCTCTACCACTTGAAAGATGCACTTCTGAGTATCTACTCCGGGATTCTTGACACTCTAAGTGCACTCAGTCACTTGCATCTGGATCATACAATATTGCATTTATTCATTATGACTCTTTCATCGATGCACTTTAGAATAGAGAAAAATATTATTTTTATACTTATCGATTCACCTTCATTGCTTCTATGGTGTATTGCAGCTTTCTTAGATAGAGAATAATTTTTTTTTTCTTTTCAATCACAGCCAATATTTTCTTTGCTTGTCAGTATATATTTGATAAGTGTTATCACGCTATTCCCTAGCGTGTTTCAGGCTTTACTATTTATGATGTGATAGCTCTGCGCTCTTGCAGAGTAGCTCTGCTGTGTACCTATTTATATATATGGTCTCACTACTTACATTAGTGGTATTACGGCTGTACTTGGTTGGTACTGTTGGGCCGCTCTAGTGATCTTTATTGATAGCCTATCGACGAGGTCAGTTACGTTCTGCCAATTTATTTGCGATTGTGAGTCAAAGGGATCGTATGTTACGCGTAATAATGTCTACTGTGCTACTATGCTGGCTTGAGTTTCTTTGTAAGTGCCGATAGTGGTTCCATTTGGTTCTCTTACAATTATTTGCTATAGTTAGCCTGCAGAGGGTGCGTGCGCGATAACTTTCCCACATTTGTTTTAAAAAAATTTAGTTGATCATGCGTGATATTGTACATTAATTTTGGATAGCTGAAATTTCTTTATAGGACAGAGATATACGACAGATAATTTTCTTCAGAGATACAGTGATCGATCAGTCCTATCACATTGATATATTCTTTTGTTGATAAGGTCAAGTATTGTACATGTAACATTTTTCTTTGTTAATCGATAACAATAAAATTTACGTAATCTTTTCGCATATTTGATAAACGTCATAGCTGTTTTACTTGTGGGAAAATTATTTTACAAGATTAAATAGTTGTAGTAGTTCTTAATAGTATTACGGAAAATTCATACTTTCTGGCCCAATGTGACATTTACGTGCGTGGACAATTAATAATAATTCATTTATAAAGTAAATGCATAAGAAAATATGTTTCTTGTACAAATATAAGAATGCAGAAGCTGCACATTCGTTTCGAAGTAAAGTATTGAGGGGCCTGTTTCACCTATCACGAATTCCACTCTGTCTCACGTGCGTCGGCTGGTATACACGAATGTATGTATGGGTGCCGTCTGCTTGCCGGTAATGGGAAGGGGCCTCAGTTATTTTCATTGTAAGAATCGAACGACAAATGGCCCCGTGGAGTCACGAGCTTACTAAATAAGGCGTGTGCGTTCAGACTGGTGGGGATCTACTGTAAATTGGGTTAAACGGGACCCAATACATATCCAAAAGAAAGAATGAAATAAGAGACAGGCGAAACAGAGAAAAAAGTATGTTAAAGTCAAACACTTGTTATCTAGTGTCGCCTCTTCCACAAACAGGGAGGGTCTTATTTCCAGGTTCCCAGTCTCGTCGGGCCCACGCTTGATATTTGAATAACGTCGTCTGCGTCAGGCACCGTTAGCCGTGGTTCTTGGTCGACTGAAGAAAAAATAGCGTTACAAACTCTTTGCTTCCGTTACGTATTTTTATTATGGATTTTTACGTTGAAAAGAGGGCTCGAGGTAGAGTCACGTGACAAATGCACTCATTTTTGAGTCTTTACAAAAAAATTGTTCATTTGTGCTTATATCCTCTGATGGCTGATTTTTTTTTTTTTTTTATTTGATTTTAGGAAAACTCGGAAGCTCATGGCGAGCATTCCCGAGGCGTGAAGGAGAAGACATGGCAGGAGAGAATTCGAGCCGCTAGGGGGCGGCCGATTCTTATCGGTTTCACGCAATCACATCGTCGTACTTACAATTCTCATAATCGTTTCGTTTACCAGCATAATTATCACCACGGTCATCATCAGTATCCAAATCATCAAAGCCAGAGTGGATTCACTCGTTATCACCGAACACGCAGTTATCATCGATCTCTTAGGTAAGGTTTGTTCAATGAACATTAAGAAATTTGTTTATGTAAAGTAGATTTTTTTTCTACTGCTTTTGCAACGTTTCTTATTTACTTTATATGCTTGTTTAGAAAAAGCAACAGGCGCGGTAGCAGCTATAAACGGAAGTCACAGGATAAAAGGATCAGTTGTCGACGATGCGGATCGACCACGGATTCCCACGTTGAGAAACACTCGCCGGTCCTGACCGGCTTTGCGGACGCCGAGGAGACGCTCTCCTCTCCGTTCCCTCGTTGTCGTCCTCGACGAGGTATTGGACGTCCTTACGATTCGGATACGGCAGTCGTAGAAATGTCGCCCGTCGGCGCCAGTAAGTATTCTTACAATTTTTTTTTCCTTAAAATGATTTGCAAAAACTTATTTCTTTTAATTTATCGTAGGTTGTTTTTTTTTTCACGAGCTGAGACACATTTTTACTTAAGATTCAAAAAATGTCACGGAGCATCAGAATCCCAGTTTTTGTTACCTAACTTTAAGTGTTGAATTAATTTTCATTATTTTGTTGTAATTTCTACTTTGTCCTTTATTAATCCCGACGTTTCCAGTAACCAATTCAGGGATCCGATGTCTCCGGTTATTAGACGGCTAACGACTTTCTAGTTGAGCTCACATTGCGTAATGGCTTAGTGCACCCGTAACCGATAGCCAATTGCTATTTTACCTGGCTGATCATCGTTGGACGTCTGCATCATCTTCTGGATAATCAATTTTCTTTCTTCGGCACATCATCAGCTTCATTTAGCCTCGCAATGCTGTAAAGCATCAATCGAGTCGTTTACTTCACCGTGCTCTTGATGCTCAACCCAAAGGGCTTCCTCTGGTTCATAACCAATAATCAGGATTAGCATAATTAGTTCTACGTACGTGGTTTAGAATATTCTGCATTCTAGAAATTCTCTACGCCCATGCCTCCCTTCCGGGGAAGAGTTGGTTGAATTATCGCAACCTGCCTCGTTAAGCGAGGAACCTGTTTCCACCTGGTGATTACAAGGTGTCGGTAGCTATGAGTTTAGTAATAGCAGTCAAACCCTTGAAAAACATCTGCCGGTAGTCATTATTGTGTAATATCGAGTTTCAATATTCTATTCGAAAATAACTATAGAAAATACGTTTTTTTATATGTTTATATTGATAAATTCGTATCACAGATAAGGTGAATAAATTAAGGATAGTTTTAAATATTTTTTTTTAGGTATTGCCAAGTCGATGAAGATGAGCTTCTCGCTGTCCTCGCTGCAGCCCTCTAGCAACAGTCTAGAGGGTCCTGAGCATGCTAGGCTGCGTACTGATCGTCCTTACAATAGTCTGACAAAGAAAAGGTAAGACAGCAGGATACGTGAAATGTGATGGTCATATTTTATATTGTAGATGTAGTACTCTTTTAAATGGATTCGAGGAAAAATATTTAATTGTGCTATTAATAGGAAGGATCCGGAGCAGGAACAGTGGCGTCGTTCCTGGGGAAGTAGAGAAGATAATAAAGATGATTTCTGGGCGGCTATACAGTCCAATTACAATTACATCATGGACACCAATCTTATTGACAGCTGCAAAGTGAGTTCTGAATGTTATGGCGTGTTGTTAATATAGTTTAGGTTTCGCTTTGCAGTATTGCAAAATTATATTGAATCATATTGTCAGGAAGCTAACGGAGAACTTGCTTGGGACGAGACTGACGTATCTACCTTATCTTGGGGACTGAAGGAAGTCAGTGGACAATTTTCGGAATTGTATTCCTGGCTCGGTGCCATTCAGGAACTGGTTTACTCGAAAGAGGAGAATTTATTGGACAAAAGTCTACGAGCGGTATGTTCTCTTTGTCATAATAATTATATTATTGTTTGTCAATCGATAATACTTTAATTAATGTTTCTTAAAATTTCAGGCTCACATGGAGGAGCTGCGACGTAAGGCTTACAGAAGAAGACTGTTTAACGACCAAGCAGGAAAGTTGGTCTCACGTGCTCCAACTCTTCGAGACGAAGTGGCGTGGCGTGTCGATCACTTGAACACCAAATGGGAGCTCGTTGAGCAGATAATGACACCTGGAGTCCAGCCAGTCTCTAATCAACAGGATGTTTCTGCAGGTTTACTTTTTTTTCTTCTATCTTCATATAGCATATCCTAGGTACTCCGACGTATTATTATCTGTCGATAAATGATCGTCAGTCGATAATGTAGAACTTCGTCTTGTCTGTAGCAATTCAAAAGGATCTTACCATAGCTCGGGAGTTACCATTACTTGGTAGTGTATTCTGAGTTGTAGACTATTCTGAGAAGCTTCGGGTAAAACTTGATAGATGTCACTGAACAGTCTAGAATTTTCTCTTCTGAACCCGTATAGCATATTCAATTGGCATAATTTTTTTGCATTGACTGTAAAGTATAGCCCCCCACAAGTGCAACTCTGCATTGCATCAAATTGCATCAATGTAATAATATTTGTAATTTAAAAACGTACTAGACTATAAATTAGATTCGATCCAAGGTTATCCCGTAGTTCGAAAACGCTGATAGAATTAAATTATAAAAAATTTCTTTGAACGTCATAAATATTTTTTTTTGCAGATTTTGATCACGAAGTAAAGTGCCTGAGGAAGTGGCTTCGCGAAATGGAATCGCGTCTTCAGCCACTGAGCTTTCATGTGGATTGGAGCAGAGCTGAGCTGGAGGAAAAGGCAATGGAGCATATGGTGAGTTTTATCGGTTGTCCAATTATTTTAATCTACTGACCAGGTGCATCCTGAAAATGATAGTAAACATTTAATTTCTCAAGCGCTTTCTAACGCTTCCATTAGCTTCTCCACGAGGACCTGGGCTCATTCACGAGCCCTTTGATTAACCTTTCACGGCATAAATTCATGTATCAGCAGTTCTATGCGAACCAGTCACGTATAAGTAGTTAATCAAGACTGTGCAAGAAGTAAGATGCAATTCGCATCTCACAACTTTCATTGGTCGACGCGAAAGATCCTGCCTTGCCTTGCCTATAGGTATATGCATGGGCATATACTTATATGCATTATAATTACGTGGACAAGAGTTCACGGGGTTGTCCAGGAACTCCCTGGCACGGTAGAGCCTTGTCGGTATGTCTGTGGATTAGCCTGTGAATGTAGATTTCTCTATGGTGTTTCCCATTATGGTGTAACATTACTCTCGGATTGCTACTACGTTTTCCGCGTGCCAACTTGCCTGCGCTTAGACTTAAATACTTCTACGTATTAATTAACGTTCCTAGGTAAAGTTTAATGTACCGAGAGACATTACACGTTTCTGTTACTTCCTGTGTGCTTATTTGCTTACCGATTTAATTAAATATTAGAGAACATTTTCTTTAACACAGTTTTTGACTTTTCATTTAAGAATACTATCCCACAATATTTTTATGTCTATCGTTCCACAATTGGTAGGCACAGGACTCGCTTTTCTTCGTTTACTCTGACTTATCTACCTGCAAATTTGCTTTTACAACGAGAAAACGTTTCCCTGATTTAACTGAATCCGCCTATCGGGTGAAAAGGAGCATTCCACTTTCGTCTCTTATTAATCAATGTCTAGAATTTATTTTATAATTTCTAGAAATCCACTGACCACGTTACACATGAAATACTACTGAAAGATGTGAAGCTCTTGATTTTCCTCGTCTATTTTATACAACATTCTCTTTCCCTTTGCTCCCATCTCGCATGTTCCTCGTCGTCCGTTGCAAAGTATCCTTCATAAGTCTGTAACCCCGGCAACCGGGACTGGCAATTGGAGCGCAAATCTTGGATTTCTCCTTGTCCATCGTCGAAATATATGAAATCTTTTCACGGAGCCGTTGGCTGTGCACCTACTGCAACGTATAAATGCATATCGTATACGGTAGAATAATGTGTCCGTATTTTTGTACACTCTGTACATGAATACTGCGTGTTTACTTACCTGTCACCTATTTCTATACATATTCGGCCACCTAACTGGCGATACTGTCAACCTTTTTGTAGACGTTAGCTAAGATTTTTCTGTCACAGAAAATACAATTGTAAGGATACTCTAAAGACTCTAAATTTCTTAGCCCTTTTTTATTATGTATTGTTAGGGAAATTGAGAACAGTCTCAAGGATTTATCCACATACCTGGATGCGTTTGCCTGCTAGGACACCGCTACTGCCGTAGACTTGCATATAACACTGTTTGTTTTTGTTGTTTGAAAATTGTCCTAAATTTTCTGGACTTTTTTTTTCTCTACAATTTAATCTATCCGAAGTCTTCGAAATTTTCGAAAACATTCCCAAGATTTTACGCGAGAAAAAATATCGTCGTGAAATATTTCTCGAGGCTTGCAGGTAACAGTGCGTATCGAATAAATGAATATGAAAGAAAGGTGATAATCTGAACGATAAGTTCCCACAGTTGAGCCTTATGTGTTACGACCGTGTCTTTATATCTATATGGACATCTGTTTTCTGATATATATGTGTATATATATATATATATAATATAAAAGCCCGGGAGATTTGAACGGTCGATGAAAATACGCGCGTATTTACAAGAAATAGAGAGTACGACTACTATCAGGTCTCAGCTGCGCGCCGAGACGTCTTTTATATTTTGCCATTTACGTATATAACGAATTAACCCATGTGTGCACGCCTTTACCTTTTCCCAGGCAGCGCGTTGCTTTCTGATCGTTTCGCGATATCGCGAATTTTACGGCACGTCGTCACTCTTTGCACGGAACCTGTGCAGTCGCTTTAACACGTGCGCGGTGTAGCGCGCCGCGACGCATGTATTATTGCCATTAGCGTGGCGGAACTGGCTGCTGTAATAATGAAGAGCGAAATTGATGCGCAGACTGTTGCGCTTTAACTTTATAACATTAAACTCTTGACGACCTATATGCTCCAGTGAATACTTTCGATGGAGTTTTTGACTTTCGACCGGGTTTTCATGTGACGGATTCTTCGAGCGCGACGACACTCGATACACTGTCGCTCTCTCTCTCTCTCTCTCTTTTTCCCCTGTATTTTTCTAGTTAGTTTTTGTTTTATTGTAGATCGAACAGATCCAAGATGGCGGAGGGAGTCCCGCTAGGTGGAATTTCCCGTTGGAAAGACACTGATCCATTCCTCTCGAATTCGTGTCGCTCGCGATTCGCCACGTTTCCATGAAAGAGCAATTAACGCTTGGATTGTGCCTGTAGCCGCGGCGGTTACCTTGGTAACGCGAGTTAATACGTCGACGCGTCCTGCGTATCGGACTGCTCGTGGCTGTAAATAATGTTGATTAGAGAAATGAGAATCTGGTAGGCGAGTCTCGAGGAAACCGTGAAATTACCATAAGTCGCGCGTGTCAGAAGCTTCATTATTTAATTTACAATTAGTGTCATGCGTGAGTTATCGCTTTCGCGTAAGCAAAATGTCTCGCGTGTGCCTTTATTTACTATAGTATTTAACTGTTCCTTTTTTTTTTCTGTTGCCCATCATGTTCGTCGAGAAAAATCGAAAGAGCATCGTTATAGTTATAATCATTATCTCCATAGTTTCGTATGGGACCTACCGTAACCCGCTGCAGGGCCAATGTTACGTATCCGCATGCGGCGACGCCTGGAATAGCGACAAAAAGTTGAGCTTTTCGTTGAAAACGCGCACGGCGTCGGCACGAAGAAAGCGAAGAGTGAGACGTCGTAAATATGAAAAGTAAATATAGAATCGAAGATACCGGCAGACATAAGAACCGACACTTGCCTTCCGGCTTAAAGGAGGAAGTCGGCTTTCCGTATGCAACTTATTTTTCCTTCTTTATTTTCTCCTGATTTTCTTTTTCTCTTTCTTTCTTTTTTTTTTCATACTGCGTCTCTACGTCGACTTTGCCTCTCTGATCTCATTTCTTCCTTTTTGCTTTTATCGCTTTCTTTCTCTTTCGCCATTGTCACTTCTCACCAACACACTTTGCTTTCTTTCCTGTTGTCTATTTTCTATGGCAACTACAACCTTCCTCGTAGTCAATAAACACGAAGTCTGTCGCTTAATGGGCACCAGCCTTACTGTTCAGTAGATTGCACACGTTATAAGCAACCAGAGCTCTAACTATATACCGCCACCGTTACTACTCAACATACAGCATCGATATCGATATCGATTAATAATATTCGTCGAGATTTTCTTCAGTAAAAAGCATACATACTGTCCTGACGTAGGTACGGTGCGAAGTGCAAAATTCTGGAAAAAAAAAAAAAGAATAATTACGCACCATATCCCCCCATCAAATTTCGCTACGATTCCTTCGGTTCATTTAGTATGACGATCTTCAACCCTCCATGAGACGCTCAGATTTTACCACCGACCTAGGCGAGTGGTTTCCTGCTAAAGACCATTTTAATTATAAAATAAAAACTTATTTTGTCTTTTTAATGTCATGGTGTTCCATATGGTATCCTTTGATAGCTTCAGATAACACGCGTAAGAGCATAATAAATGAGGTGCGTAATGCAAGCGAATGTATCTAGATAGAAAATTGTATGCGTATATGACTTTGAAACAATTATAGATACCTGTAGATTACGGCTTTGTCAAGTACTTTGCGGTGTCGGCATAAGAAAAAATTGTCCAAACCACCATAAGCTTTCACCAGTTAATGCGTTTTCTGACCTGATAGCTACACAGTGTCGGTACAGCACAGCCCACGAGGCCACGGCAGAGCATGTTGTTGTTCTGCTGCTCGAACCAGTTTTAACAACTTATGGTGTTGACCATAAGTCCCGGCTATGGTGTTTCGCCAGTTACGGCACTTCAGCACTTCCCGTACTTAGTATGGAGACGGACATAGACAGGGTCATCTTCGCACGCCATGTTCTTGAATGCTATTTCTATAAGGGAACATTTTTCTAGGTTTAACGGTCCTTCTGTGCATGTATATATGTAATATATTTATCACACACACATATAGGTATATATCTTCTACTTTGAGATTACCTATTCTTAACTGTAACAACCATTATCCAGAATGTCTGGATGTACGGGAGTCGCGTGGGACTTTATGACGTTTATGGTGTCCAGAGGCTGGTAGAATTCCAGCATCCTTGTAGAACCGGTGACTCGTACGGATCGACTCCTCCTGACCGAGCGACCCAGTACCTTACGATATTACAAAGTTGGACTCCTGATACGTGAGAAAAACTGGAACAGGTTTCTTTTCTTTTTCAAAAATCTTATTTTCTTTATCGCTGCCGCAGAAGTCAGGGTTATTTCATTTATGGGAAAATCCCGATACTATCGAAAAGTTTCAGGAACAATCGCAGTCTATTAATTAGGCGACGTAACTGGTCGAATGTAAAAATTAAAAATCTTATTTTGCTAAAACGATTAGAGTGAATTTGTAATTTTTTTTTTTTTTTTTTTTTTTTTTCGTTATTTAAAAGGTTCATACCTTCACGGAATCTTATGGGGCAATTTCAACTTTTTCTTGCGCGTAACGTATCTCTCGATACAACCGAAGTCATTTGATATACTCGAGTCATGCTTGATCCTTTTTTAATGACGAAAACGAATCGGATGCCACTGTAGATCGTTCCGGTCAGATAAAATAATAAGTAATGTATATGCAGCGGTTACAAGTCACTAACGTAGAACTAGGTACTCCGGATTTACGAGTGAACTCAATAAGGATTGATAATCCAGATAAAACACGATACCGGCCTCTAATGGACCGGCCCGATTATTATTGAACTCGAGTAGCAACGGTTAATTACCTGTTACCGGTTTAATAACGCGGTCCAATGAGAGACAATTAGGCAAGTAGGTATTCCAATTAAAAAAAAAAAAATAATAATAATAATAAAAAGCAATGAAAACAGAAGAAGAATCTCAGTAATAACTCTTCCAGGAGCTTGCCATACTCGATTCGTCATTTTTATTAGGAGCATCTATTAATTTATTTTACACGATCGATCCGCCGATCTTTTACCGATCTCAGCGTATCCGATTCTTCCTGGTAATTCCATCTACATACACTTTCGTGTGTATGTATAGTGTATTCCGGATCTATACCACGTTCGCTGTTACTCTCGTTCACGAAATGCGAGCACCGTGACACGTATAGACGCTTTCCATTGTCCTTGGTCGATCTCGAGTTTATCCGCGATCTCCTCGATCACGATCCGATCGGGTAGAGAGAAAAAATTGAAGAAAAAAAAGCGAACACGTTTAGTTGCGCTGGTATCTATCGGAACCTATCGATCTTTCAATGTACTGACTGTATACCTATATACCATAGCGTATGAACTATATAACGTAGTTTTGTGCACTATCCTTCCACCTTCTTCTGTGCCTACGAAGTTGATTACGAAAGTCAAGCAGATCGTGATCGACTAGGGATTTCGCTTTTTCCTCATCTTGATTGTTCCTTTTTTCTTTTTCACCAGCCTTGTTTTTGCTCTCTTGTTCGATTGGCAAGAAAAAGCCGGAATATTTTTCCATGACTCTCTTTCGCCACTGAATGCATCGTGCTGTATCTACGTTTAGTCATTCCGTTTTTCTTTTTCTTTATTTTCTTAATCCAAGAATTTCTTGCAAGATAACGGAAAATATTTGGGCGCCTTTTCAACTGTAAATTCTCTTGATCCTCGTTCCCAACGAATTGACGACCATTTAACGCGGGTTTCACGTGAACATTTTACGACGACCGTGCGTACTCTTGCTTCTTATCGACCAAGAAAAAAGATAAAGAAAACAAGAGAGTAGGGACTATCGGCAAAGTGGAAACGGTCGCTCCTTTTCAGACTCGTGGAAAAGTCAAACTAGATATTTTAATAGGGTAATTTTCCTGCGGTTGACTCGTTAGTGGCTCCGCCGTTGCTGCGGTGGCGCGCACTCGAAAGTCCCTAGATTTCTCTAGGCATTTATCAAAAGTAACAACCCTCGTTTAATCGCTTAGCTCATTCGCTCTCGTTATTATCGTTCTTTTTCCTTCTTCTATAGCGTCAATTAAGAAACAGTTTTATTAGCCAATGATCATCACAGGCACACTTTCTAGTCTAGCGTCTACAATATCTGAATCAACCTATACAGCCTTACGCATGTACAGTGCCATTATGAATTCTTCGAGTTCTTCGTGAGATCTTAATTACAGACCTGAAACAGTGTAAATGTCACTCGGCATGTCCTGCGAGGCGACGGTACCGCTTCTCCTGGTGAACCGTCAACCAGAAAAATCCGAGCACTAGGGGCACTAGGTCGAGCAAGCGAATCTTCCTCTCTCACCCCTTTTCACTCCCATCTGTCTTCTCTCGCTTCTTCGTTAGCACATTGGTTGGTTCACGTGCACAACCACTGCATTCTAATACATAGAGACAAGACACGTACACTTGGATGCCTCGTTGGATGCAAGAGACCTTCTTAGTAGCCTCATCGAAGCACACTTTATTTCCAAGAACAATTATTCCTTCAGGTTTACAATTACATTTCCTTTGCCGTATTTCGCGAGGCAACGTACGCTCGCGCGGACTCCGCAGATCTTTGTATCTACTTGAATTTGTCTGTGTTTCTTCTTTTCTAT
The DNA here is from genome assembly GCA_030142375.1 of Calameuta pallipes. Taxonomy (NCBI): domain Eukaryota; kingdom Metazoa; phylum Arthropoda; class Insecta; order Hymenoptera; family Cephidae; genus Calameuta; species Calameuta pallipes. The sequence continues at coordinate 412,666 of JARQSW010000395.1, forward strand.
TTGTCGAATTTTCAAAACTACGTAAATCTTCTTTGATGCGTTTTGGAAAGTATAGTTTTTGGATTCCTCTGGTGCTAGAGAATTGGCTGATGTAGGCGTTATTTTTTTTCCTCCATTTGCAATAATTATTTATGATGACTAATTAATACTAATTACTTGATGTGGTCCGCTGAGTCGGCGAGGATGATAGAAATGATTTCGACGCCGTTTTCAGGACGTTGATTGTTTCTTGTGGCCTTTGGAGCGAAGATGCGAAGCCGCGGGCGAATTCTCTATTTTCATGAGAACCAGCGCTAATTGTTGTGACTTAAATGAGAACGGGATATTCTGCGGGCAATAAATGGAGTTCATTATTTTGTCTACCAGTCTCGAATAAACAATAGGTATTAGATAAGACCCGCCGCGTAGCAAACAAAACAAGTCCGTTAGTCAGAAAAGGCTTTAGGCGCGAGGAACTAAAAGAGAAAAAAAAAGAAATCCAAAAAAACGCAAAGCTAGTATTGCTTTCAGAAAGTCTCTTCGGAATCATCGCTATTTCAGTGAGACCACGTCACTCGGCATTAATTAATCTTATTCACTGGACGGCAGAAGACACGACTCTTGTCAGAGGTCTCCTTCTTCAAAAGTGGACCTTCTCAACAAAGCAAAATAATAAAACAAAAGAAAAAAAAAGAAAAAGTACACAGATCAGTCATCAGATACCGTACAATGCTCTAGTTGTAAATAAAGTAGCAATTCAAGCATCGGTATATATATACATATATGGTATACAGACAAATAACTGTGGATCATTATTTTCTTAGAACAGTGCTCCTTCATTATTGAACTAGAGATTTTTACTTGTTAATTGAACCTCTCCAAGAGCCTCCAGTCCTATCGGCGTCAGACATTTATTTTCTCTCCGCTCAAAAGCATCATTTGCAACACGAACAAGGAGCGTGCTTAGACGTTCAAAAAATGACGTATACCAACTCTGTATACCAACAAAAAATGTCCTCCTTTTTCTCCCTTCTTCTTCATCATCTCCCATAACAGCCTAACCACCCCAAGTCGTAGGACCGTTAAAGTGTCCTAAGGAGATCTCGATGGTTCTTCACGGTTCAGTCGGCTAGCGAGTTCTTCACGGAGTGAAAGTCCATCTGTTTCTTGAGGATACGATAGGATAGGACGTATTAGACTGAAGAGGTTGGTAGCCAAGAAAGAAGGTTGGCAGACCTGACAGACGCGTCCTGGGTCGCCACGAAGAGAGACAAATTTCCTCAGGATGTATTACTATATATATATACTTTAACAGTATATACATATATATATGCACATGTATCGCTGGTATCCCTGATTCTTCTGAAAGACATATATATATATATATATATATATAACACCAACCGCGATACGACTGGCCAGTTCGTAGCCGGAGGATACGTCATGTTCACCACTCGTAGATACTCATCTGAAATTTTGAATGAACGTTTAATGAAGTTATCGTTGTTGATTGATGATTTCGCAACAAGGCCTTCATTACGCGTTGCGTTTCTCACGAGACTCTTAATAGATTTCGTTGCATTTATTTTTCCATCTCGCAATCATTTAGGCAATACAGTAAGTGGCAGGCAGGCGCGTAAGTCTTTCCTTTCGTACCGTTGATTTATTTTCAATTGGTCGTTCCATGCTTTTTCTTTTCCATTTGAAGATTTCAAATTTTAGTGTGGCGAGTGACGTGCGCCGAGGACCTTTGCAAACTTACAACGTAGAATTGATTTGCTGTCCGGTAATTGTAATCCTTTCTCTGATCTCACATCCGGAAAAAGCGTGTCACGCATACTGCACGGATCCTTATAGGCACGTAGGTATAGTGTGTACAGTACTGATTACCAGGGACCTGTTTTAATTTTGTTTTTTTTTTTCTTCTTCTTATTAACGGATACTCATGATTATTTAAAATTTTACAATTTAGATCATTTTACGTGTTGCAATTGTAAGAAGCTTCTCGTTAGAGCAGGACATTGTACAGCAATTATGATCTTGTTACGGTAATTCCGAAGCTTAGCATTCGATCACGCCGTTGCATTACGGCACAACGTGATACCGTGAAAGTTTCTCTAGTCCTATACTTTCGATTGATACTTTTTTTATTTACCTTTTTTTTATCATTTTAATTTCCACCGCTGATCTTGAATATTTGAGAAGATTCAATTGCGCTAAATGTAACACAGCCCAAAATTTTATGCGTGCTGCGATCAAGAGAACAGACAATCGGTCGAACCAATGTGTGCAGGGTTGATAGCGGAAAAGAAGTACAGTGAGAGTATCTGACTATTGTCAATTATCGACACAATGCGTGCTACGTGACAAGCAGAAGCTGTCACGTCCTTCTCTTTATCTTTTTCTTTTATTCTCCCCTCGCTCACTCTGTACCCTGAGGTCGATACGATACGATTCGGTACAATTTGATTGGACGATTCTTCCCAGAGGAGCCGATCAGCTGGATTAAGGTTAACCAAACGGCACAGTTGCTATACCGCTCGTACTATTAGTAACGTTACTCCTTTAGATAAGAACGATTGATAAGGCTGTCACGTGTCAAAGTGATCTGCCACGAATACTACGAGTAAGAAAATTATTGAAATCAGTAAGGGCTAGTTTTAATAAGGGGACTTTGTGACATCGTCTATCCTCTAGAACGAAAGAGATAGAATCGTCGTGTAAAAGTTAAAGATGATCGTAAGACTTCCGTCCCATCCTCGTCCCATCGACAGTTGCACGTCACATAAGTATTTAATTCCGAGATTTATTTAGTAGAAAATTTGGGCTAAGAAGCAACATGCGATTGGCGCAAGCTGTAACGCTGTCGCAACTAACCTCAATTTTTTATTTCCTAATTTTATGCTTATTGCTCTTATATTGGTTAAGTGTAACGTATACCTTATTGTTACATCTTGCCCCACAGTCCTGTTGTCTCATATTGTGGTAAAGAGTAACGTCACGTTTGATGAAATTGAAAATAAAATGACAAATTATTGTCGCCAAGAAATACACTTTTGTCCACGATGCAATAATTTTGAATGGTTTTTATGCATCGTGGTATATTTAAAATTTTCGGAAATTTTACCACCAGGTTCGGTCTCCTCTACAAGTTGCCACAATTTTCCATTATGCACAGAGTACCATAGGCACTACTTTATTCCGGCTATCACGTATTCTTTTTTCCCCTCATCTTTCATATGTGTCGCCATTGACATGTTTGGATGACACGTGCACTCAGCCTGACCCCAGAATAAGTAACGATATCAACCCATCTGTTGCGTGCCGCTTGGAAACACGTTACCTAAACCGAACACCTGTCCCAGTTTTCAAATTAAAGTAAACCCTCCTGGAAAGTGGTACCGGCATCCATGCATAATGCATTGTAACTGTTAATAATAGTTTAAAGAATAATATAAACGAATACGTCGTTATATGTAAATGTATAATATATACTCAGAGGCAAAACTATACTTACGTTATTTGAGATCATCTGATCAAATGCATACTGAAGATCCGCGTCGACGTATGCAGTTATGCATGCACGTATTTATAATGCGTTTAGATACTCGAATGCAGTGGTGCCTGCAGAGCTACTCGCTGCAAGGGAGAAATACGAAAGACAAAAGACGAAAGGCGAAAGACGCTGCCATCCAGTCTGCTTCGGTCTGCTTGTTGGGTCTGGGCTGATGGCGTAAGTAGTGGTGGGGTAAAATTCTCTGATCAGAGTGGGGGAAACCGATTGGTCCCTAGTCTTTTGTTTGACGGGGCGATCTTGGCCGATCTTTCCCGAAGACCGGCGTTCGGCAGGCAGTGCCGCGGTGGAATCTCGCCGGCTTCGGCAGAGTTCGCCGTTCCACGGCTCATGGTGGATCGTATGGCGTTTACTCTTCGAATTTAACGAACTATATTCGTTTTTCCCCCTACGCGATACTAAACAGGTATCAGTAAACGAACCGATCCGACACGATTGCTAACGGGTATTATATGTATTTATTTCTGTACCTCGAAAATTGACGAGTGTTAATTAATTAGTAAACTAATCACACAGTGCCTTGACGGACGGTTGCGACGCGAGTGACAGTGCCAATTAATACATATTATTAAATGAACGTGAAAGTAATAAATCCCTTGCAGTTCCATTTCTAAGAGAACTAGTTTATAATACCGAAGAGAACGGAAATTCTTTTCGTCTTAAAAATAGTGCAGCCTCCGATTCGCATTCTGAGTAATCGTACAGCATGCGTCGGATCAGCATCCTCTAAAATTCTGGACCAATCCCGTTGCGTTTGGGAGTCTTTATCTCCTTAAGCGTCCCTTTCGAAAAACTACTGACCTGAACCCTGCTGGCTACGGCCTCTGTTCTTACTCGACTCGGCTTCTACCTGAAATACGTGCACGGTGCATCCTCACTTGGTGAGTCGACTGATCGATTTGTTGCTGGTTGATCGAAACCAATCGAAACCAGTAGCACTACTTTACTGCTATGGATACTGGAATAAGAATGTGTTGCGCGATCCTAGGGATTTTTCGTTCGGCACAGTAAATAATTTTAGAGGGTCTAGGGAATTCTGTTTGTTGCGAGGATGACTACGGTAGTCATGCAGTGGCCGTGGTACGAGAGGATCCTGGCTGCGCTCGAAGGCCATTTTGAATCGTGCTATGCAGGAAAGGGGACTGCAAGTCACGAGAGACTTTATCAGGCATTACGGAACCACGTGGTTAATTTCTGTGAGGATAATTATTACGCAGTCTCCTTTCTTGTTGCTCTTATTCAGTTGGGAGGAGTCGATATCCACACGTCACTGGACTCTGATCTCGTTTTATGTTTATTATAATGATCAGGATCGTGTTGTAATTATTTTTTTTAGATTTCTTTACCGTCCATGCTACTCTGATTGTTGGGATATTGCGGTGCATCTCAGAGTGTCCCATGTGATTTTTCTATGGATTCTTTAATCGTACCTTCAGAGCTTCACTTGGGTGGATGCTCCAAGTGTAATTGCATCTTGGTGCTTGGCACTTTCGTGGAGGACATACTAGAATAACAGGGTGCACTATTTCGACAATGCAAAAGGAAAATGTCTACTGTTCGCTTTCTTCCTCTCTCTCTCTCTTACACGCACACTCTCTCACCATTTCTCTCATTCTCCCTGCGGTGCCAGCGCCAAGAATACCTCCGAACACTCGGAGAGCGACGTCGTCTCTATCCTCACGGTGTTGCATCTATTTAAATCTGTTTTTAGTGCAAAAAAAAACAGTTTTCTTGGAAATTTGAACGGAAATGGAAGAGTTTCCCAGAAGATTCCTCTAACGCGTCTCGTTCTATTTTAAAATTTACCCATTTTTCCGCCAATCGCTCCAAGCGCAGTCTTTGTCTCTTAGAAACAATCCTTCCTGTTTCCCGTGTTTCATGCGCACTGTTAACATTTCGACACTCGTTTTACATGTTTTTCTTTTCGCTCTCTTCTACTCTTAAATCGACACCAGATGACGCGCGAGTCGAGTTTTCGTTTGCTTACTCGACTCAGCCCATCGCGGCGTCCGCTCGTGCATTGTAAACGATCAAAATATACAAACGACGTATCTAGAAAGATTTTACAGTCGGAACCTTGGGACTGTTTGAAAAATGAAAAATTGTCTGACTCCGGTTTCGCCAGTCGCCGTGTACGTGCGCGCGCACGTGGCGGTTCACGGGTCTAAGAAATATCTGTTTTTATGTTTTGCCGCGCGAAGTCAGGACCGGAAGTACTATTTTGAATGTACACGAGGACGCCGCAGGAAAGGCTTTATATTCACTCGTCTGCGCTCACGTTATGTGTATAGTTACGTTCCGCGAGAAAGCCGTACAGGAAAGAAACGATTTGTACGACGGCGGGTAGAGAACGTGGACGGCGACGACCTAAGGGCCTATTTATAACTCATTCGGTGGCGACGGATCGCCGCGAAATTGGGCTTCGCTCTCATTTACAACGCGACGGAAGTCGCACGAGAATTTCAATTAAATGTCTAAAAATGCCACATTAGTTATTTTATATTGTTATAACATTGGGTTTTTGGCTACCATGCAATTGACACACCGAGTGTATCTTATCACTATTGACTGTCAATTGGAGATATTCCAGCGATAAGGCGATCGATACTATTCCTATTTGCAATAGCTTCATAACCCAACTACTGTAGGATTCAAAAAAAAAGGAGATATATTTATACGTATAAATGGTATGATTTTGATTCTAACAATCAAAGTGCATCGGTGAATCGGGAATAATTATCTCAATCGAATCGATAGATCTCTCGATGATCCATAGCTCGACTAATGATGACAGAACATAAAGGCGCGTCTCGTGGAGAAATCGCGAAAATACCGATTTGCGGATTAGCGCGTTAGAAATTACAGTGCGCGCGCCACGGTAATTTCTCTCGTCTTGGGCCCCATCGCAATTATTGCTTTGAGATGCATAACGTTTCGCTGCGTTGGAAATCGGACCGAAGCTATGTTATATATAATTCTGCGGTTCTCCTGATACATACGGTACTTTCATTAACGTTAGCGAAGCAGACTAGAGACAACTGAATAGAGGGTTCGCTGATCTTCCGAGATTTCGCTATGGAGGTTTTTCCTTTCATTTTTTTTTTTTGAATTTCCCGCCTCCTTTAGATCTTTGTCAGTATATTTTGGTATACATTAGCCGTATTAAGGCGTGCAGAATCTTCAGAAATATATCGTTGTCATAGTCCACGTATGGAGCCTTTGCCACGCAATGGTAACTTCGCTGGAGAAGGAATTTTTTCTTTAAGAATCTTTTTTCCTATCTTTTTTCTTATTCTTCGCCATACTAATTTATTTATTTTCAATCTTGCGCGCTAGGTGCTCGTGTTTTGTATCACAACAAAAAAGCTCTTCCTCGTTGCGTTTGACTAGAACTAATGTGCTTCCTGCGTCTTCTTTTTATTTTTCTTTACTTTACCGAGTTCACGGTTTCTACTTTGAAATGCATAATCGTGACGCGGAATTCTCTAGAAGGATTATTTCCAAATCCTCGAAGCGTCATTCGGTCTCCCGCAGGAGGCCACTTCCTCTCCTCGTGCACATAAATAATACTACCATATATGCTGGTTCTCATAAGTATGAGGGGACTTTTCTACTTTGGCAATTGACTTTACACGTAAATCTCCTGTTTCTGCTAGACTTTTCTGCCAGTAACTTTTGCTCGGGGACTTTCTTACATGTTTTAGGCATGACTGTCCTTCTTGCAGTTTTATTGATATTATTGCTTTTTAACATTTGACTATTAATATTTTCACGCTAATTAGTTCCCAGCATCGTATCAGTTTTACCATCGAAGTATGTTTTTTATATTTTTATTTTATATTCAATTAGCACTTGATTGCCAGGATAGTATGGATTTCGAGTCTCTAGATAGAGTTGTCGATACGTGACGTGATATTTTGCTTTTATGACGTGCGTCGAGATACGTGGGAGATAATCTGTAAACTAATGTAGTATAGACGTTGGCTGTGGCAGACAAAACATTATACAGGGTGAACCACGAATCGTGATCAGTAGAGATTACTTTGTTATTAGCAGTCCGATCGAAAATGTTTTTATCAGCTTTTGCATGGTTTCAAGAGAGCTTTGAACATCGCTACAATTAAGATTGGTAAATTTTGACTTGTCAACAATATTTGATGCGTATAACGGCGTAACTGCGATTCTCCTTGTGATAAAAAGTTTTTTAATTTTCTTTCCAACCAGATGAAAAAAGTGTCATGTCCTTAAATGTGCCGAATTTGTCTTGAAATCCTCTAACATACAGGCGTAAAAAATGTATATGTTCAGTTGCAAAAAATTCAAGATAACCTCGAAAAAACATGAAAAAAAGAGTTGACCAGTAATTTTTCACTATCACGTTAAAGCTCTCTTGAAACCATGAAAAAGCTGATAAAAACATTTTCGATCGGACTGCTAATAACAAAGTAATCTCTACTGATCACGATTCCTGGTTCACCCTGTATAATTGTACTGCGCATTCATTATGAATACTTTTAGATATGCAGACTAATTTTTGATAAAACGTTGTAAATATATCGTGCGACTGGCCACGTGGTCTTCAGTGGGATCTGTTCAAACTTCAAATTGATTCAAATCTCCCGCGCAATTATACTCTCAATAATTATTTATTAAAAATTCACACGGAGCATGTTTCAGCAACTTTGTAGTAACAATGCATTCTATGACTACAGTAATATAATATACTGTAAATAACGCCACGCTCGTCTCTGGTTAATTTAAAAAAAATATTGTTCCTTTTCTCTTTCCCATTTTGCATTAATTCTCCTCGTAAACCGCTCCGCTGCCAAACAGACATTGAGTAATTCAGGAAGCTGCGTGAAACTCGACCCTTTTACCAATGACTGAATACCAACACAGGTGTCCCAACATTAAAGCAATAAATATTAAATTTTATTGTAAATGTAATATAAACAGTCCGACAGGTTCAAATTTTTCTTTAATTTGAAAACTGTGATTCTCATTTTTATGTATAATTTTTCAAGATCTATATCTATCTCACGTAATGAGCGTTTGACCTCAGTCAATCATTGCCATTACGGTATCCACATTTGCGAGTAATCGAAACGACCGGCAAAAGAATGCAACCGTTACGCTCGAGTATCAATTTATATTACGCATCTCAGTTTTCTTTGTATCTCCCTTTCGCTCCCTCTCTCTCTCTCTCTCTCTCTCTCTTTCTTTCCCTCGTGTCCTCTTGGTCTCCGCAGTTATCTTTTGCGCAAGGGAAAAGAAGGGAAAAACAGAGAAGTAATAAACAAAATAAAATAAAAAAACGCATATCGACCACCTTACCACACCGGCAGGTGCAACGCAGAATGCACAAACTCCAGTTGCGAATTTCCGTTAGGCGATGAAGAAGACTCGAGTGGCTTCGGACCAGTCCGATCTTTCACGATGATGACCGATGATGACTCGGAACAAGTGTAATTTTTTGACGCTCCGCACGCGGTAGCGAGGACGTCTTTCTTACGGGTTAAATTAAATATAGTCGCTCTGCGGGAGCCACTTGGAATTTTTTAACGATATTTCGCTCTTTCGAGGGAGACTGACGAAGAGGGGAAAGAAAATTCTTCACGCGCTGCTTCCCATTCCTATATTTAAGAAGGCCGCCGACGAGCGTCGCCATCGTCGAATTTAGGATTCAAGTCCTCATTTATAACGTTTTTCATGGGTGGTGGGGATGACTTTTTTCTATCGTTCTTTAATTCCGCTTCTTGCGTTATTAGTGTTAAACTAACTTTCGGTGAGGTAGAAGTCGTTCTTTTGTCCATTTTCAATGTTATCAGTTACACGTCCATTTTGACGATTGCATCTATGGCGATATTTATTGAGCGACTGTAAGCTTCATTCTTTCTTTCTCGTTCAGTCTTTAATGCGTCAGGGTAACTAACTTTCCCCATTTTTTACCCCACGATAAATATCCCACTTTTCTTTGTTATCTCTTTCAAACCTTTTCTTTTTATCGTTCTTCTTCAGTTCCTTCTTTTTCTTCATTTTCTGCATCTTCAAACCGCACGGAAAACGGCACTATGTATACGTACGCGTCACTCCTCTTATGACTTTTAAGATCTCGTTTCGGACGATTTTCACGATAAATAATTCGCACAGTGATACACGAGGAATATCAGAGAACACAGTGCCCGGCATTATTAACCCAGTTTAGTCTTGGCGTTATTTACGAACAACATTACTCGTCCTCACTGTTATGTTACATTCAAATTAAATTTCACCACCACGTTGTCCCTCACGTATTATACTCATTTCCTAAACTACATATCTCTAAAATGAAGAGCTAGTCTTTAAAAAGTCAAAAAGTCCTTCGCGTTAATGCGCAATTTAACGGTAATTCATATTAGTAATATTTTTTTTTACTAGTATTCACTTTCGAACAGTAGTATTTATTCTCCTAGACACCTCGTATACTCGCTTGTTAGGAATATCAATTATTCATACACTCAGGCCGACATTACACGTATCATCCAGTGGTTCTTGCCGTCTGCCTTTGTCTATTTCTATTTTATATTATGTTTAAAATTATTTGTTTTCATTTACACACATATATATATATACATACATCTCTCGAAACAGACTCTGAATAGATGCCCGTATAACCTTAGATCAGAATTAATAAACGGGCGAGTATGTGTACTTGGACTTAGTAGTCGAATACTACTATATATACATACTTAATAGTTGACCATGCCCCGTGGACTCTGGAGGAACATTACAAATGGTAAAGTAATGGTACTTGAGGTCGAGCATGGAATGGGGACTAATTGAGCTCGTTCAAAGGGGGTTTATAACGCGTGGAGTCTCCGAGTCTCCAGGGCTTCGTGGCTGACGTCACTTGCTGTGTAGAACGTAAAAAGAGAGAAAGAATTGTAGAAGGAGAACAAAAAGAGAGACGCCCAAAAACGCTCTGTCTGTGACCACGTGCGTTTTGTCCGACTAAGGTCAGAGTTGGGAAATTTTTAAAAAAACGTTTTGCTTGCTACACCGGCATATCTAGTTTTTTTCTGGATAGATTAGTTTTTTTTTTCTTGCATTTTTTGTATGAAGTAGTTTATTTGAATATCTTTTTTTATTTATGTTTCAGGTAAGCATACTGCTGTGAGCGTTAGAAGGTGATAAGGATTTATTTTGGTATTTTTTTTTGGCTGGGACTTTTGGTGAGTTTACTTTTCTTGGTTCCAATACTACCTGTCGTGTACTAGACTATTCTTCTTCAATGGTCGAGAGATTTTGACTGTGTGCACCCTGGTGGGCAAGAAAAAGAAAGTAGTTGGATTTTAATGACAACTGGAATCTAGATTTTTTTTTTTGGGTTACTGAATACGAGTTTGAGGTTAAAATGTGAAATTTCAAAATGGCGGACCCGATATGGTTTCCTTAAACTATTTAAAATGTTACTGGTAATGATCTCCTACTTTTAAGATCTGACAGCTTTTGTTTATATTCATACATATTTTGCACCGTTATATTTCGTCTGCTATTTCGAATGTTGACATTTTGACCCAAAAAAATCGTAAGGTATTAATTTTTATGCAAATTTAGCCGGAAAATCGCAAAATAAACGATCTTCGGCCACATGGCGTCAACATCGTCGAGGGGCTTAATTATTTATTGACTTACCTAACATAGACAGCAATCAGTAATATTTTTGAGTCTCATCGTTTTACAAAGCACTGTACATGGTGTGAACACTTTCTGTTTTACCTGTACCGACTGTTCGTGTTATTTTCCATTGCATATTGCTAGGTGAGGTTCTTAAATCTCTCTGCGATTCGATAAGCTTTATCGTTAACTCGTTTCTTTATAGTTGTCAGTGATAATAAAGCGATGCGTTTGCTGTGATAAGAGAATGCACGTGTGACTGTGAGTAATCGTATATGGGTGCATGATAACGGATAGATATTGAATTATTATTGGAATATGTCCGTCGTAATTGCGCGAGCGTTTCGCTATTCCGAGAAGCAGTTAAATGAACCTTGTCGAAATTCTTACGTAAACGGGTGTTTTTTATTTAATATTTTTATTATCAAGTAATTGCTCCCATTTGATTTCGTAAAAGGATCCGTAATGGCAATTCGTTGCGAGGAGGAAGGATAATGGGAAGGAGGGACAAGAAATGAGCAAATTGGAGGAAAACAATGGTTAGAAAAAAGATAATAAAAAAATGGACACGCGATTGCGAAAAGTTGAGGGCGAGCCTTAACGCGCGTTAACCTCGATTCGAGGAAGTAGACATCTTGTTGCTCTTCCTGGACGAGCTATACTTAGGTCGCGTCCTCGTGTCGACTACTCGCTCGCTGATTGTGACTCATGAAGATTGCCAAACGCTCCTTTCAGCCAAAGAATTCTTACAATTAGGTTGTGTATAACTTTTTATTTCTTGTTTTCTTTTACCTTCTATTTTCTCCCATTAATTCTGCCTCCCACTTTCCAAAGTAAAAACCGCGGAATATTCCTTTCGTAAGGGAGGGGGGGGGGGAACACTTTTTTTTTCAACATACATTTTTGCAATGCTTCGTATCATTTTGTTGACAGTCTTTCGCATTTTACTTGTTGAGCTGATTATGCGCACGCGGAACTTTCCAAAAATCGGAGGCACCTTGTTGCATTTGGTGCAGTGAAATGCAGTGCAATGCAATGCTACGTACCGAAACGCAGTCGTTGGACGGCTGTGCGATTTTCTTACAAATACGACTTAGAATCGAGTTATCCTCGACTTCATTTCTCATTTATATTACGACTTTCTACTGGCGGTTCTGGGTAGAAAAATTATGGGAGAATCGTAAAACCTTGGGTGAATTCAACTTAATAAGCGGAAACAATGGTGGTTATGGGGTTTCCGTGAAAATTGCCGAAGCGTTCGATAATGCTGCCTTGCGTGACGCTCAAGTGTGACTTATTGTATCCCCACTTTGAGGTGCTGCTGCACTTGGGATGCAGTTTCAGTTGCGCGTTGCCATATTTGGCGGAGAAAATACTACCCGGCTGACCTGCTGACCAATAATACACGGGTAGATACTGGTTGATGATAATACGGCAGACATTTTTGTCCATCAATTTAAAAAAAATTATTTTTGTTATTACCAGAAAAAAATAGTGGAACAATTATTTAATTTACTCATCCTTAGACGCTCAGTAGTAAGTACTGCGAGATTTTCTAGAATACCTTTGAAACAAGATATGGACCACTGGAACAGGTTATCTAGCACAGTCGGGGTGCCGGGGGAAGGGGTTACGCTCCTGAGTTTCTTTCAATTTGAATAAGAAATTCCTGGCGGCCCTTGAAAAAGAGTCCTACGCCTACAGATGCCTTCAAGGTCTCCCAAAGCGCTGGGACTCAGCTTCTCCAGCCTCCATTTTGTACAGTCTAATTTTCGTTCAGCCAGATAGCCAGACTGAAATGTTTTGCTGCACTCAAAAAAGTTGCGGAATATTAAAAGCAGTGCTTTCTAATATACACAATTATCATGTGTTCATAAACCATATATACCTTGTAAGGCTTTGTGCAATTATTCTATCTGAGCAAGTGCGAATATCGCGTAGCTATGGAAATATTGTAGAACCATAGAACAAGCAGTTATCTGATGGTGGAGTCGAGCGCGAATTATGGTCTACTTATCAAGAGACTCGGTCGAATCTCGCGCCAAGTACAGGCAACCCGCCGTACGGGGCACGGCTCGCCGAGACTCTTTACTCGAAGCATCTCTTGTACC
>JARQSW010000396.1:0-12581 GCA_030142375.1 Calameuta pallipes
TCTCTCTCTCTCTCTCTCTCTCTCTCTCTCTCTCTCTCTCTCTCTCTCTCTCTCTCTCTCTCTCTTTCTATCTCTCTCTCTCTCTCTCTCTCTCTCTCTCTCGCTCTCTCTCTCGCTCTCTCTCTCGCTCTCTCTTGTGTCAGCACCATTTTACACGAGCCCAGAAACGAACTGTGGTTGACCATCGCGATCCAGGGTTAACTGAGGAACGACGTTTGAGGTCGCTGGCTGGAATGTTGATCCTTGAAATCCCATTGCTGATTCGTAGAGCTATAATAAGAAAGAACGAGCTCGGTCCATGAGAGGAGGCTGGTGACTTTGAAAATTCTTTTTAAAAAATCTCTCTCTTCTATACTCACATTGTGATTTCCTGGAAGGGTGGTATAGTCAGGTGTGGTTGGTCTATGTCTGTTTGGTGGTAATGGATGCTGAATGGTAGCATAAGTATTGTCTTGTGACGTATCACCCATACCGACACTGACTCCACTTCCGCGTCTCTCGGTACCAAGACCGGCTTCCGGTTCACTGAATACTTGCATAGTCAGTTCTTGTTCCTCGTAGATCTTTAATTTCCTGTTATAATTATTAATTCAGATTCTCGTTTCAGGTTTGATAATGCAAATAGATCCGATCGTTACTCACTGCTCGATCCACAATGGATTCTCTGTAGTATTAAGTTCATCAATGATTTGCTTCTTGATTAAACCATCCTTCTTGCGTATATCGCTCGGTACGGTTATTACCCTGAGGATTACGAAAGGGTACGATGCCTTAGATATATTATTCAGGTTTTTAATCTGATGAAAAACTTACCAGTGACGTAAGCAACAGCAGACCACCGTTACCGTAACGGCACCAACCAGTAAAACCACCAGCAGTGCTATTAAAGCAGCTAGAGCTGGATCAAATGGTTCCTCCTGTGCTCCCACATACGCCGGCTGTAATGGACCAATAAGTTTATCCCTCGGACTATCAGGAATTTCATTAGCAGATCGTAAAGTCGACTAAAAGCCTATTTGACTCACCACAACGTTTTCTATGGCGAACCCAGTGTAATACTCCTTGAGGAAGTCGTACTTAGCATCTATGACTCTGAGTACTTGGGGCACCGGTGCAATGGTCTGGGCATTGGTATCCACCACATGTAGATACATATCGCACCTGCAAGATAACAAGTGTAAATAATTTTTCCTGATAACAGATTGCAACGAAGAGAAATTGATAAATAAGAAAATTAAGATTAATACCAATCTCTGCGTATATGACCGGAAGCGTCGACGTGATATCTGATATCGTCGACAACCACTCGGCTCTGAGTAGCGTTGGACAATTCTGCGACTATCTCATCCCGTTCCCTGTTGACCTCCTCGGGAGGTCGCGAGAGAATGACCCTTATCAATTGCGACGGCTCGAACACCCAGACCTAGTGGGTGTAAAAAAATGTAGAAAAAACAATGATGCATAACGTATTAGATTTATTTTTTAAAAAAATATTAACTCACGTGAACTTTGCTGAGTGCGTATCTCTCCGGCGATGCCGTCTCTTTGGCGATAACCTCCACGATAAATCTGTCCTGGTTGTACTCAGCCATGTAGCCACTGGTAAGGACTTTGCCATCCTGGGTAACACTGAAGGGACTAGGTACGATAGCACCGCTCAATTTATCCGATCCATACTTATACAAATTTGCACTGGCGACATAGTAATGGAGGGTTCCATTGTCCCCTAGGTCGGGGTCAGAGGCCGTGACCTTAGCCACTACGTCATTAACGTTCGCCATCGAATTGATTCCCGCGTAGTAATCGCTTCTCTCGAAGACAGGAGGATTGTCATTCTCATCAAGGATCACGATAGTGACGTTAACGTGACCGTGATCAGGATCAGCCATTCTACCGGTATCGCCAGATCCCACGTATAGATCAGGATCATTGGCAGCAAGGATAGACAAAACATAACTGTCACGTGTCTCACGGTCAAATGATTTATTCGTATAGATGCTGCCGTCTGATTTATCAATATAGAAAGCGCGCGCCTTGTTTCCTGCTTCTATATAGTAATAAACCCTGGCGTGTCTACCTTCGTCCTTGTCCTCGGCGATGACCTTACCCACGAAGTAATCCTTTGGTCGATTTTCCGGCACGTTGAACGTGTACTCGTCGTAAAATTGAGGCACATTATCGTTCGTGTCTACCAGCAAGACTGTCAGCAGTCGCAGCGTCTCGTACGTACTCGGACTCCCATGATCGGCCGCTACCAGGACGAGTTCAAATTTATTTTTGACCTCGCGGTCAAGTATTATTTTGGCACGCAGTTCACCGGTTTCTTGATCGATCGTGAACTCCTCGGTTTCTTGCACGTTTTTGTTACCGACTTTCAAGTGGTAACCGACCCTTCCATTCTCCCCAGGATCACGATCCGAGGCTTTGACAGTCATTACTAAATAATTTGGCACTCCGGCATTCTAAGGGGCGATACAAAAAAAAAAATCAGTCTTCATTATTTCACAACGAATCCATGACACGGGATATAAATGTTACCTCTGGAACTTCGACTGTGGCATTTGGCAATTCAGGCATAATAAACTCGGGCTTGTGCTGATTAACGGGCAGGACTCTGACGTCTACAGAACATTTGTCAGAATGGGGTCCACTTCCGCCACCGTCTCTGGCTTCCACTTCGATTCTGTACGTGCCTGATCTGCCCAGCAGAGCTACACCTGGATAAAGGATACCAGTTTCTGGATTCAAGACAAACGACTTGTTCTCATTTCCACCGATTATCGTGTACCAGACCTCGCCATTGAGTCCCTCATCAGGGTCTGATGCCCTGACCTTGACAGATCCAAAGATACCATTTTTTATAGTAATTAACATTATAATCTTACGAAAGAGTTCAGGGTCAAATATGTACCTGAAGAATGGGAGCTGGCGGATTGACAGATAAATTCTCAGCAACGGATGCTCTGTAACTGTGCTGACTAAATATGGGTCTGTTGTCGTTGACGTCGATCAATTTTATATGAACAGGTACCGTAGTACTCTTTCTGGAATTCAATGGCGCCCCGTCGCTTGCCATCACGGTGATAGTAATATCCCGTGTTATCTCTCTGTCGAGCACAGTAGCGCCGCCAACTGTTATTTCGCCAGTCTCGTGCCCTAACATATGAGAAAAAGCTTGTGATTGGAAAAAAGCTCAGAAATCTCAGCCAAAGTGTTAGCTTCTAAACCCACCTATATTAAAGTCAGAGGCATTCTTTCCGATTAGACTGTAGCTGACTTGACCAAAGACACCCTCGTCACTGTCATGAGCTTTTACGACAGTAACGTGAGTGCCAGGAGGTGAATTCTCTTGAATGGATGCGTTGTAGGACTCTCGTTCAAACTGCGGTGACTGATCATTGACATTAATGACAGTAAGAGTGACTTTGGCAGACGATGAAAGTTGAGGAACACCAGAATCATAGGCCACAACTGTGAACTCCAGCTGTTTGGTTTCTTCGTAATCAATAACCTGACTGGTTCGCACAATGCCTGAATAGAGTGAATATATATTTTTATTCAAAACCTGAAAAAGCTTACTACAAGCAGAAGAGCTAAGAAGACGACCTACCAGTGACGTTATCTATCTTGAAGTAGGAACTCGGCGGTTCAATGGCATATCCTGCGATATTACTATCAGCATCGGTAGCAGTAAAAGCACCAACTACTGCACCAGTCGGTTGTTCTTCCTGCATCTCAATGGAATAACGTGGATCCTCTCTGGTCCATGGCTTTGCAAATTCCGGTGCCATGTGATTCACATCAATAATGGTAACGACCAGAGTGCCTAATAAAAAGTTCACTCTACAGGCATCCATTGGATGAAGACATAAGTCCATATCAGATCCTATATGTATACCCACCCATTCCCTGTTGGAGGGTCGGTGCGGAGGTGTCCGTAACAACGACCGTGATACTGACAGTAGCAGCGATGTCTCTGTCGAGAGGTCTCACGACAGAAACCTGTCCAGTTTTTCTGTCGACAGCAAAGAAGTCCTGAAACAGGAAAAAGATTGCTAGCCCCTATTTTCAGATATCGAACGAAGATCGAAGATAAAGTAATAGTCAAGGACCACTTGCCTTGAAGCTCTTGTTATCGCCCGTGACTTGTTGGCCGTTCCTATCGATGGCGGTGATCGGTTCGGATATAGCGAAATTCAGTGCCTCGGGAACGGTGCTATCAGGATCGATAGCCTTGAGAGTTGCGAATACAGTCCCGATAGGGGTGTCCTCCGTGACCTCAGCTCGTTGGGTCTCCGGCGTGAAATAAGGTGGCTTGTCGTTACTGTTCTCCACTTTTATCATGAGCGTGGTGGTTCCGGTAAGACTGGGCGTTCCTGACGGCAGAATAGCACGAAGATGATCAAAACCTATTCCAGGTTATGGAAGGAATATCAGTGAGCCGTGTAATATCGAGTGACGTACCACCATCAAAAGCAATGACCTCAACATGATACGTATTCCTCTCGTCAAAGTCGAGCTTACGTGAGACCGTGATCTCCCCAGTGCTGGCATTTATGGCAAAATCGTCGGAAGCTCCTTTCTGAATTCTATACACGAGCTCTGCGTTGATACCACTATCCGCATCGGTAGCAGTAATCTCATCAACGACGGTTCCTATAAAGATGTAAAAAGAATTCTTCAGTAAATCATCCTGACTTCCTGTCTTCCAGACGCTCTAAGGAAAGCTCACAGTCTACTCTAGGTCTATGATAGGATCCAAGGTAGCTGCACATTGTTACCTATGGCTGATGTCTCCGGTATACTAGCCGTATATAGATCATGCGGGAAGACCGGAGCATTGTTGTTAACGTCTCGCACGGTGACGTTGACGAGGGCAGTATCGGTGAAGGTGCCGTCGCTGGCCTCAACGGAAAGAGCTATCCAATCGCGAGTGGCATTGGTCACGTCCAGAGGACCCTTGTTGGCGATCGTTATCTCCCCGGTGTCCGGGTCTATAGCGAAAAGACCCTGGTCGTTTCCACCGACCAAGGAGTAGGTGATCTGCGAGGCCTTGTCTCTGTCTCGCGCCTGGACTTTTAGTTCCGGTTCGAACTTCTCGGCACCCTCGTCGATAACGGCGCGATACTTTTCCTGAAGGAATCGCGGTGGACTGTCGTTCGCGTTGAAGAGACGCACCAGGAGGTCGACGCTGGTAGTCTGACCCTTGCCGTCGTCGTCGGTCGCCTGGAATAAAATATCAGTTACGGCAATGGGCTTTACGGATTGAATCAAGGTGTTAACTAGGTGTCTTACCTTGTAGGTAAGGAAGTATTCGGATTGAGTTTCGTAATCGAGACAGGGTGGTGTTCCTGGGGTTGGACAAGGAGCTACGATGATGGTTCCAGTTCTCTTGTCGACGGAAAAGTGTTCGGCGCCAGTGCCCAGCAGCTGATAGACCAGACCGGCCGTCCCGTAACTGGAGTGAGTGGTTGATAATCAGTGTCGCTCTTAGTCGGTTTAATTAATTATTAATTAACGGCTTATCCACACACTCACCGTCCACTGTCACGGTCCTTGGCAGTGATAGTCGCGACAGTTGTTCCTGGAGCAGCTACTTCGGAGACGTCGGCCGTATAAGGAGGACTGCTGAAGGAAGGAGCATTGTCATTGGCATCGGTGATAGTCACGATCACTGTAGCCGTTGACGATAGCTTAGGGTCCGTGTGAACCTCCTCGGCAATGACCTGAGTATCCAATTTATTAGGTTGGCTCGTTGGTATCGAAAGAGAAAGAGTGAAAGCTGATCGAATCTCCTACCAGAATAATAAATTTTCGCTGATTCGGATTCTCGTAGTCCAGGGAGCCATTGGTGACCCGTATGTTGACTGCTGTGCTACCAGTCGCTATTGTTGGCTCAACCGTGAATGCTCCAGTGAAGTCATCCAATCTCAGTGAGAATACAGAATTCTGACCCTGGGGAGAGTCGGAGAGAAATAAGAAAACGTATTTCGATCTGGAAAATTGTGAAGTTCAGAAGACGGAGGATACTCACTACGTCCGGATCCTTGACGGACATGTCCAGGTTGGGCAACGGAGTGCCGTCAGGAACATTTTCCGGGATCTCAATGTTATATTCGCGTCGATTGAAGGTAGGTGGTTCGTCGTTAACGTCTTTTATGGTTACAGTCGCCTCCGCCATGGATACTGTCAAATTGTCATTACCGGGAACCCCATCGATCACCTCCTGAGCCTTGATAGTGAGCGTCAACACTCCCGTCGAATCCTCCAAGGCTTCGCGGTCCAGCGGTTTCGCCGTCCTAAGTTCGCCGCTCTCAGCATCCAAGAGAAAATAGTCGAACGGATCTGAGGATGACGGAGCAGATTTAACTCGTGGAGAGACATCTCGAGAGTATTCTAAGAAAGAATAAAGATCATCCGCAGCCTACTTGTCACCAGCTGGTAGACCACCTTCCTGGGCATCCCGCGATCCCCATCGCGCGCCTTCACCGTCATCACCAGAGTCCCTATAGGATCATCCTCTCGTACGACCCCGGTCAGGGAATCAATGAATTCGGGCGGAGTATTCTGTATATCGGCAACCTTGATCTCGACTCCGGTGGTGCTGTTATTCGTGCCGTCCTGCTCGCAGGTAAAACACGAAGTTTCAATCGTACGAAAGGATCAAAGGATCAGCATCGAGATAATTTCAGATTATAATTTCACTCACGCTGGCCAAGAGGAGTAGCTGATAAAATGGTCTCTCCCTGTAGTCGAGCGTCTGTCGCAGGACCAACGCCCCTACGTAGGTATTCTCGCTCTTCTCCACGTCGACGATACCGAACTTCTCGCAGGCATCAGGAAACTGCCGAATAATCGAGAAAAGGATCGATCAGAAGAAACCAAAAAAAAAACGATCAAAAAAATTAACGATCACGTTCGATCCTCGGACTTTCCCCGGTCCCAGCCTAAACCACCTTATTCTCCTCTTCGACCTGGTTCACCGGAGTCCCAGCACTGGGTGAACAAACATTAGCACCTGCTCCGTGGAGCAGAGCTCATGTCAGTCTATAACCACGTTTCTTTCTCAACTAGTTACAGCAACAGGATCCGTCGTAGAGTCGGAGGACCAACAGATGCTGCGTTACTCGAAGGAAGATGCAGTTGTAGATTCTGCTCATATGGGAAGTACAAGGGGGGCGGTAGGGGGTGTCTAGAAGTTCCCGTAGGAAATTTGAGGTCGCGAGAGACCAGCAGACGCTACTGGAGCATTAGTTACGTTTAATGACCGAGGATCGCGTTCGGTCCACGCGCACTGTATAACAAAAAGCATTAAAGTTCGCCAGCGTAAAGCTGGAAGGCCATTAGTTAAAAGGTTTTACAGTTTTATTGGCCGCTTTACGGGTCTGCTGAATTTATCGGTTTGGTAATAATACAGGAAGGAGAATACAGTGAGGCGCATGCGCGCGCGCCCTCGCGTCGTCACGTGACTTCCTCCTGTATACACCCTTCATATCCGTATGAATATACAGGCGCTCATTTCCGCTCCTGTAATCTCCACGTGTAGGTACTACACGTCCGGTGCATCCTCTTTTGCATCCCACATGTCCCCTATGCTCCCTGTAGCTATATGTATACATGTGTGGCTATCTGCTCTCTGGTCTGCATACAGTGTACGGGAGTGTTTATGTTCACACGTGAGTGTGCCTTCGTTCCGTTTATCCCGTTTATCCCGTAGGACCAAACCGCGACAAGCGCCCGACTAAATTGACTCACCTGCGGCTGCGGTATACAGGAGAGCTCGATATTATCCCCGAGCAGGTCAGGATCGGTGACTTTAATGCCGGGCAATATCGTTGAACCCGGTGGTGTGTCTTCGGCTGCCACAGCTTCGTACGGCACCCCCATAAAGCGTGGGGCGTTGTCATTTTCATCCAGGACGATGACGTTCGCGTCGACCCCAACGATGTTCGGCTGCTGACCCTCCGGAACTTCATCCTCGAGAGTGACCCGAAAACGTATAGTGTCGCTTTCCTGAAACATTATGGCAGAGGAGGAACGATAAAATAGCTGGGAGATTTCCTCCTGCTCTTGTACGAAATCAGAGCTCGCGCGGTTTTCCGGGTGGAAACGGGGTAGAGAGAGCCAGGGCGTAATGTCATTATCTAGAGAGATAAAGGAAGCTGGTAGAGCAATAAGAGAAATTCACTCGAGTAATTGCACTCGAAAATAGTTTACACACTTGAATTCTCAGGCTGCTACTGGATGAGGTAGACATTAACTGGAAAGATTTGTAATTGTGGCACGAATGGTCCTGCCGGCAAGGACGAGAGGAAACGGGATCTCGAGGAGATCCTGGACCTTCCTTCTCCTGGGCCTTCTTGCTCCTCTCAAGGAGCACTCGGGAGGTCTGAGGGAGGCTGCCCGAGGCCAGCGGAACGAATTGCTCAGAGGGAGATGGAGATACGAGAAGAAGCTACCGTGGAGACGGGGGCGTCGAAGCTGTAGAATTTATTGGGAGTCTCCTGGAATTTTATTAAAGGGAGTATCGCTAAAAGCTGAAGGGATGATATGCTTCTTGGTTGATCCTTTATATGAAAGAGGCATTTCTCCCTCTTTCGCGTTTAGTCCTTTGGAATTTACGAAGAGGGTGATGCCTCGCGATAAGCTCGCAGAGGTCACAGAGCTGACCCGACTGGTCTGATCAAGATCCTTTTGGCTCCTGATGCTGATGCCTGGACCAGACAGCATCCACTGTTCTTGATAATGTGTCAATTACTCGAAACGACAAGAAACCGTATATATGGGATGAGTCTGAGGTAAAAAAAAAAGTTTTCGCAGATTTTCTGAACATTTAAGTATCTTCGAGTCTGCCCCTCTTCGTGATTCCTTTAGCGGAGTTTCGCGAGGGAACTAAATTGACTTTGGTGACGCCCACGTTAAAGGGCTGAACTTCTGGAGCAGCGAAAAGAAATTTTACGCGAGATAGAAGTAAACGGAATGGGAACTGGAGTCTCTGAAGGAGCTGAAGCAATTTCGCTGAAAAAGAATCCCTTTCAGGTCCATTCTTGGAATTCACCCTTGCACCACCAGCCACATGTACCCCCACATACAGAGGCAGCTACGCTCCAGCCTCCGGCGCATATCGCAGCGAACCGTAAGAGGCGATCATGGCAAAAGGAGAGCGTTTCCTCCGTTTACCAGATAATTCCCCGTACTCTTCGACTTCCTGTCGCGCCCAGATGGCGTCTCTGCAAAGAGGAACACAATGCCGAGAGCCTCGCAGTCAGCCGAACAAAGGAACTAGGAGACCACGTTTCACTCCCACATCCTGCCATTCCGTTTCTACCTTAGGACCAAGAATGGGAGTAGCAGGTTGTTCCAAGGTATGAGCTCCAAGATACTAAGGCAGGTTCCTATGTGAATAGGATCAAAGGAGTAGCCATCAGGAACGGGGATATAGAGACAGGACGTACCTCTCTGTCCAGAGGCTTTGCCAGGGTAATGACACCGGTATGTGGATCAACGACGAATTTGTCCGTCAGCTGGATGCCATATTTCACTGGGGAGCCCTCGGGGTCGTGACCTTTCAGAGTGAACACT
This sequence comes from Calameuta pallipes, assembly GCA_030142375.1. Taxonomy (NCBI): domain Eukaryota; kingdom Metazoa; phylum Arthropoda; class Insecta; order Hymenoptera; family Cephidae; genus Calameuta; species Calameuta pallipes. The sequence goes on from JARQSW010000396.1 coordinate 9,583, forward strand.
TTTGAACCCACGGCGGTTGCTTCTGACAATGGTAGACCACTGGGATAACCTGCAGACTCCAGGACGGGCGGCTCGTTCACGTTGTTACTCGCTGAAACAAAAAGGATTCGATTAACTCAAAAGCGCCTAGGGGGTAACACTATGGGAGGTAGAGATCCTTATAAGAGGGAAGGAGGATGCTGGAGGAAATTAGACGGGCGATGAGGTAGGTAAGGATGGATCCGAGGGTGCCGGGCCAGAGAGAGACATAAAGCTCCGAAGTATTATCGCTAATCGCATCCAAGTCGACGATCCATCCATGAAAGCACTGGAAAGTCCTTAAGGGTGTATCTAAGGGTTGCCTTATGGCCGTAAAAAGTGAACTTGGATTCGCCCAGAAGAGCGAAGGGTTCGAAGGACTTTTGGAGGCGGATGGCACTTGGACCAGCGAAAATGAGTAAGATAAGGGAAAATCATGCTCATCCAGTTCACAGTCTTCAGGGTCTTTGGCGTCGATCTTCAAGCTCATCGCTTGCTACCTAATCTCTGCTTCGTTTTCCTCTCTTGGTCCTTTACTCCGTTCCTCGATAAAGCTTCGCTGCTTCTCCGGTTGGTCGTTCGCGCTGTAAGGTTGGTATCAGATGTACTTGTAACTGGTACAGCCTGAATGGCCGACTGGCGTGATAAAAGTATAAGGACCTAGTTGTCTCGGCGAACGAGCCACTTTTGTCGTGAAAGGCATCGTTTTTTGAAGAAGAAAAAGTTGGCTGAGAAAGGAAAAGTCCCGGTGAGACGTTGTTTAACGTCGAGGAGGTTAAGGAGTCCCAGGATGCAGCTGGACGGGCCTCCTCGTGGTGTGACTCTTTGGAATTCGTTGAATTGGAGTAAAGAGCTACGTCTTCGCCATCTGGCGTAATAAGAAGTAATACGCGGGAGCTTTCAGGAGAATTACATTAACAAGTCTAAAATAATTCTCCAGAGGAAACTGGGTAACAAGGAGTCGCGAGATCTTCCCCAGCCACTCGAGGATATATTCTATAGGCACTTCGTTTTCTTTATTTTTTTTTATTTTATTTTATTTTTTTCTTCTCTTGAAGCTTCTCGCGAATCCCTCGTCACCAGGCACTCGTCAAGGCTTCCCACCTTAAGGAGGTCTTCATCCTCGGCAGAATTTATCTCCAGACCACCGGGCGTGCCACGATCTCCATTTTAAAGTCTACTTTCCCCGTGAAAACTTCGGGCAGATAACTCTCTCGGCTCATCTGCCAGGAAGTGTGGGTATCCTGGTGAATGAATAATTTCGAGGAACAAAGTGGCTGGGAATTCGGGAGAACGAGGTTAATTCGCGAGTGGCAACTCTCGCTCGGGTCCCAGGGAGAGAGAGAGAGAGAGAAAGAGAGAGAGAGAGAGAGAGAGAGAGAGAGAGAGAGAGAGAGAAAAGCAAAAGGTGCCAGGAGAAACCGACACGACGAAACTCCGCGATCCTTAGAATTAGGAAAAGTCGAAGCTTAATAGGAATCCTTGCGGCGCATTTGCATGTCGCGCGACGCTCGAGCGTCGCTCGGGGACGAAGAAGACGGGAAGGCGTCTCGATGTAAAAGGAGAACATAAAAGGCACGTGGTACTTGGGTAACTAAAGGGGGGCAAGTTAGGGGTAGCTGAGCTGCCAGGCTGATCGGCCAACCTGGCGGGATGCAAACACCCCCGAGGGTGCCGTTCGGTGGAATTAATCGGACCGCTCTCCGAAAAGAAAGTTCGTTCCGTTGGGAAGGAGGGAGGACCCCCCCTCCTCTACTTTCAACCCTCTCGGCCTCTCGGAGGAGTCGCCGCACCCTTCAGCCCGATACGGGGATGAAAAATAATTAGTTCTCGCTCGCGTTTCGCTGCTCCTTTCCAAGCGGCTGGTTCGGATGGGAAGAATGGAGAGATGAAAAAAAAAACAGAACGAAGGTGGCTGCAGGCAGGAGAAACTCTAGCTGGGGAACAGGAGGTATACCGAGGTCCATTACCAACCCTCGAGATGGATAATGCATCGGGTCTTGGATTCGCCGTTTCATTTAATGGGAATCGAAGGACCGAATCTGATTCGGATTGCGGCAGCGAACGGGAATCTCCTCTGGTCGGTATCTATTTGGAGAAGGAAAGAAAAAAGAAAGTCGAGTGACGTAAGTAAAGGTAGAAGTAAAGGGAATACAGATCGGAGGAAAGGGATCCGAGCACTTGGTGCAGCATCTTCCTTCATCTTGGTCCATCCTTCTTGTGTCTCTTGGGTATCCAGTCAAAGTCAGTTTAAAATACGATGGAGCAGCTACTGAGAGAGTCGAGGAAAATTGTGGCCCGGCCGAGTCGTAGGTGGTCCAGGGGCGCGGGAGGAGATCGAACGAGAGAAAGATGAAGAGAAACGAGTGAGATTCATTATTTCGCAATTGGCCTCTCGAAGTTCCGCCATCTGCCCGAGTTATGGAGCAACGAGCGTAAATGCTCGGAAATGAGTTGCCGAACTCGTCGGAGTTTCCGAAGCTGCATCGTCTTTCGGAGAGCGTCGCGACGCGATAAGACGAAAAAGACAGAAACTCCGGAGTGCCTCTAACGAACTTAGCGACGCAAAAGTTTCGTGTTTTCACCAGGACTCCATTCCCCTACGATTTGGTGCCCCAGTGTCGGCCAACCTGCATCCAGTACTCTTGTGTTTCTGGCCAATTTGCCAATAGCTTATCGAGCCTCGTTCGTCCGATGAAATTCTATGGAATTTCATGAAATCCCAGCCCAAGGATCAGTGCAGTGCAGGGTCGTTGCTGAATGTGGGAATCTGCCCGAATTAAGGGAGGCTTTTCAGTGGAGCGACAGTGCAAAACGCACCAATTATAGTGGCCAATCGCGTGTCCTTTGGGAGAATACGAATGAAGGCAACGGCAGAGGTCTGTAGAACGAAATTTTCGAGGAAGAGAGAGAGACAGAGAGAGAGAGAGAGAGAGAGAGAGAGAGAGAGAGAGAGAGAGAGAGAGAGAGAGAGAGAGAGA
>JARQSW010000396.1:12681-53578 GCA_030142375.1 Calameuta pallipes
GAGAGAGAGAGAGAGAGAGAGAGAGAGAGAGAGAGAGAGAGAGAGAGAGAGAGAGAGAGAGAGAGAGGGAGGGAGGGGGAGAGAGATTATCTATTGCTAGTGAGGTTGGCAACGTGGTCCAGCCTGGATGAACGAGCAAAAGCCCGCTGGGTACGTGCGGCTTCCGGTCAATGCTCGTATGTTTTATTAAAATCTCCCGCCCCCTCGCAGTAATGTATTGGACTGCGATATTTCAAATATTTGCTTCCCGAAAACGTCCATGGATTTGAAACATCATTCTTTCCTCGTGGCAGCTTTTTCGTAAACCATTTTATTTTTCATTTTTAACCCGGCCACCATCCGTCCCCTTACTGTATCCCTGACGAATTTGAATTTCCGAATCCCTAGCCAAACCCCCTCGAACTGCGGGCGTTTCAGTTCCGGCATTTCATCCGTCCTGAAATAACCTTGTATTCCTCTCCATTCGATGCTGATGCTATTTTCTACGTGGCTACTCCCTTATCTGAGTACCTGACGGCTGGCAGCCCAGCATCCACCCACTGGATAGCTTAGCTATACAGTAATTGTATATATGCAGGCCAGTTTCTACGTAGCGACTACGAGGTAGGAAGTCCATTTGAAATTTGTTGGATTCTCTCGCATCGCTCCGGCAATATAAACGAAGCTTTCAGCTTCTTTGCATGCGGATCATTTCCAATTCCGCCATAACCAGACAATCGAAGAAAAAGCATTTCAACGTTTCCAGGCTATTCTTTTACGATTCAGAATCTGCCTCTGCCATCTTGAAAATGTCCTCTCGCGAAGGGAAGACATCTCGAGTATATAGGACTTTGAAAAGAAAGCCTTTCTTTTTTCTACCTCCCCCACCTCCTCCTCTTTCTCCGCAGTGTTAAATTTTCCCAAAGAGAATATCGCAGTACAGTGAAAAAACAATTCCGCGAAATTTTCAGTTAATTTTCACACGAGACGAGGAGTCGCGACAAATATCCTGCGTTGGTCGACGTCGAACGAGCGTCGCGACGCGTAATGACAAACGGCTATTGACTCTGCCCGCCGCGCACGAATTCATTTTGCATTTATAAAAGCTCATCCAGCATCCCCCCATCCTTCTCAACGACAACCATTTTCCAGTGTTCTCAAATATCGTTATACCAGCCTCCCAGTTTCCCTGTTCCCGGATACAGTTCCGTCCCAGTTCCAGGTGTCCCTTGTTTCAATCCAACGAGACGCACTAGTGACCCTGCTCCATTGTGTTCCTCAATTCTACTGTAAAACTCGACTGCCTCTACTCAAACGCATCCAACGTACAGTTTCTATGCTCGAAAGGACCCTGCATCCTCTAAGGACCCAGTTACCGTACCCTTCGTCATTTCATTCCCATCATCCTGATCTTTCTTATCGACGGCTCCGATCACTCCGGAAGTTGATCACGAGCTGAGTCGGTAAAGAAGTCCCTAGTCGACCCCTGGTTCACACTTGCTCGATTACCCCCGGGATATATTCTAAAACGATCGTGACTCGCTTAGCCAACAAGTCAAAAGACTACCAGATTGATATACCTATTTACAGGCTACCTACAGCTTCATCTGTTTATTCCAATATTAATTGGTGAAAATCAATCGCGATTCGTTATCTAAATTTTTCGAACCACCTAGACCCAATTAACCTCGAGTCTGTAAAACTGGTGCTCATTGGGATTCCCCGGATTCCTTCCTTCTCTATGGAAATCGAAACTCCTTGATTCCCAGCTCCATGTTCCTTGGCAAGCATCGGCCCTCAAGGCCTCCTCTGATGGCTCATTGGGAAACTTTGACAAACTTCCTCCATGATTCCAGTTACGAGTCGCGGCGCCGCGAGCACGTTGCTCTGTTTGCGAACATGGCTTCCGGTACGTGGAGGACGGTCACCGTCGGTACGCCGGTTACCAGTACCAAGTGCACGTCGGTCGGTCTACGTGTGTGCAGGAGGAGCCAATGACTCGAGGACGAAGGGGTGAAGTGGCTCGGGAAGGGAGGTGCAAATTACTTGAGGTTTCCGGGGACAGGCGCTAATTGAATTCCCCGTTGAATTCAACTCTGCAGGATGCAACCGCTTGGAATATTGGCCCTTTTCAATGCACTGCTCTGGGTAATGCCAGACGCGTCCTCTATTTTTTTATCATTCCCTTTATCGCACCTTTACTTCATTTACCATTACTGTCTTCCCGTGCTGTCGCATTCCCAGGCTCTTCTATCTATTTCTCCTCCGTCCACATTGGCTCTCGTCTCGATCTGCACCTTCGGCACGGAACAGAATATTTTCTCAACCAATTTATAACTTTTATCGATTTTACCAACCGACCGTTATCATTATTATAATTATATATCCTTGATTACATACCCATTCGATGCAACCAACTGCGAAACGAATCGAATAAAAAATTTTTTTGTTATCTACAATTTTGGTTATCTCCGTAACATCGAAGTAACAGGACGGCAGGTTTTATCTTAATGGAAGCAGAACTGCCGCCTTGTACACTGTGTCAATTTTTTTCTTTACCTCATAAACTCATTCCTTACGAGCACCTTTTGCGCACTGTGATACAATAGCGAGCGGAGTATAGTAAATGACGAACATCGCGGTCCGGATCTTTCCAGAGGGAGGAGAGACAGAGAAAATGAAAAATGTACGAAAGTAAAATAAATAGAACGATATTTTCTGGAGATCAATAAGCGAACGATTACGCAGAGAATGGAGTTATTGGAGTGAGCCGGACGAGGAATGGTACGGGGAAGCTCCGGCGGGGCTAAATACGTATGAATGAATGAGACAATGGGGGATGGAGGAAGCCGAGAGAGAATGGAGGTGGAAGAGATCGGAGAAATGCATAGTATCGTATAACTATGAGAATGCATACGATTGCAGTAATACGCTCGGTTGCATCCGGAATCCGGCGCGTTATCGGAAACTCGTTGCTCCGGCTGTCGAGGGCGAAGTCGTATTTAACCGTGTCCCTGAGTCAACTTCTGATAGAGAAGTATCTACGACCGCGAAAAGGAAGAAACGAGGTGGGTTTTCTATTTCGTATGTATATTCCTTGGGAAAAGAGAGAGAGAGAGAGAGAACTATTGTACAGCTTGCAGTGAAGTCCCGGTAAACGAAACAGGACAAAGCAAGTTAGCAGTGGCAAATAGAGAGAGAGAGAGAGAGAGAGAGAGAGAGAGAGAGAGAGAGAGAGAGAGAGAGAAAGGGTTGCAGCAGTGAAACTGGCTGCTGGCTATAGAAAAAAAAGACGCCTGACAAGTAGCTAAGGATAGAGAGAGAATGGGGTAGGAGAGAAAGGACGATAAAAAATAAAAATAAAAAAGAAAGTCGACTAAGAAAAGTCAAGGTAGAAATCACGTCTCAGTCGTTCCAGACGTCTTCGCGTGGCTGCTCCTCTTCCTTCGACTTGGATCGCAGCGAGCAAAAGGTCAGAAGAGAGCAGGTCTGGGAATGGCTGGTATACACAGTGAGAAGCCATTTTAGCATTGTGGATAGGGGGGTACGGGAGATGGGGTAAGGTTGAATTCACGAATGTTTCCCTTCGCGCTGTAAACGTCTTCGCCGAGATACGATAGCGCCGGAGGCACTTCCGGTTTCCCGTAGCGAAAACGTATCACGGGAAACGGAAGGACCACCCTCTCCCTCGGTCCTGCTATTACACATTCAGCGAGAGCAAGACAGATACCGGCGACTTTGACTACTACGTTAGTATACTGCGCTAGTATCGTGTGGTGTAGTATCGCGTTGCCTGATACTTTCTGTGGATCGGTATACTAGGTGGGGTTAGACTGTGTCCGCTGAGGAATTCCGGGACGGTCTCGTTCCAACCGAGATATTTAAATGGCCCTGCTGAAGATTGCGAAGCCAAAACCCAGAGCGAAATCGGATTGGTCCTGAGGCAGAGAGAAAAATAGAGGACCGGTCCTGGTTCCATGGAGCAAGAATTCACGTAAAATAGGTCGAGTCTCCGGAGTCTCTTGTGCGCCGAGAACAAAGACTAGGGAGATTAGACCATCGGGGGAAGAGTGAATGAGCCTGAGGATGCTGGGAGGTTCCTGGGGATGAATAGGGATGAAATGAGAGTGGATGATCATTAGGAGGAGCAGCAGGTGCACCAGGTGAGAACTTACCGACTCCGACAGCCAGCAGCGCAGCTGCGAGGATCCTCCATGAGGCGAATCTGCAATCAGAAACATAAGGGGCGATTATGACAGTCTCGGCAGCTGCAGCTGCGAGACGCAACTGCAGTTTCTTGAACGTTACATAAAACATCATGACTTCTGATCTACGTCCGATTACATTGGTGAGTCTTGGTCGTACAGTAATCTTGGCCGGAAGTGCCTCCCCTCAGAGGGGAGGATAAGTGTAGCTGGCGAAGTAATGGGAATCCTCTCTAGTTCTGCTCCACGAGTAATACGAGCCCAGGATCCTTTCCGGTGTAAATCGAGCCAAAACTTCAAGGTCTCCCGAGACTCATCGCGAAATGATCGATCGGCATAAGAAATAATGATAACGATAAGGAAAAAAAAAACGATAAGGGTCGAGGAGCTATAAAGGAGAGAAGAAGAAGAAGATCGGGTTGCCAGGTTGTAGATTAGTGAAAATCGAGATAAAAGGGGATCAGGGCGTGGTTGGCACCGATGTTAGACGTCAGAACCTCCTGGTGCGAGAGAAATCATCCCCCGTGGACTATTACCATTCGGGCGATAATCCCTGGCTCGAATACCCCGGGTGACTTATTCCTCGAGGATATATCGGTGGCGACTGCTTCCCCAGGTCCGACTCTAGGAGGATCCTTTATCGCGAAGGATAAATTGGACCCAAAGTAAGACGCTTAATTGCGATTCGTTGGGGATCAGATAATTGAATGGAGTCGATGGACCGGAGTTCTCTTCTAACGAATCCCCTTTGAGTAAAGTCATTGGCGGACGACCCTGACGAAGTATCCGCTACCCCGACCCGACGACCCTCCCTGCCCCCCACCTTCCCATTCCGACAGCATCCCTCTTTTAAATCAGCCCTCTGCATCCTCACGGAGAATCTCGTTCGCAGGATAAATTCGAGAACCTTATCGAAACCATCGAGGACCAACGGTGCCTTGGGCCTACGAAAGGTCATGCCTCGAGGATCCCTTCTCCTTCCAATTTCTCTCTTACACCCTACCAGTCAATCCTATACTAACCACCCAGGCGGTATTGGCTCCGACTCAATGGGGTGGAACAAAGGATCATACTCGATGATCATTTATTCGGATCACGATACAAATATTGTCGGGATCTCGGAGTGGGAGCCTTTTGCCTTCGAAATTACGGGAAATGAAGTCAGACACGAATCAGCCAACCTGATGCTTCAGGTAACGAAAATAGACAACGGTCGTGCAGATACTATGGCGTGTTCGGCGAGGCTGATAGCAGTGACGCTATCAAAAGGGATGATACCAGAATGAGTGTCAAGGGTGGTGATAGTGGTGGTGGTGGTGGTGGTGGTAGTAGTGGTGGCGGTGGCGACGGCGGTAAAACGGAACGTGGTAAATCTCAAAATGCCGAGTCAGTCAAGCCTTATCGCGCGCGGTACTAAATCCACAGAGCGACTAACCCACCAGGACTCCGTCCCCGCGCCCCACCGGCACCGGTCCCATCCCTTAGCGCGGCTTCAAACTGTAATTAATACGTCGAGGATGCTATCGGAGCAACTGGGGTAATTTAGGATCGACCAGTCGAACGGGTCGCGCCAGGAGAAAACTCTCCGGCGTACCTTTTACCGGGTCAGAAACAAATAGTACTCCGGCAAGTTCGGACCCACTGAAATATGTAGAGCCCTGCCCATTTCCCGTAGGAGTTAGCCGTTGGTGCGGTACTTAGCCAAGCTGATGCTGCTGATGGCAGTGACGACGGTGTGCGTGATGCTGATGACGCTGGGAGCGGCGCTCGTGTTAGATACGGATACTCGGACGCTATCACACCGGCGTTACCTTAATTAGCCAAGCCGGTGGGTACGCGTAATCGGGGCTTTAGCTCGCTTAATCTAATTGAGCTACGTGGACTCTCCAGCATTGGCAGTGGCAGTGGCGCTAGCAGATAGCCGCACTTGCTCCAGCATCCAAACCAGCTCGCAGACTGGTCAACACAGATGAGGTCGTAGAAAGGGTCGCACATGGTCTCCTCCCGCACGTATGTAACATTGACAAAGCGAAGAGGAGCAATCGGGTATGAGCTCAAAGCGTTGCCAGGTACTCGGTTAGCCGGCCCCGTTCGCCATTGTTAATTTCGAGTAAATTACCAGGACATCGGGTACCCGGAGAGCAGTGGTCTGGCTCCTGGTCATCCTAGGGATATTGCTACCAGGATGGATCCTCGTGGAATGCGAACCTATATCTATGCTGGACTATCCGATCTAGCAGTACCTGGAATCCAATTTCTCGAGGAATATTAAAGTCCCGGATCTTACGGTTTCCCGAGCGCAATGGCTTTGGGTTACTTTGACATATTGGCTTGTCGAAGGAGCTGACGTAAGACCGTTTCGAGTCGTCTGCCACGTAAGTGTCTAACCTATCGACGATGGCTCCGGTGTATACATACTTACACACCAAGATCCTAGAGCAAACGAGGAACAGCCAGGATTATAGGAGGACGTCCTATGGCTTATATCAACCTCCCGGTGACTCCCTATCCGTGCCCGATAAACGTGAGCTGGAAAAATTCTATATGCCAGGAACGTCCTCTTCTGGAACGGGACACACGCACCATTCCGATCGACCTGAAGGATACCCTGTCAAAGACCCAATATATATATACATATATACACATATATTCTTTATCCTATCTCCATAACAGCGTATATGGCATACGGGACTATACACCTAGAAACGTGCCAGTCGGGTTTGACAGCTGTCATGGGACCAGCTCGCGCGGAGCAGCATAGATATGAGGTTGGCTTAAGAAATACGGATGAAGTGCTACGACAGTCATAAAATCAAATGAGAAAAAAAAGGCGTATATCCATGTACCGTACCCTACGCCACAACACGGCAATCTATTCCCGGCGATTTTTCAACGGCGACAACCCGACTAACTCGCGCACACAAGAGAGAATGCACGGGGACGCAATATTGTCCCGAGTGCAGGGGTGGCCCGCTGACCCGTAAACAACCCTCCGCTTGCCACAGGCAGCAAAGACTAACGCCTCGTGACGCAGCATCCGGCAGGGTCCTTTAGGATTATTATTTTCTCCCCCGCGTATAGCTGTCTCGAGAGCTGTCGTCCCGGAGACCATTTCCTCCCCGGGTGGTGTCGTCGTCTCCACGGTGCGACGGCACCTCGCGCCCCGTCGACGAGCTTCCCGAGGAAGGCGTCATTTCACCAGGCCGAAAGTCTCCGGAAAAGCCCTGGCATCGATCGATGCCAACGGTCAGCCATTCTCCCGGAAGAGAATACCCACCCTCTTCAGGGTGGACCCCCCCCCCCAGACCCGACCCCACTTTCCCACTTCCAGGCTCCAGCTTCCTCGTTGCCTCACACCGCGTTAACCCTATGATTGACACAATGAGGTCCGAATCCGTTCGAGAGGCCGATTTCTGATCGGCATCAGGGAGCTATTCATATTCATCAGGATCCTCGATTTCTGACTTCCGGACGGCTTTTCCGTCTCAGTCGCAAATTCTTGTCAGGCATAATGGCTGCGGCAACCAGCCTCTGCTCACCGACCGAGACTCATTGTTCGTTATTACGAAACTTTTCCTCGGCATCCCCACTTCTAGAACCTGGTCCACCCGCTGGCTCCTCTCTGGTCTGGATGGTCTCGAGCAGCTGAACCCATCGCGGAGGAAACCTTCGAACCTGGGCGCTTATTAACTTTCTACAATTTTGCCAATATCCGGTTTTGGTAATAACTGCGAAGGAATTGCTACTCGAGAAACACTCGATTGTACGATAGCCGAATTGCTGACCCGTGTCGCGCGATAAGCGATAAGCTTTTTGTTCTACGTGAAAAAGGTGGGCAGGAGTTAATACGTGTCGTAAGTACGTTCGCTGTTCAATGATTTGTCGTTTCGAGATCGAGAGTGACTGTCGTTAATGAAATTGATGTGGGTTGTATTTTGTAGCGTCGGGACTTTTCGAGATCAGAGATGCACGAATTTCGAATGAATAAAAAAATTTTCACTTTATACCCTTGATTCAATTCTCTGACAATTCCACAATTCTGTCGACCGAAAATCATTTCGGCTAACGAACCTCAACGGCAAATCGATATTTTTCACTCTCGCGCGAGAGGAAAAACCTCAAAAACCATTAAAACATTCAAATAAATATAATCCCGACAGGATCCGAAGCAGTCGACGATAAGGAATGTCGCACGCAGCAGCGACGAAATTCCATAAGAAAGCGTTGAAAAGAGAAAAAAAGATATTTTCCTTGAAAAAAAAAAAAGTTCTACCCTTATCCCAATAACCCTGCTAATTCAGAACTAACAGCCCGTTTTTAGCGGCTTAAGTAAAACGAGCCTCGGGCAAGCCCTATATTCGTCTGGAAAAGGATCCTCCGGTCCGGAAGGCGGATATCCGCCCTAGGCGACAAACTATAAAAGATGACAGCCGTAATATTTTTCTTTCTCCTATTAAAAAAAAAAAGCACAGCATCAAATCCCACGATGACCGGTAAGCTCCTCTTCGCGTGCGTTCCTGATAATTGCTCCTATGCCGTTAATTTGCACTCCCGGAACGATATCCTTAAGCCGTACGTCAAGAAACGGTAGGCTGGCGCGTGACCGGAACGCCGCTGCCTGAAGTTCTGTATCAGGAGGTACAGTTCTTCGGCATCTAAATACCAGACACGTACCTGGCTGGTTGGGCTCCCGTGACCGACACCGCACCAGCTAAATGCTTCTTCTTTGCCCTATAAGCTCCGGATATCCTAGGCTGTATCGCTATATGCAATCAACAGCAGCGCGCGCGTCGGCTCGATTTCCCGTTAACTATTTAACCGTCGGCGAGAGCCTGGCGCCTGATAGAATTCTTGTTGCGGGTTAATTCGACCAGGGTGAAAAATTGTCAGAGAGGTGAAACGCCGTGGCGAAGTACCAGGCGCATTCTAAAGAGTGAAAACTCCCTAGAGCCGTTAAAAGGGGGGTTCCCCGTGAAACGGGAGTGGTTGGATGGGCTCCTGCTCGAGGCGAATATTCCCTAGGAACATTTACGTCCCTGCGAGAGAATTCGTTATCGGGAATCGACAGGTACCTGCGCGCTAAGGAGTTCCACCTCGTACGGGATCTGGATAGCTAGATGGGGTAGGCGGTGGGCGATAGGACGATAGGTGTTAGGTCACAGGTCGTAGGTCGTAGGTCGTAGGTTGGCGCGTATCTTAAATAGGAGACTACGCAAATAGAAGTTATGGGAAACGCGAGGGTGTGAAAGTGTTCAGTCGTAAATTTGCGATAGAGCCTTGACTGTCCCATGGGGTGGGTTGAATTCGTTGGGTATAAACCTTAAGGTTCTCTTTTTTTCCTGCGACTCCATTCGGATTGGCATTCGCGAATGCCTCGGGCTCGGTACAGCTCCTGTCGTTTATATTACCTGGGGCAAGAGCGCGGGGAGAGCGAAGCACAGCGTAAATTTCCCGAGCCAAGACAAAGGACGATTTAAATTAAATGTTCGCTCCTTTTCTTTGCCGCCACCTACTTTTTCATCCTCCTCTCTTTTTTCTCCTCCTTTCTCATTCTTCCAGCTTTCTTTATCCTTTCACTCGAAAATCTCCTTTGCTTTGTTAGTTACGGGTAACTCCTCCCTCCCCTTCCCGCCGCCGTCGAAGGCGGCAGCTTCGTACGGGAACCCGGCTTTAAAAAAAAAAAAAAAAAAAAAAAAATCCCTACAGCGTTCACAGTGCGTTCTTCCCGTCCCCTTTGTAGCTCAACTTTTCATCATCCACTTTCGTCCCAGACAGACCCCCGGCGCGTCATCCGAGCTACGTCGCCGTGTCAAATCATAAAATCCTTCCTGCGTAAAATCCTCAGTGCTTCTCCTACAGCACATTTTCACGCACGGACTGACCAAGGTACCCGGACGCGTAAATTGACGTACAGAACAGCGTCTGCGTATCGATTGGGCTAACGAAATTGTTGAATCGCAAAGCGAACGCGACAGATGCCTGAATGTCGCCGATTGTGGGTACCAGGGAGGGAGTCGCCGTGCGTTTCGCAGTCTCCCCATAAAGCGGCGCAGGCTACCCGCCTACGTTTCTGCGGAATTCGATAAGCGTCCGTCCCAGCGAAATTTAATCCTTTCCCTGCGCACCGTCGCCGGTCGTCATTTTCCATGAAAACGCACCGTCGCCCATTCAGCGCCCACGTACGTACACCGGCTGCCGCACGCGCAAATGGCGACACAGCAAAATACATATAAAGAGTCACAGCGGCCCGAAGAGAATGGAGATAAAATAAAATACCGGACATTGTCATTCCCCCCCCCCCTGATTTACGTCCTAGAATTTTTCATCCCCCAGCTTTCCCTTGCCGATGGGGGCGGCGACTTAATATTTGACGCGGAGGGTGTGATAACGAGTGGGATCGTTCCTTCCTCAGGTGTTCTCGATGACAGGGACATTAAAATGAAAAGGAACCGTAGGAGCGAAGGGAGGAAAAGGAAATGAGAGCTACGAGAGGAGGGAGAGCGGGGTAGGGACGAAGGGGGGAGGGACGAAGGGGGGAGGGACGAAGGGGTGGCAATTTTCTTGGTAACCGATAAAGAGAAGAATGCTTCGACGGTACGTAACCCTCTTCTGCCCCTCCCGCCCCCTCCCCCTCCGCCGCCCACCTCCCTACTCGTACCTTCTCATGTCGATGGCTTCTACCACGGTTTAGCGAAATAGCATAGTTTAGCGCACACTGTATCCTTATACGTTCTCGAGTGCCGTACCACCCTTACACGTAGCCTGAATCCCTCCGTATACGTGGCTACACGTCAAGGTAAAAAGAAAAGGTCAGAAAAGATTGGGAGAGAGTCGATATCGCGTGGACGTGAGGAACGCGAAGAAGTTTATGATCCGACGGATTGCATCGAGCGCGAGGCAATCGCTGGATTAAAGGGGAATTCGTATAGGACGACCGATGCTAAGGCTGTATCGCGTCTATCTATCGGTAAACGCGAGGAGCCGTAAAAGCGGCAAGACGCGAGAGCCGACGAAAGCCGAAGAGAGTCGAGACTTGAAAATCCGTTTGGTCGGATTTATCGAAGCGCGTGTGGCGACTTTAATTTTTTTTCGTATATAAGATATACGGGAGAAGGCTGCCGCGCATGCGCAGTATCGGAATCGCACGAATTATTAAAAAAAAAAAAAGATATTTATAATTTACGCGACGACTGGAATCTGTCAAATTACAACTGCGTATCGCAAGTCGTCGAGTTCAGCTTTCAAAAGGTAATCGCAATCTGTGGACGAGATCAAAGCGTCGACCAATAGACGTCGTGGAAGACTGCTGAAAAAATTTTGAGATTTTTTTCGATACACTACGTGTTAAGGGTAACGTGTACGTTAGGCTTGGAAAAAAAAAAAAATAAGAAAGAGGGAGAGAACAATCATTTCCGCATCCGGCGGAATCGGCTTCGGCACTGATCTTATTTCCACGAGGCGACAGAATAGGAAATGATTACACTGGGACTGCATGAGGAGAAGTTTCGTTGTATCGCGTCAAGGTATGATTAATGGTGAAGAAGAACGATGGTCGGGATTGAAAAAAGTTGAGGAAATCGGATAAAGAGAAAAAAATCGAGAGACGAGTGGTACTAGACGTTAAAGTGTCTACTGGCGCATCCCTTTGCTCCGTTGAGAAGCGTTTACCTTCGTACTGTATAAAGCGTGTATACTGGCGTATTCCTTCGTACTGTATCTATGCACTTTGAGAACTACAGGTAGTACATACATATAAGCACGAGTGTCCGAAGCGCCGGGCGATAAGACGACTGGACGAAGCGAAGCGACAAAGTCTGCGACCACGGAATTTCCTACCGTTCCTACTGTTTCCTCGAGGAAATCTACGACCTCCCAGTGTTACTGCTATTCCCACGTTTGCCGCTAATGTCGTGCCATTGTCCGAGGCTGCTACCACTGGAAACGGCTACTGCCACGACGGCTGTATTTACGCGTGGGGTTTTCTCTCTCCCTTCGCTTCTCTCTCTCTCTCTCTCTCTCTCTCTCTCTCTCTCTCTCTCTCTCTCTCTCTCTTCTCTCTTGGATTTCAGTGGTCGGCGTCGTCTCTCGCTGCGGACGGGAAAGAAGCGAAGTAGACGAAATCGAAGCTGAAGAGAATGAAGTAGCCGGCAAGAACTTTGGCAAGTTCCGAAGAAGCGGCAGCGAGATCGATTCGGAATCTACGAGGCGTCAGGCTTTTCGAGCTTTCGTCGTATCCCAAAGACCTAGAAGTAAAGGAGCAGAGAGCGCGAGAGAGAGGAGACTTCCTCTCGCGAAACTTTCTCGGTAATAACTTAGTCGTGGCTCGTGTTATAGACGCCCGACGTCGCGTCAACGTCTCCCATGACGTACGCCATTATACGTTTTAATTGCATCCATTAACGGGGTCCCGCTGCCTTGGCCCCTCGTGCCGTCTTTACCCGAGGCTGCTTCTTGCTCCTCTTCCCATGCACTTCCGAGATGATCTCCTCTCTCTTGCTCCATTCTCTCAGCGATCTCCTCTCACTTCCGTCCACTCGGTCTCCTTCGCTCCCATCCGTTCGACACTCCTGTAACGAAGACGTAACACGGCTGGCGCTGCGTCGCGACGTTCCCAACGCGAGTCTGACGCTCTCGCAGTCGTTCCTTCGCGACAATTGAATTTCCCGCCATCTTGATAGGTTGACGAGTGTCTCTATTACTTCAAAAAAAAAACTTCCCGATAAATAGTTAGTTTTACTTACTAACGAGTGTTCCGAAGTGCAATGCGAATGGCGTGGAGGAATTTCGAGGCTAAACTCGTTGTCTCTGTCTCTCTCGTTAGAGAAGCGTCCAAGATGGCGGATACAGAAACTACATCGAACGACATCGTAAGGCATCGCCTGGATCGTATACACGTGGGGAACCAGTCCCTTTTGCTAGTCAAGTACGAAGTTAGGGAAATAGTGACTAGGCCGGCAGAGGGCGCAGCAGCCTGGATCAGAAATGTCCCCGAGCGAATTTCAGTGGCAACGCCTGTCACTTCCGGGAGCCAGGGTCTCTCTCCCTCGCGCTGGTGGCAGATGTTCCCTACGACTTCCGCGTGCCAAAAGTTTCCTTACGAAGGAGGCAGACACGTAGTGCCTATCCTTCCTTTGCGTCTTACGTCCCGTACACCGCGTGCCCTCTAACCCTGCTCAAGTAACTCCGGAAAAGCGAACCAAGTTGAAACTGCAGCCTGCGACAACCTGCTACCACTAATCTTGGATAGGAAACGCGAGACTCCATATGGTCTCTATGTTTGAGTCGGTAGGCGTAGACGCGATAGACGGAAGTGACTCTAAGGAAAGAAGAAGAGACGAAGGAAGGACCTGGATAGTGCGGAAGTTCGTGAAAGAGAAAAGAGACGTTGTACGGTTTTGTATCAGAGAGAGCGAAGGAGAGCGAGAGAGAGAAAGAGAGAGAGAGAGAGGGAGGAGGGGGGCAGGAAGGGGCGGACTACGGTCTATTATCTCGGGCGAATGGCTCCGGAGGATTCTCTTCTCTGGTCGGCATTGTCGATAAATTAATTGTAAGTCTTTGAAGTAGTCTCGTGAGAAGGAGGAACCGGGATGCTGAATAGGAAGATAAAGTCGAGTAGGAGGATACAAGAGGATCAAAGTAGGGATTGCTCAATTCCCATGGAAGGAGCCGAAGGATGCAGAGGATGAAGGGACCGGAGGATGCCGCACTTGGACACGCGTTGTAATCAGGAGAAGAATCTGCGCTGGTTCTGAGTACGGTCCAGGTCGATGGCTAATCCCTTGGAGAATCCAAAGCGAAATCTCATCGTCCAGGAGGCGTCTCTCCTCTCCTGCGAAAGGAGAAATATATAGGAGAGTATATACCAAAGATACCAAGAACCGAAGGTTACTTGGTTGCCAGGCAACCGGCAATCTAGGAAGCTGGATCCCGTCGTTTCCGTTTCGCTAAGATACTGTCGATCTCTTGCGAATAAGTGCGCGTCCCGACGTCTCGTGTCTGTGAATAAGTGCCACGCGAGGGACAAGAAGCGAAGACTCGAGGATCTTGAGGAAAAGTACGCGAAGAGGAGGGAGGGAGGGGGGGCACGGGAGAATAGGAGAGCGGCGAAGAAGCATGGCCGTGACGAAGGAGGAGAGGGGGAGACTGGGAGGAACAGTTTTCCCGGCAGCTAAGAGCGTCGGAGGAGGTACGCGTGGTTGCTTCGCTACGACGTGGGATCGATCGGACGTCGCGACGCAAAAATACCCTGTAATACTAACGATATGGAGACATGGGAAATGTGGAGAGGAAGAATATACGAATCGAGTGAAGAACGGGCTGGGAGCTGTCACGTGGTTTTCGCTTGAAGTGTTGAATCATGGGTAGAGAGAAAAAGAGAGAGAAAGAGAGAGAGAGAGAGAGAGAGAGAGAGAGAGAGAGAGAGAAAGAGAGAGAGAGACAGCTTCCACGTTTACCTTCAGGTCGACGTCCACGTCTGCGTCCAGAAGCGACTCCCTGCGTATCCGAAAGCCCTTTAACAAATTTCCCTAGAGAAAGCTCGCGGCTAACGCGCTTTCCGCTTCCGACGGTAGCAGAAATGAAATATTTGCTTACAAACTTCGTGCCGGTGGATCGTTTCCCTCGGCTTTTCTCTACTCTGACGTCCACATAGGCCCCTACGGATCCACTGATAGTCAGGCGCATCCACGGCCGAACGACGTTTCCCACTCTGTTGGCGTTTCTCTTAATATTCTTTCCACTTCTACTTTTGCCCACGCTGACAACTCACTCCTCGTGCTTTTATTACTCCCACTGGTGCTCTTGCCTTTCGTTTTGTTATTCCTCGTGTTCCTGCTATTCCTGCTACTCGGGCAACCGTTAATACCGTTCCGAGAATTCATAGTGAAGCCTCAAACGCTTAACAGGAGCAAATAAGGATTTGAGTGACTCGGCGCTAACGCCACTTCCTCGCCCCTCGCCCGTGAGCCAAGCACAGATCAGACTTACGATTACGAGGAAACGTTACGACTCCAGATAATCCTGCCAGAGGGGGTTGCGATATGGGGTATTCAATCTTCTTCTTCTTCTTCTTCCTCTTCTTCCTCCTGCCCCTCTATCTCTATCCTCGTCTCTCTGACGAAGTCTAACAAAGTGTATTACACTTTATAATCGACAACCAAAACCTGAAAAGTTTCTCGTTTCCCGATTTGCCAGAAATAAAAATTCATCCCCGGGGATGACGAAGACCAGGACGTTGCTTGGGAACACCCGAACGGAAGTGCCGTTCTCTCCCGTGGCGACGTCGCCCACCGGAAGACGTCAGGGACGACCCTCGTAATTAAGTTTGGACCCTCGTCTACGAGAGTACAAGTCCAGATTTCACGATTTCCCACTCTCACGTGGATCAAAATGAAATCTCGCACACCCGGTACGCGTCCACGCACGTGCGAAGCTGGAAGCGCGACTATAATACTGCGTTAAATTTCAATTGGCATCTTTTCATGAAAAAAAACCCCTAGTTCCATAATCGCCAAAGGAGACCAGGGTTTCCACCCTTAGGGACTTCAGTCATTATTCTTCCGCTTCCGTTTGCACCCTTCCACGTGTACTTTGTCAGGCTCTCTTTTACGAAGACACATCGAGCCGGGCTAAGTGCTCCATTAGCCGGGAGCCGATTAAAATCCACGTTCTCCTCCCCCCCCCCCACCCTACCACAACTGTGGCAGGCAGGGACAGTAAATTCGTAGCCACGTGGTTAATGCCTTCCAACGGATGCTGAACTGCCGAGGGCACCGGGTAAAATAGTGATGATAGAAGGACCCCTAACGCTATTTCCCAAGTCTTCTATGGGTGCCAACTAGCCAACCGGACGAGCAACCTCAGACAGGAGAAAACCAACTGGAATTCTCCATGTTGAATTTGCCTCTAACTTTCAGCGTGCAGCTCGTAGTAGATAAACCGGTCCAGAGCGACGTCCTCTCCATGGCGAATAGTCGCCGGTACCAGTTTTCAGCTGGTCAGTGAGGGGGGGACAGGGAAGAGGGGCGAGTATGCATTTTTTAAATACCTCCTTGGCAAATGATACCGAATCGATAATCCGATAGAGATTTCCACAATGTTTATGCCCTTTCGACGGAGAATACGCGCACGCAGCAGATAGCGCAGGCGCCCAGTAAACGATACAGGTCGTTTCAGGGAACAAAGGAATTTCCGACTGGGGACGACTGGGAGCTGCTGTTTCGATTATTCGGATGGAGGTAAAACTTGCATAGGCAGTGCGAGGAAGGGTGGCACGGCAACCAGGAAGGGAGGAGGTACTAGGCACAGGGTCTCCTTAACGACACCCTGATCCTTCGGGATCGACGAAAGTCCGTTTGCGGGTCCTGATATTGGTCGTTCGGCAGGTCTGACACTTGGTGCGTGGATCGCGTTCGTGTAAACAGGGATTTCGGAAGGGTGGATCAGGGGAGCACGCAGACGCGGCTACGCCTCCGTCTCTCCTTGCCTAACCCGAGTCGTGTAAGCAAGTCGAGCGAAATGGGCGAGAAAACCGAGCAACTAACTGATACAAGTAATATACGCAGAAAGGTTTAAGGAGACAGAAGGGTTGAAAGAGGATTGGCGGAGGAGGAGGACGAGGACGAGGGGTGCGCATCTTCCGTCGCTTAACGCTAAACAAACGTACCAGTTTAAATTTCATTAGGGCGATTACGTGCGGTAAGCCTTAATCCCTCTGCGACCCACCACCCAGCAGCAGCCGTACCAACCATCCGAACCAGTGCCTATCCCAGGATCTCTACCAAGGACCAAGGCGTTCTCGCAGAATGTCCCAGGAAGCTATCACCGTCTACATCTAACCTCCTCCCTTAGGAATTATAACCTCTGTCTCGCTCACGGATTACGCCTAAGGGTTTCCCAGAGTCTCCTGGTACCCGGCCATCCGGCCAAATTGCGATACTTTGTTACGCCACGCGTTACAGCCTCCGCATTATTATATTCCCATCATCCGACCGCCGCCACAGCCGTTCTCTAACTTTGCCCCTTCGACCCGAGCGACCCCCCCCCCGACCCGGAATCGCTCCTTCCGACATTTCGCAATTCCGCGAGGCACGGGCGACCCGCGCTGTCTGAAGTGTCTACTGCATAGCCCATTTCACCTACCTACCCAGTCTAGGCTCTATCGAACCCACTCTGACTCCTAGAAAACAAACCAGACCAGGAACTGAGCTTGCACGTCCCGATAGTATAGAAACCCAAATGGTATTTTGGAAGCTACCCAATTCCGAGATTGCTTCAGGACACTGGGTCTCCTGGATCCGTTTTACCTCCTCCACCTCCGTCACGCTTCTCTAGGTCAGCTTCAGGCGCGAGGAACAAAGTTCGAGCCTGATCCATTTGTCCCTGGAACATCCCCTCTCATCCGTGACAAGCTCTCCTATCAGGCGCACGGATGAGTGATACTGGTAGCCAAAGAAAAGAAGCGGGCCGAAGAAAAGTGAGAGAGGTATGCCTTGGGGGAAAAAAAAGGTACCCTGGTTGGACTCCGAAGACGGGGAAGAAAGACGCCGAGGAGCGTCGGGGTAGGGGACGCCTGACGTATCGCCAGCTCGTCTTGCAGTCTTTTGTCCTGGTCGGAAGAGTCGGCTGACTAGGCGTGTTCGTCCCATACGTATGCATATACGGATTTGATATTCTACGACGACCAGCATAACACACGAGCCACTCACACCCACCCGCCAGCACGTAAACTCATATATTTCTAAAGCGCTCGTGTATCCTATACAAGAGAGCGAGGGACCCGTATAAATGATCGCGTATGTGACCAACAGATATAAATACATAGGTACCAGCCCAAAGGCACGTAAACCTGTGTATACGCAAGTTGACATATATGTATATTATATACTGGGTACATTGTGTCCCCAAGTGATTAGACCAAATTCCCGTGTAAGTAACGTATACGTATAAGTCACTGTGGCAGCCCCACAGACATAGGAATTCGCGAGGAAATCGAGATATACGTGAGCGCGGCTCCTATCTCGTTTCGGCAAGCCCTTGCAGCCTAAAAAGGGTCGAGACCGACGTGGCGTACGTGTTCCGGCCACGCAAAACACTCTCGCCGGTTGTCGAGGGGGAACGCGGAACACGAAACACGAGGAACGTGGAACACTAGGCTGCGGTTCCTTTTCACAGGGACGAAAGTCAACCGGAGGTTATTTTCCAGATCGCCCGGAGGTTCGAGTCGCCGAGTGAAAATGCGGCAATTTGACTGGGGGCGATTCTATGCGGAGGAGTCTGTGCTTTGGCACGTGTCCTTTGAATCAGCCAGTAGAATCCCGTTCCAGGCGATGAAAGCGCCAAGCGTTTGTTTCGTTGCCGAAAGGAGGAGTCGGGATCGGGGGCTTCTGGTCGGTGTTCGCGATGTAATTTGAAATAATTCGAAATTTCGAAACGCGCACGAACACCCGAGATTTCAGGTTAGGTTACGCAGAGATTTATACGAAGGTGTGCACATAGAAAAAGGATTGGCAGAACTTTCGTTTCGCATGTAATTTCACGGCGTCGCCGTCGCGGCGTCTTGGGAATAAAATACAAGGAAAGACGGTTTATTGTAACGCGCAAAAGTGTGAGAGGCTTATGGGTATTTCGTAGGGAGCGGCGACGGCAGGGAAGAAAACTACGAGAGAAATCATTCCGTTACGTAAGTTACAGGTAGACGTCAGAGCTGCCGGCATTGTTTAGCGGGAGAAGGGAGACTAATTAGTGGGTAAAGCCTTTCGCAGGCAGACACAGAGGAAGAGGGGTTGGCGACGACGGAGCCGCGCAGGGTGAAAAGAGTACGAGAGCAAGAAGAGGGATGCTGAGCTCTGCGGTGGACCGAGGATGGGTACTGGAGAGTGCAGAGAAATGACGGTCGCCGAAGGGCAAGAGAGACAGTCTCCTTTTTCCAGGGATGCGGAGAACGAGGAAAGGCGTCGGTGTCGTCGGGACGGTGGGAAAAAAGAAAAGCACGAGACGTCCTAAGGAGAGGCGAAAAAGATGCCTGTAACTGAAAGGAACCGAGTGAGAGAAATGAGAGAGAGAAAGAAAAAGCTAGACCCCGTTAATCTAACCTAACCATAACTACGTTATGAATAACGGCTTCATCAATCGATTTGGTACCAATGGTACAGATCGATAGAGCGTCGCGTCTTAATGCACGGATGAAATAAGACGCGTCGCGACGCTGTCGGAATAATTTTCGGTCAGCACGGAAGTGCTGTAAAACGTTACAACGTGGCTTGTTGGGTTAACGCGACTGTGTTACTAGATTAGTAGTGGTTACACGGTCGTGGATCTTGGCTGGGTGACTGGCTGACTGGCTGGGTGACTGGCTGACTAGCTGGATGACTGGCTGACTGGCCCTCACGAACCGCGATATGTTAGAGTATGAAGGAAGGGATACGAGGTGCCGTTAACTCGAAGGCCTGTCCGATTCTAGTTGCGAGATCCTCCGCGTCCACGGACGCCACTTCTTTTAAATCGCGAAAAACTAGGAAATCCTGTTGCGTCCTTTCCCATCCTACGGGACGTTACCGTACCGGAATTTACATTGATTTGTAGTTACTGCATCCGTGAGTTTATATCTCTCCATACGCAAACGTCACAGGTTGCCGGCCAAGGCGAACCCAACACCCGAGCAACGTCAGTACGTGTAGACCTACGTGCTGCATCGCCACACGAAGCGGAATGGTCGATGACCCAGACCCAGGCGACGCTAACGGATCGTACACAGGTGAATACCAGCGACTGGATTTTGCCATCCTGAATGATGCTCTACGTATCTTACACCGGGGTCGCCTAGTAACCGCTATTCATACCGTCCACTGTGAGATCTTCAAAGCGACCAAGAGGTCCTTCGGTTCTTCATTAATTTTTTTTTTATAACAGGAATCCCGTCTAGTCGTGTCAAGGATGACACGTTTTAATGCCTGAGAATTTACTTTAGAGACTTAAGAAAAGAAATTGCGGTACGCGTTTCCGTTGTGGTTATGTTTGTACCGGAAGCGCAGTCATGTAGTACATGACGCGTGTGAATTAAAGGAAAATTATTAGTGGTTCCAATTTGCAGAAAGCGTTAACGTTCCTACCTCCAGGACCGAGTCGTTAGAATGAAGCAAGACGGGCGAGAGTCGATTTTTACTTGAGATACCAGGTAGAAATCTTTTGTCCCGAGAAACTCTGTTCTCAAAGACGAAGGTTACGCAATATGCGCGAGCGTAACCGGAGAAAATATTTGGACGGCTTATAAAATCTACACGCGATCAGAATTATATACTCCGTTCCGTTACGAGTACCAGTCTGAAGATGGTTTCTAATCCTGAAGCTAAATCTCGAAAATCCTTAAGCTATAAAACGCGTACCGTTATCCCGCGTATTTTAAAGTCTCTCCAGAAAATCGCGAATTCCTACGGGATAAGAGACAAGCCTCTGCACGATGTACATGGCTATAGACTTTCACCACGGCGATTACTACCGGCTGCTGTGCTGACGCTGACGTGCGGACGACCTTGCGCTCCGAATACCAAACGTGTACTGAGATAGAGAAAAAAAAATTGTGTACTGTCCTAGCTGATAATTAATCAGGACGATAACAGCGCATAGAATCTCGAAAACAGAGATGAAAATACAATCCAGGTACATTCCGATCGCTCGGACTCCGTTAGATAAACAAGATGCCGTTTGACTCACCTGAGAGGAGCGGCTCTCCGCGTTCTAGACTTCATTCTCCTGGCAGCTGCTTTTCCTCCAGCCAAGCCCCAAGACACTACTCCGCTACAGCCGTCTTCATGACACAAGACACTCGCAAAAAAACAATCACAGGATCGCGACGCCGTGGGTAGCCGGTTTGTTCCGAAAAACAAAAGAAAATCGTGCGGGACGCTCGGAACAAGATTCGACAAGTTTCGATCGGCTACGCGGATCGTAAACAAGAGAAGGAAGTCAAAGCGAGAACGCTGCTATCCCTACTGACCACCAGTACGTGGGAAATAATTAATTGTCTAGATTGTCCTGAGGGTTGTCAACGGGCACGTTTCCAGCGTCAGGAATCACGCCGAGAGTCAAGCACAGGTCGAGTCTTTCTTCAAACGAGATCACCCATTATCACTTCTTATCTATCCCTATTAAGGGATGCTTGTGGACGTTTTGTGTACTGTTTAAAAAAACGCCCCGGCTGCCAGAACGAGTCCGCGAACGCGTCGACGAACACCCGACGCCTCGACTCCTGAAAGGCTACTGGCAGCTACTGGCGACTGGTGCTCGGACGCCGAGTAGGGAGACTGCCGAGCTGGGGAGCCGCTGCTGCATCGTGCATCTTCCTTCTCGCTTGGATTCTCTTCTTCTCTCTTTCCCGCGAATCTCTCGGTCGAGAATGGTGGAGTAACACCCCACCCTTGTGAGAAAAAGCACAAAGGATGCGGTGGGGGATGACTCGCTGCTGGTAGGGGAAAACGGGATAGCGTGTTTACGGATAATTCCGCGGGGTGGCAGCACCTCGGCGAGCCGTTGCAGAAAATAAAATGACTCGGAGCGAATTAAATTGGTCTGGGCTCTTCTTAAAGTCAACGTGTCTCAATAGTAAAATTTACCTTTATTATGAAAATGAACGTTTTACATATGGCTGGTGTGTCATACGTGTTTTTTCTTTTTTATTTTATACTACGGTCTCAATTACCGTCGACAGTGGAAATTACGCTAAATTACTTGTGTAACAATAAATCGTACGAATAATAAAAATGAAGATTGGTAAAGAACAAGACTGTGAGATGTCGGCGAAGAAACTTGCAAAGTCCTGTTATTTTTGCTTTTTTTTTCCTCCCCCCTTAATTTTTCCTTTTCTATAATAGGTGCTCAATTCGCTTCCTATCCGTTCACACAATCGTAATAGGATCCTCGCGTCGTATTCTTTTTTTTCTCTCTCTCTCTCTCTCTAACCTATACCTTTCTTTTTCTTAAAGCATAACAAAGACAGTCGAGTACTCGCTACTTGGCTTATTAAATTTAATGGTTTAATTTTGAATAAGTATGCATATAGCCATTTCGACCTTGTCCGAATAAAAAGCTTTCACAGCTCGGCACAACTTTCGGTCCTGCAATTTCGATTCTTAACAATCAATATCATCGTCCAGCATTCGACATTTCAAATCCAATCAAACACAAGTAAGCGCAGCGAGTCGTTTACCAAGCATCCTGACAAGCAGAACCGAAAGAAAATAAAACTCGTGACCCGGAATTAAATAACAGCAAGGATCGAACTTTAAAAGCAAATCGGATCCCGACGCGTAATATTAAAAGAAAATTTTTTTCTCTTATAGCATAAAGTCCAAAATTAAAATTAAGAAATAAGAAAAATTACGAAACCAAGAAATCCAAACTGTCCAAAGTCACGGAGCTTTTTATTCGCCCGCAGTTACCCTTTCACTTTAGTGAGAAGATCCCGAGTATTTTACACGACAAGGAGGAAGTTTACTTGCGTTTTAACCTTTATCGTCCGCTCGTTAAGTCATTAACAAAGTCTTCAACATGATGGAGCGTTCTTCGACCGAGAGACAAACGGGCGCAAGTCCGCGAGAAGGTCAAAAAAAAAAGCTTCCCTTATTTATTTCACTCGAGATTGTCAAAGGCTCTTCAAAAGCTCTGTACGCGTTGTCGGTGCGTAAAAGGACTGCGCGAACGATCCGAAATCGTATCGTCTCGAAAAGGCATACGAGGTGACACCAAAGGAATAAACGAACGAGAACGCCAAATTCTAGAAGCACCAACGACGCGCGCTCGGCAAAAAAGCTATACCGGTCCTCACTGTTCCTTCTTCTTCTTTTCTCTTTTATCTTAAATACTCACAGGTGCCTAGACAAACTTCATACACGAAATGGTACTATGGCGGCTTCAATGGTCTTGAACGAGCCATGCTACAACACATCGCCCGCCATTTTGACCCATTGGCGACTGGCATGCTATGTAATCGAAATATTTTTTTCTTTTTTAAATTGTAAATCACTTCGCCCTCTACTCCCCCTTCTTGCCGATTACGTCTCGAACATTCGTTCCTTTTTCGTTAACCTTCATTACCTATATTAAATTATATCAATATTTGTTTTATTTATATATATATATATGTTTATGTATATATATATTTATATATATCACGCCTGTCCCTCCATCGATATAGTAACGTAGGTACACTTTGTTAACAGTCACTCTTTTTTCTTTGCTTCCTCTTCTCCTCTTCGCCTCTTCCTATATTCTTATCACCCTCGTTTTACTTGCCTTGGAAATCTTCTCTTATCCAAAATCATACGCTAAATTATGCTGGCTTTTGAGAGCCCTTCTTGCCGATCAACGATTTGTGGATATGTGGGATGACACCTGAAATAAATAAATTAGGAATTTAATTTTTTTTTAATCCACCAGGTCAACTATATTAATAACATATATATATTTATATAAATTATAGATATTTATACCTCCTCCAGCAATGGTTGCCTTGATAAGACTATCCAATTCCTCGTCACCGCGAATGGCTAGCTGTAAGTGCCTAGGTGTGATACGTTTTACCTTCAAGTCCTTTGACGCGTTCCCCGCCAATTCCAATACCTAATAAATAAATGAAAGAGGTCATTAAATAAGCTCCAGTTCTCCTGGTAAATAATTCAAGTCACGAACGCCGCAAGCTGAAGCAGTCTGAATAATTGAAGAGAGACCAGTGTATCCATAAATTAGCCCCCGGTATAAGTATCGGGAAGATGACGCTATTATGCGGGAAAATTGCATTAGCAGCCGAACGCTGCAGGGACAGTTATAGAGAAATCGTTACAAAAGCAGCAACAATAACGTGAGTTAGCAATGAGTTTTGAAAGGGACGATTCAACGTTAACCGGTTCGTCGAAGAAAACTAGGGGAGACATTCGTTCTCTCTTTCTCGCACGCATTAGCCACGGGCATCGGAGCAATTGGCGGGAAAAGGTAGCCATTTCTCTTTCCGGGCGAAAGTGTCGCCGCCAAGCGGCTTTAAATTGATCCAATCCGTACTTTGTCTTTATTTTTATCTCTTGCTCGCGCTGTCACTCACCTCAGCCGTGAGGTATTCCAAGATAGCGGCGCTATAGACGGCCGCCGTGGCGCCGACGCGTCCGTGGCTGGTGGTTCTGTTCTTGAGATGCCTGTGAATTCTGCCCACAGGAAACTGAAATCATGAAAGAACCAAAAATCAAACCGTCCTCTCTACTTCCGTCCCGGGGCAGTCTGGTAGGACAACCGTCGATAGTGGTGGCAGATTTGAAATGATGTTTTTGGAAAAGGACTGTCAGGCGGGAGAGATAGTACTCGTCCTAAAAATATCGAGCGCGCCCAGCGTCAGCAGCTTTTCGCTAAAGAAATATCGAACGACGCGCGATGATAAGGCTTTTCGTAACGTAACGCTCTTGAATTGCACTGAGTTTTTTAAAAACTTTTTACAGACGATACACCGGTAGGCACGAACGAAATAACGATTATTTGAGAAAGCTTTGCTGTCGCTTGACCCACTGGGCACGGGGAGCTTCTCTCTACACTTTTATTGCGACAGATATCGAACCGTTCAGAATTATTCGGTTTTCCCGAGCTTTCCACAGCTTGCACCACATTTCTGCTTCTCATTGCTGCACGGTTTGTCATTTTCGGTGAGAATTTGGATTATGAAAATTCGTGCGCGACCTAGTGATCTCTTACTACGAGTATCTACGTTTCAAGGTTCCGTCCGTGGCAACGGCAACTCTCTTGCTAAAAATATTATCCACTTCTCTGTCAGTCGAACAGTTTGGAAAGAGCTTTAGTAATTTTCAAGAGAACTTATGCTCTCGCAATTACTTCGACGCGGTGAACTACCATACGAGACTTAACAGATGTTTTCTCTGACAGGCTCGCGGGAAATGGAATCTGACACGTACAGCCAAAGTTGTGTCTGCTGTGAATTGCGAATATTGGCCGAAAATTAATATATCATTTGCGTTTGAGTTTGACAAATTTTTGTTTTCAGAGTCTAGCCTGCTTTCGACACAATTTCATTGATCGCCCAGCGAGATATACGATTCAAAACAGTAGCGTACATGATAGCGACACATTATCGTGTAACGGTCTTGCGCTGGGGTCAGTTATAATTCTTTGTATAAAAAAAGAACGAGAAAAAAATTGGTATAAACGCGTTTTAAGTAATTCATTGATTCGCGTCGCATTTAATTAGCGATCTAAGAAAGTCAAAAAGATTATCGAGTGAAATAAAAGAAAAGAAAAATAAGTAGAAGGGAGGGGGTTTGCTCTTCGAGCAAACGGTCCCATCTAACTCGTTGTTTGAAAACATTCGAGACTATTCGCGCGGAGTCTCTATTAAATTTAAAAAATATTCCGTCAGAAATGACGATTTTCATCGAGAATAATTTTCAAAGCCAAACAACGAGCCTGTCTAACTACTCGAGCGTGTTGCAACGAACAAAGAACTCTTGAAAAAGGAAAAAAAAACACACGTTAACAACATTCGAGGTGAAAACGTCCAAAAGCTTTTCGCGCCAACCGCCAGTTTTAACCTGCAAATTCCAAGTGAAAGCGAGAGATTCGATCTCGTCGAAGTATTTGAAAATAATCCAAAAGAAATGATAAACGCGATACGGAGGATATCCGTGTGAGACAATGTCGAGAGGCGTAAAAACTCACCTGCAAGCCAGCCCTCGCCGAACGGGAGACCGCCTTTGCCTTCGCCTTCCCAGAGTCCTTGCCCGCCTTTCCGCCAGCCTGTACACATACGAAAATCACGGTTAATTTGCGAGTTACGCACACGAAACTTCACCAGCAGATAGCCGAGATATCCTAGATTCCATGGGTGTACACGAAAATCACGGATGGCCAAAGTATCCGCCAGAAACTCGGGGATACTCACCATTATGCCAGGAGAGTCACTACGGTTCGTTACACGACAGACCTACGGAGCACAGACGACGCCGTCTAAGCGTGGTCCCGCCAAACGCGCTTGGCGCTGCAGTCGCATCCCGCGGTCGAGTCACGTGACCACGCTCGACCAATCAGAGAGTCTCGACTGGCAACTCGCGCGACCTCTTGCGGCACCGAATATTTCTCCCTCCATTTTTAATATTCGTTTTCCTGGTTGGCGGCCATCATGAACCCCGACTTAGACCTTTTGTAAACCAACCGACAGATGGTATCGCACGCGCCACGCTTCTGCGGAATTACAGGGACGCGAAGCTACCATGCGTCGCGATGGTAAAGCAAGTTCGAAAAAAGGTTGGGAATTGAGTGACGCCACATTGCGTCGAAGAAACGATTAAGACCCGCACGTGTTTGACGCTTTGTTTTTATCTTTACGTTTTTATTTAGTCAGTGTAAAAATACTTAGTACCCGAGAAAATTTAAAGCTCGAGGACTCTTTCGGATAGGATATCGATTACAGTGGCAGTTGCTCGGTTACTCTTTATTTGTGAGGCAGCCGGTTAAGTTTTTTCTCATATAAAAGATAAATCGTTGCGTCGACCCAAGACGAGAGTTATACTAAATAAGGGAATAGAAAGGGTTTTGGCGCCTTATGGCTTAAATGGCTTAACTATAAGACTATTCCGTCTTAATAAAGAAGACTATGGGTCGGACGTCCTTCTTCTCCGGAATTAAGAATCCGCAATCGCTTCCGCTATTTCGCCACACTTATCGTCCAGATCATCCTGAACAAACATAAATTGTATGTATAACCGTTCTAAGAATATAAACATCTGTTATCTCGTATAAAAATATTTATACTAACCTCGTCAAGCTCGAGACACTTTCCCCACTCTTTAAGTGTGATCTTGTGATTGTCGTCCAAGTCGCAAGAGTCTAAGAAAGGAGCGATACAATGTTCCAGAGCCATAAGAGGAGCTCTAATAGGGAACAACTCGTGCCTGGAGACTGTTCTGTCGTGTGGATGACCATCCAGGTCGCACCACTTCCAAATGGCTGCATTGGTCCAGCGTAAAGTCAAATTGGTCTCAGCCTCCCGCTGCATCTTCAAGTAATGAGACGAGAGTTCCTGACGGTCAGCAAGATCACGCATGATGTTGAAGAGCCAGTCTCGCATGCGTCTTGGGAAGTCGGCCATGTCAGCCTCGGCACAGGCCTAAAACGTAACATGAAACTGATTCAAAATTTTCACAAGCAACCCTGAGCAATTTTCAAAACTGTACAATACAAAAATCCGTACAGGCATCTGACGACAGGCGCCATAGTACTCAATGTGCACGTGATTGTAATCAGCATTGGTGCACCTAGGATCACCAGTTTCGCAGAAGCAACGCGTCTGGTAGACCTCGCAATCGTTTTCAAACGTCTCGTTGTAATTGGTGCAGACCTTACGGCGAGGATCCTGTTCCTTGCCGCAGCTTTCTACGCAAACGCATTCGCCAGTGCCCAGGTCGTGATTAGCCTGCAAGTAATATGTAGGATTACCCTGGAGTCCCAGTGCATATACACATATGCATATACACATATGCACACGGGTAGCTACCCCGTTGGCAAATAGACGATAAGATACGGACAGACCTTGCAAATACGACCCGCACCGCAGTGCTTGTCGACGCACGGATCGATGCGGACAGCTTCGTTCGCTCCGACCTCGTTGCTGGCCTCTCCGCTCTCCTCCTTAACGGCCTCGGCTTCGTCGGCTTCCTCGACGATCTCGTCAGCCTCCAGGATATTCATTACCTCGTCCTGAACGCTGGACTCGGTGGTGGTCGTGGTGCGACGACGATGTTTCCTTCGTCTCTAAAGATACAAAAATACTGAGTAACGAATTTACTCAGAGTATCCTGAACCCTTGACCTACCTCTCCGGATACGTCCACGGTGAGCAGTGTCACCAGGAGCACCATGGCCAGCATCCACTGGAGGCGCATTGTGATCTCTGCGACAGGACATACACTGTTAATAATATAACGCTATGCAATCTATCGTCTATAGTCTGTTAAGATTATTACTGGTATCGTCAACTGGAGTTATTATACATAATTGTGATGACATAAGAACTGACTGTTCCCAATTGACAAAGAGAATTCGATGTCTTCCGCGATGCTTGCATCATAAGACGATGACGAGGAAGAAGCGACCTCAAGACTCTATACTATTAATTTCCATCTAAAGAGGTATACGTGAAAATAAATAAACGATATGTCATGTGTATTAATGTACGCCCAAATATCTTGGGTCACTTGGATTACTGATAACTGATCCCAATAAATGTCCTAGTTCAGAGAAACCACCGCGATAACCCAATTCCTCGTCATTTCCAGTTCACGGTGTCATTGGTAAAATTATAAAAGAATTATATTAATGCAACAATTATCTTTTCTCCAAGTCCGCCTACAATCACAGCGTGCAGGACCAGTTGCAGAGATACGCGTATTTAATTTCTACGAGTATACGTGCATCCCTGGAATTCTGTTTGATGGTGAAACCCGTATAGATATATAACGCGCGTCATCCCTTCCAAGGAGGCAGCAGGGACTCCGGTCGCCAGACAATAAAGCCGCACGCTCACGAGAGAAATTATCGCGTCGCTCGGAACTCACTACGAGCGTTCTGCGTCCATGCGTTCCCATTTTCAGCTTCGAGTTCCATGAACCACGTCCCACGTGCCATAATATCGTCTCGCGTAATAATACAATTTATGTTACGCCTGCATAAGAACATTACGCCCCAACCACTTGGTGCTCGTTCTGGTTTATCGTATCGGCAACGAGACTATAGTTTTATCGCTTGATTCTCGTTCCCGTAATTCCGACTGTGTCTGAGGCTTTGAGAAAGGCGTAACGGTCATTTTGAAAATTTTGAGCATGACTTTCTGCTCGCGAGAAATATTCTCAAAAAGTTTAACATGAAACTGTGCCAGTTCGAAATCTAAGCCGAGAACGTTCGATCTGAACAACGAGATGCAGTCGTGAATTAGTTGGGGGCGAAATCTTTATTTTGAATAAAAAAAAAATTGTTTTAAAAAAAATTCACAGTCTCGTAAAATATCAAGAATGTTTTTAATAATTTTGATTCTTCAAATTTTCGCTGTTACCTGGACGACTAAGCAAAAAAAAGATTCTATCTTGATTTATATTTTCGTGTAATTCAAAACGAAGTCTGACGCGCTTCCGCAAACTTCCTTTTCAAAGTAAGTCAACACTGCGAGATTAAATAACGCCCAGCCAAATGACTTGGATTACAATATTCACTAGAGTTTCATTCGCGAACTAATACGTTTTTCCTTTCTTCCGCGACTGCGTTAAATTCTTTAGATAATTTTCAATAGTTATTTAACTATTTTACAGTGTCCCAGTTTATAAAGAGGAAATACGTACCTTGACGCGAATCTACAGACAACTTGAACCTCAAGCAAGATACAAGAAAGCCGTCCGAATCCACGACCAACCGACTTACTGTCTCAGCTTGTACTACTGGCTACGCGTTCTACCAAGAGCGCAATGGCAATCATTCTCAGATGACCTCATCATCTCGTCCTACACCCCCGTACACGATGATGGCTATTCCGTGCGTGAGTTTCTTGCTATCGCGCTGTTTTTTAATTCATTTTTTCTCATCCGTCTTCCCACTCTTCCACTGAATCTGCCAGATTGCGCAACGAAGCTGAAACGAAGTCCGGAGAAGCGTAGGGATACTGGCTGCTGGTCCTGAAGACGAACCGGAAGAGAAGGTCGCTACGTGGAAAGGAGTTCGTAACGCGAATTGCGGACCTCGTAGCGTCATGACGGATTTGGACGTGTGAATGAGTGACGACGAATAAAAGATAGAACATTGTTTTTGTCGTTTCAATTCTAAAACAGCCATTTACGATAAAAAAGAAAGCACCGACCAAATTGGTAGTAAGGTAGGTATATTATACTAAATGCAAAAAGTTACAATACCTCTGACGTTTCTTGGTATTTCTTCTTCTTCTTCTTCTTCGTATCATATTTTTTTTTCCCTCTTTTCTTTTTTTTAACATTATTTTATCGCAGTAACGTTGTCCACGGTCGTACACACAAACTGATCCAACGGACCAAAATAAAAATGTATGCTACAAAAATTCACAACTTAATTACGCCGACCTCTATGTTAATCATTATAATTATTTGTGGTTTCATTTTTGTTTTTTTTTAATATAATTACTTAAAAAGAAAAACATTCACACTAAAAATTTGCAGAGCTCGTGTTTAGTAACAGGTGGTTTCGCGTGGCAAGGACTGTATTACCTCTTTGCTCGGTATAACGTTTTTTTTTTCTCTTTTCATCTTTGTCTCGTTTTGCGTGACTCTCTTTTTGAAGGTTGCGAATTTTTTTTCGAGATCTAAGAAAATCATTGTCCCGGGAAGAATTATCGAGCGCCACTAAATACACAGCTGAGCACGCAAGACACTCTGACGCTAAAACACAATTTCACAATTGACGCTTCTCACTCTCAAAGAGAAAGAACAGACAGGTAGTACGGATAGGTAGAAAGAAGAAATTCTTCGAGAAAATCTTAGGGACGATAATAAGTGAATAAGGATAATGGCCGCACTTTCCCTGTTCTTCTTTTTTCTTTTTTTTTGGATTCCAGTTTCGTCCAATCGTTTGTCCTATTTTCTTACAGTGACGAAGATCGAATTCATTTATTTTCATTATCCTAACGAGATCCTCGATGATTCTGGATATCTACAGCCGGATTAAGTGTCCGTGGAATCCACGTAGAATGATTTCCAAAATAAAATAAAATAAAAAAATTTTAAAACAAAAAAAACAATACCTTTTTCGCAACAGATACCGAATATAATCAGCACGTGTTATTCTAGAACGGGACGCGCGTCCATGTATAATAGAGGAGTAAATTTTTAAGTAATTTTCAAAAGTAATAAATTTTCGTTTCGAACCAGGATAAAGTTTAGCTTTATCCTCGCTGGAAAATTGGAGAACTGGGAAAATAGAGAGGAAACGTTAGAAGATTTAGAAGTTGGAACGGCGAGACCAGCTGAAGTCTGAAGTTTGCCCTAGTAATCGATAATCGTCGCGTTCGACGATATAATCAGTATCGTCCGTCGAAACTTTGTCTTTTTTATCTTTCTTATTTTCTCTTTCCTCCTTTTCTATATAATGTTACGAACTTCACTTTCTCGACCAACTATCACCTACATTTGCGCCGACTCTACGTCTTATCGTTAATCCGTAGTAGTAATTCAAAAGTTCGTGATTACGACGACACCAGTTCGTCAAGAAGACAGTTAGTTGTTGGCATTTCTCTCGTTAAGTTCATCGGTGCGAAATACAAAGTTGAAATTAGTATCCCCTTCGGGCATATTCTGTTTCGTGTTATTTGTCTGGATCTGAGGAAAGTGGGTGGGGAGGGGGGGGGGCAGGAAGTGACGCGTGACACCCACGAATCTTGACACCCGCTTATTAACGTATACGAAATTTTATGCTTTGTAACTTATTAATCGTTTGCTTCAGTTTTAAATAATCCTTTCCTGTCTTTTCTAGCCCTCGAAAAGCACTAAATTTTTGTTGTACCGTGTTTTTGCTTCTCTTCCTCGTTCTTGATCTCCCGGTGCATATCAATCCAAGGTCGCGAACACTTTCACTGACTGGCTGGAAGGGAATGTTGAAGATGAGAACCGGGGCGTCGGTTAGTCCTTGCGCCACGATCAGGCCTGCCGCGTAGTTCACGTTATTCTCGAGGACGCCGAGCGTCGCTCCTTACGTCTGTATTCTGTCTGGCGCGCAGCGCGATCCCAGTTGGGCGGCTCCAGGAACCTCGTGAACGTAGTTCTCGGACACTGATCGAATTCACCGAGGGCTCTGCGCGGAGAGGCATATCGTCCATATCGACGAGACGTATCGCGAGACACTCTGAAGATCCTCTCCTGGGAGAGCTCGGGGCGAGTCCGATCGGATGGAATCGCATTCGCACTTTTGAGTTTTTAGTCCTTTCGGTAGTGAGCTTCTTGAGAGAAGCGATCGTGAGAGGCGTGGCGATGTCTAGGACGCTTCCTGGACTTCGTATTCGGGGGGGTGTAAAGCGGGAAGGAGAGGGCTGGGGTAGGTTTACACGGCGACGACGATTAGCGCCGATTCTGGTAGCTCGGATTGCTGGGGTTTCCTGGTTGTCTCATGCCGCCGCCAGCTCTGCCCCCGTCGCCGCCACGTGAAAATCCACCACGTCCGCCCCTGGCTCCGTGTTGTCCGCCGCCTCTCATCACACCACCCGGACCACCTGTATCAACGTAATTCCAGTAGGATGGATAAGACGCTCCCAGATTAAAAAGTAACCAGAGATAACCGAGAGACACTCACCAGGTCCGCGCTGTGGTTGCTGCTGCTGTTGTTGCTGTTGTCCTCCCATTGCTCGAATGTTACCGTCACCAGCTGTCCTTCTATCTCCCTCGAGTGACATCCTGGGCCTGGTCTTCTTCTCCTCCACGTTAAGTTTCTGTCCGGACTGGTCAGGATAGTAAATGGGCGGACCTTGCAACACCTTGGCCACGACCTGCTGATCCTCGAAAGTGATGAACCCATAGTTTGGCACCCTCGTTGTCGTGGTCGCGCCCTGAGGACCCTTGGACCTTTCGTTCTGCTTGCTGTGGATGCGCAACTCCGCTACCTTTCCGTATCGCTCGAACAGGATGCGAAGGTCGCTCTCCGATGCGTGGTGAGGTAGATTGCCCAGGAAGAGCTGGTGCGCGTCACCGTATTGTCCAGATCGTCCTCCGCGACGTTCACCGTCTACGAAATTAATCGAACACTATCGATTCGTGTAATTGTAGGAGCGTCGCGTAGGATAACCGAAAAAAAAAAATACCAAAACAAATACGGTACTTTGGATAGGTGAAATCGCGTGACAACGCACGCAACCAATCCGCAGTATTGTACTCGAAATGGTAAAAGGATCAGGAAACGACATAGGGGGGATTATTCATGTTGTAAGTTATAATCACCCCAGCCATTGTCATCGGAAGGAAAGGGGGGGCGTGGGGGACCCCTCCCCATACCTCGTTGCACCGGGCCACCCCTCGGGGCCCGTTGTTGTTGCTGATGTTGTTGCGGTTGTTGATTTCCACCCACTCTGTGAGCCTGTTGCTGACCTCCGCTGGCGTTACTCGTGGATGAGAGGATGGGTCCGCTGCTGGCTGGATGAAGTGGCGACCGTTCGTCTAATCGGAGGTCTCTTATGGGCGGCTGAAAATATTGAAGTATCGTAACTAATCAATACTCACGTACAAAATGGCCGAATATCCTGATGATAAAATATTTACTGGGGACATGGATAATTTTGGTGCCTGAGGACTCGTAGCGCCCGTGGCACTGGGAAAGGATTTGACCAAGTTGGCATATGTCTTGGCGCCACTACTGTTAGTATTCGTTATCGGCACAGGCTGTTCCGGTTCTGGTTCTGGTGCCGAGGGTGCGAATGGGTCTGATTTCGCTTGTTCCTGAGACTCCTCAGCCTGTGGTTGAGTCTCCTCGTCGACTTGCTGCTGCTGATCGGCAGTAGCGTCCGATTCGGTTTCCTGGGAGAACGATTCCTGTGTTGTGTTTTCGGCGATATACGAATGAGAGTGTTGTTGCTGTTGTTGCTGTGGTTGTGGCGGAAGTGGCTGCTGCTGCTGTTGACTGATCAACGGCGTTTCTTCGTGAACCGAACCGTTGATCACTGGCTGCATTACAGGATGCATCTAAATCCTCGAACTCATATTGTCCCGTCCTAACGAGAAGTTATTCTGCATGCGTGATAGATTTTTTTAATGCTTACGGGCTGTTGAGGTTGTGGTGCGTGATAGAAGACATGCTGCTGTTGCTGTTGAATTTGAGGTTGTTGGTTGGGAATGAGAGCTGGCTGGGGAGTTTGATGCTCACCGGTCGAGGTGTTCAACGAGATCTGCTGACCCTGATTCTGCTGCTCGTCCTCCTCGGTTTCCGAACGACCACCTTCCTCAGCTTCCCTTTCGCCGACGTCGCTCACGCCACTCTCGACGCCTTCAACGTCCGCTTCCTCCTCGTCCGGGAACACCAGATCTTGATAGCGAAAAATGTCGTTGTGCACGTAGTACTTTTTTGGCTCCTGCGTTCCCAGTACAAACGTTTGAGTGAAGCGTCTCATGGGCTGTCCCGCATTAGACAGCTCTCCTGTCACCTGAACACAGGGAGAACGGTGGCTAAGAATTTAGATTTACAACAAAACAATCGAAATTTCTGATAAGACGATGAAGCTTCGTACCTGCACAACAACCCCATTACCAAGCGTAGCTTGCGAATCAACTTGGCTAATCTTGGCATGACAGTCTCTGAAGTTCAACTGTTGTATCTTTTGATGGATTTGCTTTTGCCCAATTGCAGGGCTTATGTCTCTATTAGGTGCATCGAGCCCTCCATGAACAAAGGATGAATTGGCGTTGTAAAACCTGTACGGAACAATTATTATTTAACTATTGAATCACATAATGCATTCGCAGCATTACTAGGTGACGATACATACCTATGCAGATGAGCTGGAGCCTTATTCAGCAAAGTGTAGTATTGTCGGACGAACTCACGACCGACACACTGTGGTGCGGGGGATGCCTCCATGACCATTTCCTGTCTCACTGCTTATATTTTCCTTTTCTCCTTAAATAATGTGTCGGTACTTGTGCCTGGTGGTATTTCTTACGCTAAGGTAGTTACCCGGACAACGTGATTGACTCGAAGGATCGTGAAATTATTAAGGCAGCTATCTGAAACAAACAATAAAAGATAAAATGAATTTTCAAAACGTCCTTCATAATGACGTTAGCTTTGAAACGTAAAAGGTCCCGTTCAAGGCGAGCGAGAAGCATGTGTGCAATTAAGGATATAATTCTTAGAGTCTGATGCTTAAAAGTGAATATGAAAGATATCTTCAAAAAATTGTAGTCATCCTCCTGAGCCAATAATCAGATATGAAGTAGTAGGGGAACGAGGTGCGACGGATTTCTCGAATCGTTGAAATCTACGTAGTAAGGCCGAGCACAAAGGAATATCAGCACGCGTGCCGAGAATCGGACCATCGAAAAATTTCGAAGCACCACGCCGTATCCTCCAGCAAGACTCGAAGAATCTAGCAAGGATCATCCATTTGAGATTGCAAGGATCTCGAAGGTCTTAAGGTAGCCATAAGAAAAATCAGCGGATCTCAAAGTCAGGACAAAAGAAAGCCTCGCGCGACAGTCCAAGAGACAAGGCTGGACGAGACACAGCACAGTTCGACTTTGTAGGATCACGAAAGACTTGAGCCAAGAGCGAGGGGGGGTACCGGGCCACACGGGGCAAGCATGGCGATTTTTCCTGACCGGACGCGATAGCGTGAAAAACCCCAGAGCCGCCAGAACGCCGTCGATAATCAGACAAGAAAATCGAGCAGAAATCGAACCGGCGTCACTGTGGGTCTCAGGTGGCCAAAGAGAGGCTAGTTCGGGTTTGCTGGGGATGTTCGTGCAGCACGCCAAATCGTAGGAACCGCGAGAGTCTCGCGGGCCTATCTCTTCACCGTTCTGGTACGTTCCTCCCATTCAGTCCCACGAAAAACATCCCGTGGCCCGCTCTCGCGAGGTGCACACTCACCCTTCGGAAGATTATTGCACGACGCGATGCACTCGGTTTGCTGGGGACGTAAAAAGCCGGGAAGAATCGGGAGCTCGCGCAAGCAATAACAGTTCACAATAATGTTAATTATAAAAACAGTTCTGTGTTTCTTCGAAGCACCGTGGTGTCAGTCAGCACATAGATCCTGCACTGAGGAGCCGGTTGTACGCAAAACAGCGACCTCCTCGTGCTGCGATCAACTAACCACAACCTTGGAGTTTCGCCACCTGGCGGTATACGCCTCAGGCTCACTTAAGCTTCGTTTTCATTGAATCGCATCGTGCGATGCGTCATTTTTTGGGAAAGACTTGGGTTTCGAGGCTTATGTCCAATTTACTGGCTACATTTTGATCGTACTGGATTTACCGCATAAGTAGATTAACCAATCACGTTCGTGTATTCTTCTCAAATATTGCACATGATTGGTTAATCCTACTTAAATCCTGCACGATGCGAATGTAATAAAATCGAAATACTATATGATAAAACAGGAAGAACTATGCTCGCTCACTTTATCCAATGAATTTCTTTTAGGTAAAATGAAAAGAGAATTACTACGTTTACTATTTCTGTTCTGGGATCCTAGAAATATTTGCGGCATTTGCTCGAGATGAAGCCATTTTAAAAGTCTCGAACCCCCACATCGTGTTAGTCCGGTTCGAGTCTATCCGTGATTTTAATCGTGCAGATCCTGTGGATTCATGATTTGCATTTTCCCAGGGAACAATATTTTTCAAGATGGCTACATCGGACTTTGCTGTCAGTTTAGTCAAAAATTACAACATAAGAAATTTACCAACTGCTTGAATGCATATACACATTCTTTTTAAATCCACTAATCTTACCCGTCGATGTTTCTGCTGTTTCCCTTATCGAAGTAAAGGCTGTTGGGTAACCGAACGAAAAAAGGAAACACGTTGAATTGTATTATGTACACAAAATGAATTTATTTAATCCTATTATTCTTACCAATAAGGAAGCAATAATCTTTTTACCACATTTCATACCTCACGTAATCATTATAAACAGTTTAGCATCTGTTTTTTGTTTCTTAGTTTAAACGTATTCGTGTAAAAAGTACATTGCCTGCTTACTTCGCTATAGTATAGTAGGTAATTCATCTTTAAGTTTAGTTATAGACAAAATTAAAATAATCTTTATTGTTAAAAATGGTGGACATGGTTGCTTGCAACGATGTCTCGCGGTTGAACGAGAGAATTCCCACTTTCTCTACTATTTTTCCATTTCGATCACTTTCTTTCATCCTCCGGCCCATCCTTGTGTAGAGATCGCCAATAATAAATCCGCTTCGTTGCGCGCTAACGTGCTTACCATTAATTAGCGAGAACGACACGTTCCAAGGGAAAAAAGAAATTCATAACGATTATCTCAGAGTGTGTCAGGAAACTCCTACGCGCGCAATGAATCGTATTAATTATTGTGAATACATGATAAATACGATGACAGTGGCGCGAAATACAAATCGACGAATATATATGAGTCGCGTACGAGTGAAAACGAGAAAGAAAAGGAAGAGAACAAACGATAAGGGAGGGAAGAGAGATAAAGTGAGAGAGAGAGAGAGATAGTAAAGTAATATAAACATATCGAAAATTTTTATACAAAAGGAAACACGCATGATGAAAGAAAGTGACTTTGACATATATGTATATATATATATGCTCTAATGCATATCGGCTCCTTCTAATACGGTCGAGGGCATGGAGAAGATAAACGCAAAAAATGATTAACTATTGCTGCTTCTGTTGTTGTGATTCTTGATGACTGTTTTTGTTCTGCGGCGGTTGTCTGCGTTCTTGTGGTGGTTCGTGTTGTTGGTGGCGGGTTTTAATGGAATGATGATTCGTCGAGTTATGAGATTTATAGGGCAGGAAACCTGAAAGAAGAGTCAAATAAATCTAGAAATCTACTAGCAGGGACGGATGCAGAATACAAAGTCGTTCGTCCTCGTCAGTCTTGAGTGTATTCGTAAAGGTGATGATAAAGTATATAAAAAGAAAACCAATGAATTACGGACAAGCGCGCCGAAGCAATAATAATTTCAATCGAGATTACTGGGCATTGAAAAAAAAAAAAAAAGGGAGGAAGACGCCGACGCAACGCTTTCCGATAAGGAAAAGGTCAAAGGTCTCTTGCATTTGTATTTTTCTTTTCTTTCTTCTTCATTCCCTTCTCACTGCCGTTTCATTCGACCGGCGAGTCAACAAGACAGGAGAAGACGAGTGAGCAAAGACTCGACATAATAAACCGGGAGACAAAAGGGTTGGTCAGTTGAGAAATTGTGAAATCAGGTGAAATTAGGATAACGGGGGTTTACGGGATGATTAAGGACACTCACCAGCGGTTACAATGCGAATTGCATCGCGGTCGCAAATAAGGATTCCCATTAATAGGGTTGGTGCCTTTGGTTCTGGCGACCACCACCCCTCTGCTTGCCGCCGTAGCCTGAGCCTCCTGAAACACACCCATGCCGTACCGTTAGTCCAATTGTCTGGACGTCACCCTAGCTCCTTCTCCACCGATAATAATAATAATGTATACAACGAGAATCCAAATGAGAATTCAATCGAAAGTTCAGATAGTCCAAAAAAAAAATTAGATACAATCCACCGAAGATAATAAATGTGTCGTCTTCGTTTTATAATAAACTCTACCACACGCACACTCTCTAATGAGAAATATATATATATATATATATATATGTATGTATGTATTTATATATATATTGCATAAACACGTAATAAGAACAAAACTATAAAGTAATCGGAGAATATATAAAAAAAAAAAAAAAATTATAGTACAAAGACATGAGAGAAGGCTAGCACGGTAATGTAATAAAAGACTACAGAAAAAAAAAAAAAATCTACATAGAGGCTACAGGCTAAGGTTGTAAGCTGTAGGCTGTGTTCCAATTCGCGTCTAAACCCTCCTGCTAAAAAAAATTCTTTTTTTTTTTCCACCCCATGAAATTTCTTTATCGCGTCACCCAATTCGCATTAGGCACAGAGCGCAATGCTATTGGCGCTATGTTTTTCTTTTCTGGCACCCTTAAGGAAGATAATTACGTTAACGCAATCTTTTTTTTTTTAAAACCCCAGTGATACGGCCGCGTGGGTGGGTGGGTGGTTGGAGGGTTATGGGGTTGTTAGAGCTGGAAGAGTATTAGAGCGTAAAGAAATTTTTTTGGTCCAAAAGGGGGTTGGGTCGGGGGGGGGGAGGAACAAGGGTTGATGGTCAATTGAAACACTGTTGCAAAGGCGCGCGCATTTCTACAAAAAGGAAAACCCAATTATCTCGTGAATGGCGCACGCCATGCGAGTGCTCCCACTGGGATCCATTGGCAGAATTTTTTTTTTTTATTTTTTTGTTTTCTCTTCCAAATTTCCTGGAACCACTCACACGGCGAACGGGAGATAAGATCGTGGAAGCGTATCGTTCCGACGTGCGTCCGTAAAGTAAAAGTATCCACAGAAAAGAAACCCAAGAAGCGTTTCACGCAAACAAAACTGTAAAGAAAAATAATATGCATATATATATATAAATATATATATATATATACACATACACACACACACACACATATGTATATATACCTAATAATTAAAATTAAAAAAAAAAATTATTAGTATCCCGAAACGGCTAGGAAGATTACAGACGGAGCATGCACGGTCGTTATCATTTATTTATTGAATAATTATCGGCAATATCTGGAGATAGTGTTCTCTCTTTTTTTTTTATCTTCCTCGTAAAGCAATGACACTCCATACGTCACACACCAAGCGCACGCGCGTGTCCAGCTGTATATCGCGGATGATACGTGATCTGATTGATCTTGGTCGAAGGGACCTCGAAAGTGATGCTGCGTATTTTTTTTGTAAAATTTTTGCCTATCTACCCGCAAAACCGTTCTGAGACTTCGTGCTGGCGAATTATTGTGCGCGAATCGCCGATAAGTGTTATCGACGATTTTCTCACAGACAACAGCAAACACGCAGTACGCGCGTAAAACTTATCAAAACGCAATAGATTCGCGAATACTCGAACGATAGGAAAAAGATTAAATGAATTTCGATCTTAATCAAAGTGAGAGAGAGAGAGAGAGGATTTATATTTAGAGAGAGAGAGAGAGAGAGAGAATTTATTTATAGAGAGCGATCGGTCGAAATGCGGATTAAGTTAGGATCGTCTCTCCGAGGGTGAGGGGGGAGGCTGAGGGGGGGGGGATCAATAAAATAAAATCTCCCGATACTTTACGAGGTCCCCTTGTCTCTAACTCTACTAGGCCACAATGCTAAAAAAAAAAGTCAATCAACGTGCAATCTTCGATCGAGTGCAAATTTCTCGTTTGCCACGTATGAATTCGGCAAATGCACCGTTCGCTGTGCATTTGTCCCAAAAAAATGCATCGGTTGCAGGTGTTGCCTCGAACCAATAGGAAACATCGGCAGGAGAGGCCCAGAGTGCTCCTGGGGTTAATTCTTAGTTGTACTTCGAGGAGGCGAGCGTGAAGGAGTTGAAAAAAGAAAAAAGTCCGCATGACACGTACGTTAGAAGGAGACAGAGTGTAAAAAAGAAAAAGAAAAAAAAAATAAAGTCAGAAAACGGGTGAATCGATCGTGGCTGAATTTATATGGAGGACAGGTAAAAGAGACTGGCCGTTTGTGCATGTGTAATTGTGTGCGTGTGAGAGAGATGGGACTATCAGGTATGCACTATAATAAAATATGGAATATGGGGGGGGGGGACGAACAAAACAATAAAGAGAAAGAGAAGGAACGCTAATGCGTACCTTTACCGCGTGCACCACCGCGCCCACCACTGTAGCCACCATCGTAACTACCACCGCCATAGCCATAGCCGTCTGCTTTTCATGGAACACACGGTATAAGAGACAATGGGGTCAGTATCGACGTTATACCGTTTTCGTATCTAGACTTTAGTTCTATAGCGTGTAAGAAAAAAAAAGAGAAAAAAAGAAAAAGAGAGAGAGAGAGAGAGAGAGAGAGAGAGAGAGAGAGAGAGAGAGAGAGAGAGAGAGAGAGAGAGAGA
>JARQSW010000396.1:53678-172923 GCA_030142375.1 Calameuta pallipes
GAGAGAGAGAGAGAGAGAGAGAGAGAGAGAGAGAGAGAGAGAGAGAGAGAGAGAGAGAGAGAGAGAGAGAGAGAGCACAATGCTCGCCCTGATGGGCATCCTTCGCGAGTAGGGATCTTCTTATCCTTTTGTATATTAATTTCTTTTATTTTTTTTTTCTCTCTTGGCACACGACGTCTTCGTCTCCCGATGATATCACTTTTTCACGATAAGACCTTCGAGCACCTGGGGATATTTCGTAACCTCGCACCTCGAGACAAGCTTCGCATATTCGACGGGTCCGGAAGATCAGGGGGATCTTCACTGAAATATTTTGGGTCTTTTTCTTTTTGGGACATACGGAAGCTAAATTAATACGCATGCTTGATGTCCCTTATCAGCGAATAATGGAAGAGATGGGGGAGTGGGGTATGAACAGATCTACGATTTATTCTTTGCGTTATCGGCGTTATTCGAGCTGCGCTAACGACTATTGGCTTATCTTCATGGACGAATTTGAAAAAAAAAATTACTACTGAACGTATCTAGAAATAGAATTCCGAAAATTTTTTGTTTCTATTTTTTTTTTCTCTCTAAGTCCATCATACTTGCGATATCTTTGTACGAGATATGTAAGAGAAAAACCATGCTCTATTTTG
Organism: Calameuta pallipes; assembly: GCA_030142375.1. NCBI lineage: Eukaryota > Metazoa > Arthropoda > Insecta > Hymenoptera > Cephidae > Calameuta > Calameuta pallipes. Next base: position 54,317 of record JARQSW010000396.1, read on the forward strand.
AGAAACGTACGAGAACTACTACCCGAGTGACTTGTGCGATGGCAAATCACGCGGATCGATTTTTATGCGCGAAGGGAAATAATAATTGGCAAATAATGCGCGACGGCGTTTGCCAAATGCAGGTTTGGCGAACTCTGTCGCTTTTATCACGTAAATTAATAATTTACTGTTACTCGTAGAAACGTGAAGACATGCATGGTAGGAACGTGGCGGGACTCGAATGCAGGAACAAGGGGGTATTAATATACCATTTGATACGCCGTATTGTCCTGTACACTTTTCCTTTAATGTTCACCACACATCTTCGTTTGATATATTGATATAATTATGTTACAGTGATTGCGTGATTTTGAAGTCAGCGAGTCTGCAGAATTTAAGGGGTCAAAGAGGGAGAGGGGGCGGAGTTGTCTTGAAAAAGAAAAAAAGTACCAAGAAAGAAAAAAAATGCTAGTTAAATAGCCAAAGATAATTAAATTCTATTGATCCACTGACATCAATCAGTGAACGTATGAAACGTAGATAACAGTTAACGATAAGCATATCCTCGAAAAAAATGACTCAAACGCGATTCACTCGAGATCGATAAACTCAAAATTCGTTCGTAAGGGATTTTTAAGGTCAGTTTTTGGTACTGAGTTGCATAAGCGGTCGAAGATAATTGCATAAAAATTATGGAAATAAAAAAAAAAGAAATACTAAAATTTTGGATCGCGACGAATGATCAAGCGATAATAAAAAAAAAAAATTAGTAAAAACGTGCAAAATAAAATCTTCACGTCTCGACTGTCTTCACACTTTCACTGTTACATATTATATGTTTCTTTTGTGTCTCTATTATATCGTTAATACGCTATATATTCATTCGCATAGACATAGTATGTTAGTTAAATATTAACAAGGCATCAAAGAATATAACTTAGCGAATCGGTAGGTAAGGTTAGGTAAATGTTAGTTGGTCACAGCGCAACAACGACGGCCTACACTTTCTGGAAGTAGTGGAGAACTTTTCCCGGATTATGTTCGATTCCATATTCATCATCATCATCATCATCGTCATCATCGATATTACCATTGTCAAAACAATTACAAAAACGAACATGATCCGAACGATAGAATCTACGTGCTGAAGTCGCTGGTTTACAACACTACCATCAAGTATAACGGACCAGACTTACAAAGATACCGGAGAAATGAGATGAAATCGCTAAAGATTTGCCAATAATAGCTCGTGCTGGCATAAGGAGAACGAACAAGACACAAGAAGATAGACAAGATAAAGAATCGATTTCCAAAGAAAAAAGAAAAAATAAAAAAAAAAAAAATTAACGAGTGGAGAGTAGAGGAGCCAGATACACGAGTAGTACGAGAAATCGGGACTGATCCGCCTGCAAACCAGCACCTCACCGCTGCGGCATCAGTTTACGATTAATATCACACATCTTTCACCGTTTCCCACGGTACGTAATTACATACACCAGGTATTAACCAAGAAACCGCCATTCTTAATATACGAGGTAGCACCGAGGCAGACGATCCGAAGCTTCACTCGTCGAAAATTCATTCCGTCTAGTATCTCTTGATAGCGGTAGATATCTCGAGCGCGGTCTCAAATCCGATTAAGGATAAGAAATAAAGGACATGGAGATCGGGGATCTGCCAACAGCGAGAGCGTAGACAGCAATGAAAATGTGACATAGTTACGCAAATAACTTTCTTTCTCTCTCGTAATCGTCTGCCGTGCATCTGTAACGGCGTCGGGCGTCCTAACGTTGCTCGTAAAAAAATAAAGAGTCGATAGGAATCGCAATAGTCGGCCAACGAGCGGCTCGTCTAATAATATTCAATGAAATTACCGTATCCGCTGTAGTCGTAGCCGCCATAGCCTCCGTACCCACCACCATAGTAGTCGTATCCGCCTCCATAACCGTCATAACCACCTCCGTAGCCACCCTGGCCGTAACCACCTCCGTAGCCTCCACCGTAGCCACCTTGTCCCCAGCCTCCTTGACCGCCGAATCCGCGACCTCTGCCTCCTCTGCCACCGCGTCCACCTCGACCACCGGCGCCTCCTCTCATACCGCCCATACCGTCGGGCTTTGGCGTCGCTTTCTTCACGTCGACCTGATATTCGATAAATGCAATTCGCAATTTCGATTATTCTTTTTCATCTCGATTCGTATGCAAATTGCCTAAGATTAATCGTAATGACGATAACCCACCTCTTTTCCGTTTATGGTCTGTTTTGGCGTTTTCAAGAGCTCGTTAACCACTTGCTCGGACTCAAAAGTGATAAAGCAGAACCCTTTCCTCTGGTTCTTTGTCTTATCGAACGGCATCTCTACTTCTACGATCTGGAGAAAGAAAATGAAAAAAAAAAATTCATTAAGCGTTCGGTCCAATTGGTACTTCGAGTCAAGGGAAAAAAAAAGTGGCTTACTGTTCCAAACTGTGAGAAGAAGTTCTTGATGTCGTCGTCCGAAAGTTCTGTCGAGAGGCCGCCGACGAAGATCTTTCCATGACGGGCTTTCGCTTTTTTCGGATCGACCTTTTTGTTATTGATTACGTGATCTCCAGCTGCCATAATCTGAACAATACAAAAATACAACGTTACCACCTGGCTTTAGTCTTTATCGGTCTACGATTATTCTAAGGTCCACAGAGGACATCAGGAGCCAATATTGTCGTCACATGCACTCGGTAGCAGAACTGACTTTTTGGTATCATCATAAAGAAAATAGAAAAATAATAATAACATTTACACATGTACATCCGATATGTGACACGTATAGAATTTTTACCTTGTCCAGGGATTCTGCCTTGGCGAAGACGATGAAGGCGAACCCTCGTGATCGTCCAGTGTTAGGATCTGTCTTGACATTGATGCTTTCAATGTCTCCGTACGAGCCGAAATGATCCCTCAGTTCCTCTGAAAATTCAATGACCCAATTATTAAAGTCCTTCGAGCCTATCGCAGTCTGCTTTTTGAATAAGCGTAACAATAAATAGCAAGCTCAGTAAATAAACGTGATTCGTCTCATGCGACAGACATTCTGCCGTCCGAAGGTGTCCTAAGATTAAATCATCATTGCTTGTAATTTTTTTTTCTTTTTTTTTTCATAGAAACAGGAATCGAATTCACAGTCTAAAACGAAAAGGTAAAACGGATTGAGATAATAATTAATTTAATTAGTACTCACTGTCTGTGGTTTCCCAGCTGAGTCCGCCGACAAACAATTTTCTGCGAATGAGATAAACAGATGGGAACATCGAAATTAATGGCAATGAAGAACGTTTGTTCCTGGTATTCCTAAAGCTTCAAGTCTCTATCGAGATATCGAAACTCAACACGATATGCGAATAAACAATTTACAGGGAAACGAGACTTTTTACGCGTTCGCGAGTTACTTTTAACTGAGCGAGAGTCTTTAAGATACCTTGAGGATGTGTAAAGTTAAAAAATAATGAAAAAATTTAATGTACCTATCGTTCAGAGACTCCTGGTTCGCTCCAGCCGACCTGCAACGCAATTCAACGGATTTATTTTACTAGATGAATCTTTCGATTGGTACGATTTAAGAACTAAAGACGAAGCAAAAAATTTCTTTAAACTTTTATGCGAATCATTCCCATTTCTCAGTTTGAAAAAGGACTTTGACTTGACCCCTGGAAAAATCTAGAATCGCTGTTAAAAATATTAAAAGGTTCAACACCGAGAATTACACAAGAAACGTGAGTTCGTTCGTATAGTTTGGAAAAGGGCCACTGGGCTAATTTTTGATGAACATATCGGTACACTTTGGTATGGAATTTCATTAACTAGAGATGTAAATATATATATACTTTATATTAAGTGTTTCGATACGTATATATAAATATATAGATATATATATATGTATATATATGCTAGTGTTAGTATAAAAGCAATCTACATTACTATCTACCATAGAATTTGGAAAAATTAAATAAATAAAAAAATTTTTTTTTTAAATTATAGACTAAAATAACGAAAAATGATACAGTCCTTAATAGCGATAAATGGTAGTGATAATAGTAACAGTAGTAGTAGTAGTAGTATCAGTATCAGTAACAGTAGTAGTACTAGTAGTAGTAGTAGTAGTAGTAATACTAGCAGTAAGTAGAGTTAGTAAATAGTAAGTAGTTAGTAGTAGTAGTAGTAAATAGTTAGTAGTACTAGTAATAGTAAATAGTTAGTAATAGTAATAGTAGTATCATACCGTTCCTAGAATAAGCAGACGAGTTTTTCCTGGCAAAAGCAAGGATATGAAAAGAAAAATATACGTTTGCGCATCCTCGTTTTTTTTTTTTTTTTCCTTATTCAGATGCGAAAGATCAAAATTACGTAGAGGCACAAAAACAAAAACGAGAAGGCTGCTCTGCACGCAGAGATCGCAATTTTAAGTTACATTAGTGCGCATGAGCTTGCCAAAATTAAAAATAATAAAAATAAAGTTAGAAAAAAAAAACTTTAACGGAGAGAGAAAAAAATGAGCAATAATACGTGGATATCAGTATGGCCGAGAGAGCGAAAATTTTTCAGGACGTTCGAGCGAACCTGAGATAACAATAGTTACAAACTCCAGTTGACATACAGCTGCGCCTAAAGGAAACAATATTGAACTTTTTTTTCCAAGTCGGATTGACTGCTGATTGGCCCAAAGAATTGGCAATTGGTAGATATACTGGAACTCTATATTGAAAAGCTAAAAAAATCGTTTTCACATTACACGTAAGAGAGATGGCCCGTATCAGACGCTGTTTAATGTGTTTAAATACAGTCGAGAATTAATGCGTGTGCGAATAAATATATATATATATATTTATGTATTTATATATATGTACGTATATATATTTATTTTTCTCTCACTCTCTCGTTTTTTTTTTTTTTTTTATTGGCTTTGAATACTTTCCACTCTGTCGTACGATAAGTTAAAAAGTCACTGGCAAGTTATACGTATGTATTCACAATATATGATATATCGATTAATCCGTGATCGAAGACTCCGTGATATATGTATATTATTATCTTTCGTCGCTTTTCTTAATTCAAATAACGATCTGCGATATATATAATATGTATATATATATATAAAGAATATCTCTGTCAGAGTGTGGTGGTTGTTATATATCTGTATATTGAGATATATATTCATCTTTTCCTATATCGTCTAGGGCTGGTGATAAATACCGTGGGCACCAGTCACTCGCCGGTACTCAGTTGTTGGTCGGGTCACCGTTAGCCGGTTGCGAGCCGCCCGCCATATTCGCACTGGGTCGTTTGCCACCTGCAGACCAAGCCACATAAACTGGGTTAATGGCGTTCCGATCTATCGGAGGTATTCGCATTGGCCCTAGTGACTCTGTGCTTTGGTCACGCCCAAACTGCATTGACATCGGATCGTAATTGACTCTATGCGTGACCCAGCAGGCAAGTGTGTGTGTCTGTGCGAGACTCTGATTGATCTGACGCAAGTGACTCGACTTCCAGTGCTTGTGTGCCGTGACCAGACATGACGGACTTGAACTTGACACGTTGACTTCTCACAACAATTCTTATTATTTTTTTTTTTCATTATTATTATAATAATTATTATTTTTTTTTTTTGTTCACAATGCTTCACACGTATTCAGTTTTTCACAGATCCCAGGCAAGCGGTACGTATTGTCTCTCAATCGTGATACACGACAGAATCGGCCAACCACACAGAATTCGGCTGCAATAAATGAAGGAAGTAAACGAAGGAAGACTCTCGGCTGGCCAAAAAGTGACAATCGAAAGTTTACGCTCTATAAAAACATGATTATACAAAATTATTAAGCGTGTTACGTGTAGATAATTAAAAATTTGGTCGATGGCAAGATTACAATTCTTAATTATTAAACAGAGTACAATTAATGGATAATGTTGCTAGGCGTAAAACTAGGAGAGTTCTTTTTTTCTTTTTTTTTTACACAAATTTATATGACTTTTGGGATATACAGAATCGTGGACGGTTATCATAGATCTCTCAATAACTTTGAAACAGAATAAAGAAGCACATTATAAAACTTTATAACTAATCATTACGTATCATTAGGCATACAGTTACCTTATCTTAATTCTCTGACAAATAAGCATGCAAAATACGCAATTGTCTCTCTGCAATTATTCCGTTTTCGTTTACTCTATTTTACACTATTAGAGTGGAGCGCCGAACTCGGGGCCTTTCGTTTGTTTTCCTTTGTTGCGTCTAAATTGATTATCGCGTCCGTCCATTTTTACTCCTGTTATTTTTTTCTAACGACGCGCACGATCCGTGCGCTCGCTTAACGGGCAAGAGGAAGCAACTCTCCAAATTCGTAACTCGCGTCTAACGTTTCTTCTTTCGGTTTTCGCGTCTTCGTTAACTCACCACGCGGAAAAAAGTTTAGTCACGACCTAATTTCCGCGGTAGTTCGCGCTCGAATTGCGATATGGTGGGAGTCTCGAAATTCGAGGTTACGTCCACTTTCCCAAAAAAAAAAAAAAAAAGGACTTTATCGTAATATCTCTAATAATTTTACAGTCTAGTGATGATGCTTACCCGTGTGTATCAGAAAAGCATAGCCCGAACAAGAGCAAGAGATATCACACAATCAGAATCCAAGAGGCTGTAGGGATGTAAAAACAAGACAAAAGAGAAAGAGAAAGAGAAATAGATATTTCGGGGATGCGGGGAGCACGAAGCCCAAAATTTTTATACAAGATTAATACTTGAGATAAAAAGGAGAGTCCGAGCGAGAGAGATGCGAAATCACAGAATATTTACAAGAGTGCGAGTACCGTGTAAATAATCCCGCGATACGACATCGACACCGGCACGTCGGACATACGAAAGATTGGCCGACGGGCGGGGAAATCGTCCGGTTCTCTGGCAGCCATTATGCTGAAATGGAAAAGCAAGCTGGTGTCGCTGCTTCTGCGTCAGCGCGAGCGAGCCAAAAATTTTAAACTTCTTACAGACTATAATGAAAACAAGAGCAGTTTGTGTAAATTTCAATAATGAATCTTGCGCATTACATTTGCTAATCGTTACTCATTACTATAACGTAAACAGTAGTGTCTAAGGATAATGAAATAAATGAATATTTTTACGCGTCTCTTGTAACGCAACAGATATACGAGTATCTTAGAATTTCGGAGGACGCGCAACAAACAAAGTTCGCAACAAAGAGAAGAAAACTAATCGAAGCCAAGCGTGGAAGAAGTCCCCGCCATTTTATGAGTCCGATCGTGCGTGCTTCTCGCGGCCCGGTTCTCTGTTAGTGCGTAAACGCAGATGCGCGTGTGGGCGCGTCCGCCCCTAGGCCTCCGGCCGGCGTCTCCACTCGACTGATACAGTGTTACCAATTTCTCGCAAGTAAAATCCCGTCAATGCAAAAATACTCGAGCCCGACAAATCGAGCGTACTTGCGTCAAAGATGGCCTTCTCTATTTCTCGGTTATGTGCTTCTCTCGCGCGGATGCGAGCCGATTACTTTTTATCCCAGGCGAACCGCGCGCGACCGCCATTTTGTTCTCATACAGTCTACGTACGACGACGTAGAAGGAGAGTCACGCCAAGCGATCCTCTCCTTCGTATTTCTTTATCTTGGCACAAGCTTTGCCCACGAATTTCATCGGATCAAGTCAAAATTGCCACGAGAGGGAGACGTACGAATCGAAATGCGGCAGAGCCACGTACTCGCCGATAGATTACCTGTCTTCCTGAGATTCCTGGCCATTTTCAGTGGCGTCTCCTCCACCGCCGTTTTCCGCCTCGCCGTTCTGCTCAAAATTCTGATCGGCGATATCCTCGCTGAAGTCCTTGTTCTCCTGATCGGCCATGTCTTTCTTTCTCTTTCTCTGTTATAGGCTTTACCTAAATAACCACTCTCAAACACACAGGACGCTGTACCACGATCAAACTAAAGACTTCTTTTGACCGCACGAGCTAACAAACACTCCGGGCGTCCGTACCGCTCGGCTGCCGAATGGAGAAGGGAGAACGCCGAAACTCGTTCCTTTCGACTCGTGAGTTTGCGCCCGATGCATTCTGGGCTTCTCTTTCACTCCCACCATTTGGCACCTCTCCGCCAATCCCAACGGCACTTCCACTACCGTATCGCAAGGCTTCACTCCCTGCTCGCTAACCTCAATTGCTGGATATCAACTTGACTTCCAGTAACCCTACGGAAAAACTTTATTTTCATTCAATTTTCAAACCCTCCTCTCGCGTGAGCATACACCACAGCCATCGTGTCTTATCAATTATTCAAAGTCGCTTCGTCCCACAATCAAATTGCTCACATGAATTATTATACAGGTATCGATCTCCGGATTGCATGCCGCATGCGTTCACCCTTAAAAAATTTACTGAGAAAATTTCTTTCAGTTAATCATGGAACCCTCAGCTAGAGGAATTTTTGTACGGCCCTGACGCATGAATCGATGCTGCCGCCGGAGGTTTGTAAACGAACGAGGAAGGGCTGGAATCGTCGGAGCGGAGGGGGAGCGCAAGTGAAAGAGATCGGCTTTGGTTAGGAGAGGAAAGGGCTCGTTGACCAATCACAGTGCAGAATGAGCTGCTGGTATCCGGTACGTCACTTCCTTGAATGCCTACGCGCTCTTTTGCAGGAAATCAATAAAGCGTGGGACCGTCTCGCGCGGAATTTGGCTCTCGCCTCTAGCATCGCACCACGTCGTCACTCAGCTGGCTTTGACTACACGCTCCGAATCTCGGAACACGATAACCTCAAATGTTTACGTAGACAGAACTCGAGAAAAACAATTCAAGCAGAAATCAATTCGCGATGCTACGCGAGAAGAACTTTGGAGCGGTGTCGCTTCGGATTCTCAAATTGGAGCAGGCGAAGCTTTGTTTTTAATACTGGAATCGTCATCGCGAAAGAGCGAATCGATTCTTAATGCATGACAAATAAAAGTTACGAAGCTACCGAAAGTGACAAACGAAGGAGTCAAATGCCGCTTGTATCTTTTTTCTAATTTTTTTTTTTGTTCTCTCATTGGAAGTTTGCTGATCCGCGTTAGTCCGGCAAAGAGAAATTTTGTACGTTTCTTAAATTTTGGAATTTTTTAAAATGCCTGAGGGAGGAAATAAGGTAATCGGCGATCACGATTCAGCCAGAGGGAAAATATATTCTTTTCAAATATTCTAGAATTTGAGGCTACGAGATGTATGGCGGACCTGTAACAAGATACGTGCGGCCATTTTTCGCGTGGGCCTTAACCTCTGGGACTATTATAGACCCTTAGACCCGAACAAAAATAGCCTCATTTCAGGTACTCGTGGAACCCCATGTTATGGCTATATTTATAGTTCTTAGAAAATATTCTTTTCTCTCATTACTTTCTGTTCTTATAATATCCTTATTTTACAGAATCAAAATTCGTTTCTGTTTTGGCGGGACCGTTGAGAGGACCCATTGGCTTGACAGATCAGGAAATCGGGGACTTGGCTGATTACTTTCGTCTACAGGATGGACGAATATTGTATACTCAATTCTGCGAAGTTATCCACGATAGCGGTATGACAAATAATTTTTTGCAAATGTGCAAAGACATATCACGGAGTAAGCTGTCGTAAAAGAGTGTCGTAATAAAGTTTTTATACCTGAGCATTTACGATTCGCACTATTCTTTCACTTACGATTTATTGCTTTTGTCGGGAGGCATTGTTGGGCCTTATTAGAATTTACCGTAAGGAGTACATACAATTTACACTAAGGGAGTCCAGCTCAAGGTATGGATTTTATGGGACTTAAATACTGCTCTTTAGTAAATTTACATTTGGCAGATATAACTGTTTTTTTAATTCGCAGTTTTTCAGAATCACCATAATTATCCAGGGTGACTCTTTCGGCTCATTTGCATTATCGATTTTTGATTAGATACATTAGAAGCATCATGTAATATATAGGGTTTCAACTGAGTCCTAATTAACGAGAATTTGATTTTTTTTTAGTTCCTGATTTTGGAAAAAATAAGCCATTGACTACTGGTTTGGAATGGGAAGATCCTCTGCATGTTAATCGTTTGAGTACTACCGAACACAGAAAGTTGGATATAATTATTACAAAAATTGCTGTTCTGATTAACAAAAGAAAACTGGTGCTCAAACCATACTTTCAAGACTATGAAATTGTAAGTATTTGATGATCACGCTTGTTGAAAATACAGTAAAGAAAATTTATTCGAATATAGATAGCAAAGAATGCTGGAACAGTTACAATAGCTCATTTTGGTCGAATATTGCATTTTTTGAGAATTGTTTTGGCCGCTGATGAATTCAATCTTCTGGTGAAGAGATTTGCTAAGGATGGGTGTACTGTCAATTATGTAGCTTTCGTTAACGCTATAGATGAGGCTCAAAATTATATGGATCAACATGGCATGCTTGATTTGGGTGGAGTATGGCCTCATTAATTATATTTTTATGTATGCTAGCGGCACGACACATTGTTTTAAATTTTATTCTGAAGGATCTTCTCAATCAATTTCCTGGAAGAGTAATCACTGCGGAGTTACCAAAACTCCCTAGACCTGAGATTGGTAAAGTACTTCCTAGTAAAGTATTTGGCAAGCAATCAGTATTCCACCCAGCAATAAAAGAGAACAAAGATTTAATGCCCCTTTTGGAAGTAATTCAGCGAATTCAGAGACACATATTAGAGAATCGCATTCGAATCCATGAATTCTTTAAGGTGAGTTTGTCCGAATGCCCTTCATTATACTTTTTAATGATCCTAATATCTTATATAGGAATTCGATCACTTGAATGTTGGACGAGTGACTATTTCTCAATTTAGAAGAGGTATCGATGCTCTTCAAGTATCGTCTCTAGGGCGACTGTATCTTGCTGAACCTGAAATCGATGGAATAATTAATTTGTACAAGGATCCAAATAGTCCAGATCGTGTGTGCTGGAGAACGTTTGAAGACGATATAGATCATGGTAATCAGCAGTATAAATATTTAGAAACTTTAAGATAACTTCATTTACTTAAGTTTTCACGGTAAAGGAACTGGAAAAACTACCAAACTTGAAGATAGAATCACCACCTCGAGAAATTGCAGAACTATGTCGAAAAGGTCAATCAGACTGGCAACACAAGGAGAAGAGTATGCGAGAACTCTGTGAAGATTCCTTACAGAAAGTGAAATATAGAGTCAACGAACGTGGAATAATATTGAAGCAATTTTTTAAAGAATATGACAAGTATTTATATATTTTAATATATGGTCAGTAGAAAAATAATTTTTATCACTCATTTTATTTTATACCTCAGGCATAATCATGGTCACGTATCAAGGACACAAATGAGACAAGTTCTGACGACCTCTGGAGTTCTTTTATCTACGCAAGAGGTGTTTGCTCTTGAACAAAGATACAATGATGACCTAGGATTCAATTACGCCTACTTCATTGAGGAAGTGGAAGCTCTACCAGTTACAGAGCCATTGTATGTTTCGATGCTCGAAGAGAAAAAAATAATAAATGCAGAAAAGGTGCCCGCAGAGCCAACCGAGGAGGAATCAAATATTGTTAACATATTGGCTAAAATTAAAGCTAAAATTGTTCGAGAGAGAGTTAAAGTAATTCCCTCTGATTTATTGAATTTTTGGAAATTACAGCTTTACCTTCTCACAGGTTACACAATTCATGCGTCCTTTTGACACACTCAACCAACAAGTGATTAGTAGGGCAGATTTTATTCGAGGTCTTGATCAGATTAGATGTAACCTAACGTGCACAGAAATTGCTACAATAATGGAAGTTTTTCATGCTCCGTTAAGGTGTGTCTTGAATAATATTTTATAAAATCAAGTCATTAAAATCCCTTAAAACCTGATAGGCCACAATTCATCGAATACGTAAGATTCGGAGATGCTGTTGAAGAAGCTGTGGCCACTTCTTCTCTAGAAAGAGCCCCGCTTCTGATTCCTGTACAACATATACCTTCAGAATCTTGCAGCAGGAATTTTTTGAATTTTGAAGAAAGACAGATACTCGCCCAAGCAATGGATAAACTCAGTGCATGCACGAACTCCAACTTGCAGGAGATTTTCATGGTTTGTACACTAAATGATCAAATTCGAAATTTTAAGACTCTATAACAAATCGTTCGAATTTCATTTCTCGAAGGATTATGACAAAGAAAGGATTGGTACCGTGACAAAGGGGCATTTAACCAGGGCATTGTCAACAAGAAATATGCTTAATTTAATTAGCAATAATGAACTCGATGTTATTCACAAATGCTTCGGAGTAGAAAGAGGAGGTCGTTTGGAAACAGATTACCGAGCTTTTCTCCGTGCTTTACATCTACTTCAGGAGAACAAAAAGACCCTACCGTTTTAACCATCCATGAAAAGAATCCATCTCTGTGCATTTAATAGAAAACTTTTTTCAAATTGTCAAAAAAACAAGAAACTGTAGTTACTCGTTTTAATAATTTTCATTATTTTACTAAGAAGGTTCTGCGGCCTCACTGTGTTACCAGTCGTAGGTCATACCTAAAAATATTGCTTGTCTTTTACTCAATGGGTAAAATATTACCGACTTGCAGTATATTACCGACCGAGAGAATAATAAACGTAATAGTCATACAATACGCACCGTGGCAGCACTTGTTCCAAAAACATTACTCGAGCTTTTTTAAAAATTGCTGTCTTACCATTTGTCCGCTTCATGAAAATGAAGCCAAGGATAAAAAGAAGAAGCAGCAGTAATATTAGTAGTTTGTGAACCCAAGGTCGTACGAGCCCTGATTAAAGATGTTAATGTCAAACAGTCGTAGATGCATCCTCCCTCTATTCAGAGAAACTGAATACGTAAAAATTCCGCCTCGCTGGCAGCTTGTTAAGTCAGCTCTTGAAACATAAGCTTTTTTGAATGAATCAAGCATAAAAGACACAATTAATTAAGCGGAGTCACAGACTCTAGTGTTAATTCTAAAGATGGCTGAAAGAAATCATAGGTCATGACTCGTGACCCAGTTCCTTCATCGAGAGGCACTTCCGTTGGAAGGGATAAGAAGAGGGTCCATCCAGGTCACACAATGACTTTGTATCCGATCAAGAACAATACCTGGTTATCAGATAAAACTTTCAAAATTCAAATTTGATCTCTCACTGTCTCCTTAACGAAGACGCTGCACATCAGGGAACCTGGTTATCTTATAAAAAAGGTGCCAGACAGAAGATCAGGTATGAGAAATTATATTATCAAAATAAGGGATGATTCATGCAACTATAAAAATAACTTCCTGCCGTCATAGCTGATACAAATTTAATTTCAGAATAGCAAACAGGAAGACGAACCGAAACCGGAAGCTTGGGAAACTTCTAAATAGAGAACACTGGCTATCTCGATCCTGAACTCAAGCATTCCTTTGTGAATTTGCATTGGATTGTTCCAAGCCAGAGAATGCTTATCGACCCAGTCTTCTCTTTAGTTCAGACCTGCGAATTTTCCATGGTAAATATACCCAGCATGACGTACTACTGCGTCATTGACATTATCAAGTATAATATCTCGCTGACAAAAAAAGCCAGGTTATCAGCTTATGAATAATATCCAAATAATTGGACAACGAAGAAACGTCCAGGGTTCGCAGACGATTTTAGGAGCCCGATTACGTCCCGTCCTGACCCAAGACTCTCGTGAAGCTGCACGCAAGAAATTCACCAGGGAATCGAGGTCTTTCTCGGGATCGATTTTTACCTTATCAGTCGTTGACATTCTCGGCCAGGAATAAAAATTCCAAAAAAAGTCCAAGATCGACCAGGTAGATTTTCCTTCTTACTTCTTTCAGGATTTATTAATAATCCTTACGTCCAGTTAATGTCACAGTCGGTTATAAGAGAACGAGACACGCTTCGTTTAAAGGAGTATGTCACGTGGCTCGAAAAGCTCGAAGGAAATGAACCCCGTTAACTATAACCTACTAGTAATAACGTTAACATTGATCCTAATCCAGGCTCGTATTACTACCTTCCAACGGAAGGTCCCTCATCGCACGTGGCCATTGTTCACCAACTTCACCTGACACGTGGCCAAATTGAATGCGCGTATTTCACCCATCCGCCAGAGAGCCGCTTCTGCTTGACTTTTGACACCGGTTCGTCACGCTAATCGGAGCCTCAATGCGACACGTAACAACCCACTCGGTGCCGAAAGCCACTAGGTAATACCAATTGATTCTAATTTGAAAAAAGCGACACTCAAAAAAAAAAAACAAGGAAGGAGTTTTAATTTTTTTATTCAAAATTATTTTAGATAATATGCTGGACTCTGGACCGCTTTATCCAAACGTAGATTTCACCTGTAAAATGGAGGATACGTATATGCCGTTTGTGGCCGTCGAATTTTTCATCGACGCCACTTCGTGCTCCTCTTGTTCTTTCACGAGGTTAATTCACCGCAAAAACCATCTCCTCGACAAGGACGAGGACTATGACGTGGTTCTTCGTGGATTGTCAAGAGTGGGTCAAGTGATATCGACCCGTGAGAACACGGGGGCAAGGGTGGGACTATGATCCACCTACGTCTTTGGTTCACGTCCTACACATATGCCCTTGGTGATGGGTTTTCAGCTTAGCTGCCAAAGGACACGGGTATTGCTGGGACGATAAATTGGATAATGGCTCCCTTGGGGAGTCAAATGCTTTTCTGTTAATAGATATTGGTCGATTTTACGTTTTCGCTTTGAACTATTTGACTCGCTGGATTTAATTGGCTGAGGAAGACGTTCCAGATTGGGCTGTCAGAGTTCGTTAAGGTATCAGAATCAATTCTTGTAGACACTGTGATATATCTTGAGACGTCTGACGTCTCTCTGATGTAATTATCTATTTGCAGAAATTTGTGTAAACGTACAAAAAAAATGTAGCATAAATTTTCCACACTAGTTGTTCCCTGCAACGCTTTCGTACGTGCATAGACGATGTTATTAATAATCACCATGAAATTGAAGCTTGAATTCCTATCGAGGCCAAAGCAAGCTCCGATGGGTTAATTAAAGTTCATTAGCCAAAATAAATTAATAATTTTCTCCTGTATGTGGTATATTCGATTCTGATTCTGAACGTGAAATACGTTGGTAAAAGGTAAATTTTTAATTTAATAATTCTTTTGGGTTTTTTTTTGAAAAAAAAAAAAAATGTTCTACGTTCACAAACTACCTCAGAGGCTGTCTTTACAAAGAGAATATAAAATTTATAATGGTTCTTGGGGTACTTTCTGTGAGATATCTTTGGCAACCGTGACACCTGGTTTATCTCTGTCCTCTTTTAGGAACCTGAAGACCGGCTGGAGGATGAAGCAGGGTCGAAGCGCAGACTCGAGACTTCGGTTCAGTCCACGCCCCGCGCCCCGAAAATCAAGGGGCTGGGTCGCGAGGAGGCTGGTGGAGGTGGTCGAGGTGAAGAAGCTTGCGAAGCTACTCTTGGTGTGAGGATGGAGGTGGTGGTGGAGGTGGTATGACGTCACGGGGGCCGAATCAATATTACACCGTGTCCTTTCGTCGCTCTCCGTCGGCTCTCCGGTGGCGTAACGTGCCTCGGCTGGAGAGACGTGCTTCGAGCGAGGGTGCCTCAGTGCGGGGAGGCCGCCGCGACGCTTGGGACGTCGAATTTAGGCCGCTCCGACGTCCGGCGCCGCCGTCGGGATCTCGTCCTCGTGTTCCTCGTCGTCGAAGAGTACCTTATTTGAGTGTCTCAATTTTTCAACGTCCCACGTACCTTCGTCTACTGGATCAGTTAACAGTGATAAGGAAAATCAGAGAAGCCTGCGGCAAGGGTGATCGATCGTGAGTAAATATAAGATTGTGAATGTTGTACTCGATGATCATGATGATGATGATGATGATGACTGCGAGGAGGATGAACTATGATAACCGGATGTACGGTGATAATTATCCGACCTAGAGGAAGTGTAGTTTGCTATTTCCCGTCAGGATTAGAGACTGGCTAAGGATAAGTTGATCCCTCCTCGGGGATGTTGACGGTGTCAAGAGTGCTCCTCCTGTTTCCAGGAGGAGGGTCCAGGTGCTTTTAAGAAAACCGGAAGACAAGGAAGAGAAGAGAAAAATCGGAAGAAGTCGAAGCGGCGGTACCAGTGAGTTGGTTGGAAATCGATGGCCATCAGCGCCCATGGGCGGCCTCGCGTTTAGGACAAGGAATAGCCCCTCCCAAAAGACCTCGCTCCGGTGGGGCGACTGTTGCCCCCCGAATCCCAGCCCTCCATCGTTGACGGCCGTCCGGAAGGACCGTCATCAGGTGATGCCGCCCGTACCCGTGTGAGGTTGTCCCCCGCTGTTGCGCGACTGCACCCCACGGGGTCTTCAGAGGTACCAAAAACACAATCCTTATTTTCTCTTCTCTCCTCCCACTTCTCTCCTGACCTTTGACACGACTCTTCCTCCTAGTAGCTGCCCCCCACAAGCATGTACTTCATCCATCTAGTTTTCTTTGATCCGAAATTTCCATATCTATGTACTGATTGCGCATCGAATCTATCTCCGTGTTTCACTCTGCAAGAGCGCTCTTGATCGTCCGTTCAGGTTTCCAAACGTTCCCAAATCAGATCGAATCCCGAACCTCTTGGACCTTCGTCTCCGTGAGCTTGACCTCGTGCCGGTCGACCTATCCTCCCCGAAGATGATCAACATCGCGGGAGTCATCTCCATCGTCCTGTTCTACGTCTTGATCCTGGGCGTGGGGATATGGGCCGCCAGGAAGAAAGAGGCGGGCAACGATTCCGAGGAAGAGGTCATGCTGGCCGGAAGGTCCATCGGCCTCTTCGTCGGGATCTTCACGATGACGGCTACCTGGGTGGGCGGCGGATACATCAACGGCACCGCCGAGGCAATATACACGAAGGGTCTGGTCTGGTGTCAGGCACCCTTCGGTTACGCTCTCAGTCTCGTGTTCGGTGAGTTCATAATGCAGCCACGCATCAGCAGCCATAACCTTTTCCAAAAGCATCCTGAGCAGAGTATCCCGAGAGAATTTTGACCCCGCTGAGGTCATCCGATGATGTCGCAGGTGGTCTATTCTTTGCCAACAAGATGCGACAGCAGGGGTACATCACGATGCTGGATCCACTCCAGGACGCGTTCGGGGAGCGCATGGGCGGATTGTTATTCCTGCCGGCCCTTTGCGGTGAGGTCTTCTGGGCCGCAGGAATCCTGGCGGCCCTTGGTGCCACCCTCGCCGTCATCATCGACATGGATCAGGGCACTTCCGTCATTCTGAGTGCCTGCATAGCCGTCTTTTATACACTCTTCGGTGGGCTTTACTCCGTAGCTTATACTGACGTCATACAGCTCTTCTGCATATTTATAGGATTGGTAAGTCTGAAAATTCCACTTGACAATTCTTCCAGTATGGAAACAACCCTTGCTCCAGCACTGGGCCCGAAGACCTGCCAACCTACTAAATTAATCGAACTCATTTCGGTACCTTAACACGATAAATTTATAATTCAAAAGCGTCATCTGCCTACGCAAGAGCCACAAAGCCCTGGATCGATAAGAGGGCTCGGCCTTTACCAGGCGTTCCTATTACCAAATTTAGTTCAATATTTCCTACCCTTACAACAAAATACAACCCTCCTAGTGCTCTTTCCAGAAACGAATCCTGCCTACCAGTCCACTTTTATACGATGACTTGGCCATTCAACCCTGAAGCATTCGCTCCCTATGAATTATCGTGATTAGAGAAATATTCTAAGCCGATCTTGCTTTAGCCCACTCTCGCCTACGATGCCTGATCGTGCCCTAAGCATCTACGAAAGAGAAGCCATTCCCGTTGCTCCTTTGACTAGCGATTCCTTTTTCATCGTCTTCGAGCTCTTCGGACTCCACTGACTCCGGAGGGTCTTCAGGGTGCGCTTATCGGCACAATCGAAGAAATAAATTTTCTATCCTCCTCCGCTCAAGCCTCCTTGCTCTAGTTCGGTACGACGATCGATCACTCGTGATTCCAGTGGATGTGCATACCATTCGCCTGGATGAATCCCAAGGTGAAGTCCCTCAGCTCCATGGACGTTGATTGGATAGGCGAGATCGAACCCAGGTACTACTGGTACTACATGGACTATGGTCTCCTCCTGGTCTTCGGCGGGATACCCTGGCAGGTCTACTTCCAGCGTGTCCTCTCATCGAAGACGGCCGGCAGGGCCCAGGTCCTCAGCTACGTAGCTGCCGTTGGGTGCATCCTCATGGCGATACCACCAGTTCTCATCGGAGCGATTGCCAAAGCTACTCGTGAGTACCTCTCCAATCCGTTTATTCCATGTAGACACTCAACCAGGATCAAATTAGTCGCGGCTCGACGTGGCCCAGCACTTCGATCCTACTTGACATTTAGTCGCAGACCCAATAGGACTTGGGTGCGAGAGAGTCGACAATGAGCCAGGGGTTGTTGGCTGGCTGGTACGGAGTTCTATTTATACGAAGGGGGCAGGCAGGGGGGGTTGATGGAACCAAAGAAGGGAGAAAATACACGGCCGATCGTAATAGCGTGGAATTTTGCCATGTGGGTTTCTCACCGAGGGGGAAGTCAGGCCTATATGATTTCACTGATTCTCAAAGGACGACAATGACCGGGGCTGCCATTGAGAATGGAAGGACGATTCGGGCCTATCCAAATATATGTACATACAATGTGTTCGTAAACCGTGATTAATTTAGACTCAATAATTTTATTACGTTACGAGTCCATTCGTATTTGTTAAGTTGGTAGGAGATATTTTGAGAATCTAGACGAATTGATTATCGATGAGGGAAGCGACAGGGAGGGCTGGAGAGCATCGAGATCGAAGATACATCGGATGATAGTCAAGATGGCGGTTTGATCTTTCAGCCTGGAACGAGACCGGCTACACGGGTCCATATCCACTGACAGATACGGAGACGAGCATGATCTTGCCCATGGTCCTTCAATACCTGACCCCGGACTTTGTATCCTTTTTCGGACTGGGCGCTGTGTCGGCGGCGGTGATGTCCTCCGCGGACAGCAGCATCCTTTCAGCCAGCTCGATGTTCGCCAGGAACGTGTACAAGCTGATCTTCCGGCAGAGGGTGAGTCTTAGGGGTTTTTCTTTCCGGAGTAACAAAGGCGCAGCTAGTGTAACCGGAAGTGCGTAAGATTCCGTATAGAGAAGTTAGCGAATGATGATGGGTGTCTGTGACGCAGGCTTCGGAAATGGAGATCATATGGGTGATGCGTACGGGAATAGGGGTGGTAGGAGTACTGAGCACCGTAATGGCTCTGACCATCCCATCCATCTACGGACTCTGGTCCATGTGCTCGGACCTGGTCTACGTGATCCTGTTCCCCCAGCTGCTGATGGTCGTGCACTTCAAGAAATACTGCAACACCTACGGTAGTCTGTCTGCGTACACGATAGCGTTCCTGATTCGCATAAGCGGCGGGGAGCCGCTGATGAATCTCCCAGCTCTGATTCATTACCCGGGTTACGACGTTGAGACGAAGACCCAGCTCTTCCCCTTCAGGACGATGGCCATGTTGCTGTCCTTGATAACGCTAGTGGGCGTCTCCTACGGGACGCACGTCGCCTTCATGACCGGTAAATTGGCGCCGGGTTACGATTTCTTCAGGTGCGTAGTAAACATCCCTGAAGATGTGGAGAGGGTCGGTCCCGATCCTGCCGAAGGTGAGCAGATGGCCGTCCTCGCGGCAGGAGCCGGAAGGCTTTACGGCAGTAAGGACGAATCGAACGGACGAGTCAATCCTGCGCTCGAGCCGGACTACGACATGGAGCCAGGATGCGGGATAGTCGGGGCTGAGGTCGCCGGGGTCGCTGCCACTGGCGGCGGACCCGGGATCGCCGGGGGAGGTGGAGGAGGAGGAGGAGGTGGCGGCGGCGGCCTTATTGGGCATCACGGGCCCAGCGTCGCTCGTCAGCCTCAATCCAGCACCGCGTTCTAATCCCTGGTTCTGTGATCGGATGCTGTGACCAACAATAAGTGCGGTGGTGTGGTGCCTCCTTCAAAATCTTCTATCTCTTCTACATACCAGTACAGCCCTAGGCCCCGTCCATCTTCAAGGTCATTTCTAGACACGTCCTTCCCTGCCAGGTCCTTTTTCCCAGGATCCTCCTGATCTTTTCGTCCTTCCTTCCTCTCGAACTCGGAGTCATGCTTTTGGGTACTCTACGCTCTGTAAGCAATTCATGCTAAATACGATTGACTCCTGGCGAGTTTTCATAGCAGCGAAAGCAATAATAAAGAGACTTATGGGTCATCAGAATCGCCTGACTCCGGGACACGAGAGGCACCAGGCATCGCGCCGCCTATTAGGCCTAGTCAATTTGGTTTTTAAAAAAATTTTTTTTTTCAAATATATAGAGTATATTATAACAACTGCTTACGAGAGAACGAGAGAGCGTGAATGAGAGTGAGAGAGAATTTTGAAAGAGAATGAGAAAGAGCAGACCGATCGATCAGCCGATTATTATTGTATCGCAAATCGAAACGATGTCGCGTTTGTCCCTGCGCTTTGGAGTCCCGAATAAAAAAAAGAAACCTATTGTCTATTAATAACGAAAAGTCTCCACCTCCCGTAGCCAATTAGTCTCGAGAAGAATTAGTATATTTTATTAGGCAGTCGCCCTAGGCGACACTTGCGAATAGGAGCGACCTCAGATTAGCTCGTTTCCGCTTCTTATTCTCGAGAATTAGCGAGCAGCGCCTTTGGTGTTTAGATTTAAAAAAAGAAAAAAAAAGTAACAAACAATGCAAATACGAAGGAAGCAAGAAAAGAATAAGATAGCTTTTCTACGTTAAACGACCTTGTACTTTTCTCGCTTCCACAATGACGTCATCGCGATCATCGTTTCTCTCATTGATAAGCACGAACTGACTATACACACATATATATATATATATATATATATATATATATAACGTGAAGAGTAGCACTATAATTTTTCGAGTGTCTCATTAGCTCATATATAAATCGATGCTCACCGACGGGTCTTATCGGCAGTTCGATCGGTTAGCAGATACGTTGTGTTTATCATATAGTATATAAATTACATATATATTATACAAATATATTATTGCCCATGCAATATTAATTTCAGTGAGAGACGACGGATTCGTAGTCATAATTAATCAAGAATCTCATATGCATATCCACGAGATGGATATAAGCAATTACATGTTGTTTCAGCATTTATCATCGTCCCGTTAGGATTATCGTTTATCAATATTGTTAATTAGTCGCGTTTAACGTTGAATCTAACTGTTGCGTAATTAAAATTAGTATTTCTGAAAAAAAAAAAAAAATATTTTGACACTGAAATTAATCAGGGTCCGTCGAATATCGACATATCAGAGCTTTCCCTCCCCCCCCGTCTCTATCTATGAATGAAAATAATTTTTCTTGACCCTTGACCCCTATCAAACCTTATGGTATATACTTACTATTGTTCTTTGTTTCCTGGTGAGACATTGATTTCGCGCGAATCGTCCCTATTTTGAGAATTACGAATAATTTACTCGAGTCGTGTGTACACGTGTGACCATGTAGGTATTACGTATGTACTGGGGCGCACGTGTTACCTTACCTACGTACATATCAATTACATTGTAACGATGTAACGAAACTTATACATATCACGAGGTTCTGCCGTTTGCGATATACGATTGGAGGTGGTGAAGGATATGGAGGAGGAAGAATTTGGAAAAGGAATTTGGCGACGGTAGGGATGATGTTAACGTACGAAACTGTAGTGGGATGAAAGTATAGAAAGTGGGAGAAAAGGAGAGGGAAATTATTCTCCTATTTATCGAAAGTAATTTATGTATATCGTGCGTTAAGCAGTAACTGTACTATATACGTGCATAATTGAAAAAAATAATCGAGATGTTGATTGTAAATGTTAAAAATAAACGGTGTACAAAAAAAAAGGTTTGGTGATTGCTTCCATTTTTTTTCCTCTTTCTTTTTGAGTATAATATAATTTCGTAGGCGTTATATAAGAAAAATAGAAATTTTTTTTGCAAAATTTTGATTTATCAACTCCTGACATTTTTTATGGTACTTTGAAGAGAACATTTCTATGCATGAATTCGATGAATATATTTTTTTTTTTTTCGATGAAATATTTTTTTTTTCACGAGAGTTGTAGCAGAAATTTAATGACTACTAGGTAAGGCTTTTTTTTATCTGGTACTTCTATTAGTAGCTTTTCTGGAATCGATATATCGACCGACTGTATAACCTTAGTCGGATCTATATCGAGATTCGCAGTAGCCTCGTTATGAGCCTTGGGTATATACGGGGTATACATGTATATAAATTTTGTATGAATTTTTTTTGAAAAGGTCAGTTTTTGAATTTACTTGGAATTCCATTTTGAGTAACGCTTTACAGTTTTTTTAAGGTAGCGGCTTTATTAGTACATATAAAAGCAACTTTACAAAAATAAATAAGTTACAGGAGCCTAAAGATAGCAGGGTGGTTTTCTGTCGGCTCCTGTCAGAGTATTTTACATATTATTTTCGAAAGTTAATTTTTTGGATTTTTTTTTGTATAAAAGTATAAAATGTACAATCGTTCCCCAAGAGGGACTCGTCTCTTCATCATCTTCTACGACAGGTGTAGCTTTTGTCTTTTCTACTTTCTACTTATTCCGTTGTTATCGTTTCTCTCAGAATATAAGTTCATTTGTTAGTCGAAATAATCCAAGTGTCTGATATTCATGAATTCATATTCTCGCGATGAGGAGATACTTTACTGGTGGGGAAGGTTCAGGAAGGTCTAGGATGGAAGGTAAGGAGGTCCAAGTTAAAGGTTACCGATCGATCTACGAGAGTCCACGAAAGGGCACGCGGCCATATTAATATTGGTAGCCGCCGTTGCTGGCGTAACTTTGTCCGCCTCCACCGCCACCTCCGATGCTGGGAGCACCGTAGTTCGAAGATGGACGACCGCCGCCGCCACCACCACCGCTGGAGTAACCACCGCCGCCACCGCTGGAGTAACCACCGCCGGAGCTAAGAAATCACATAAGGTAATTACGTGATAAGATTTTGCAGTTTATTATTTTTTTATATTAAATGCTCGAGGATTTGTGTCACACTTACCCGCCGCCGATTCCACCTCCAAATCCACCTCCGAATCCGCCGCTGCTACCGCCCGAGCTGGGTGCACCGTAGCTGGAGGATGGTCTGCCACCGCCGGATGACGGTGCTCCGTAGCTGGACGATGGGGCCCCGCCGCCGAAGCTGCCACCTCCAAAGCTGCCACCTCCGAATCCGCCGCTACCACCGGAAGACGGTGCACCGTAGCTGGAAGAAGGTCGTCCACCTCCGTTTCCACGGGATGGGGCTCCGTAGCTGGAGGATGGAGCACCACCTCCAAAACCGCCACTTCCAAATCCTCCGCTTCCGCCGGAAGAGGGTGCGCCATAGCTGGACGAAGGACGACCACCTCCGAATCCTCCGGAACCACCTCCGAATCCTCCGGAGCCACCTCCAAATCCTCCGCTTCCACCGGAAGAGGGTGCGCCATAGCTGGACGAAGGACGACCACCTCCGAATCCTCCAGAGCTACCTCCGAATCCTCCGGAACCACCTCCGGAAGAAGGTGCACCGTAGGACGAGGAGGGACGACCACCGCCGAAACCACCACCTCCAAATCCGCCACTTCCGCCGGACGAAGGTGCTCCGTAATTAGAGGAAGGTCTACCGCCACCTCCACCACCACCCACAGAGGGAGTTCCGTAGCTACTTGAGGGTGCACCTCCTCCAAAGCCACCACCACCAAATCCACCGGATCCTCCACTGGACGGTGCTCCATAGCTGGAGGATGGTGCACCACCACCAAAACCTCCTCCACCACCTCCTCCTATCGAAGGAGCTCCATAGCTCGATGACGGTGCACCACCACCAAAACCGCCTCCACTGCCGCCTCCGAAACCACCTCCGAATCCACCTCCACCTCCACCTCCAAGATTCGGCGTCCCATAGCTCGTAGACGGCGGCAGGTAGCTTCCCGTCAACGGTGCTGAAACGGAGGTTCAATTATTTTTAATACAATTTTCTAAAACTCACTTTCTCTCGTTGTCACTTTCAAAACTCCATTATTCCAAACGTCACCAGTCCTCAGTCCCCGTAACAAAAGTATAATGCATTCAAAAATAAATCGAATACATGCAATTCGTAAAAAAAAAAAACATCCAGCATTACGAAAATGAGATAATCGAACAGCGAACACGTAAGAGAGCATTGAAATCCCCAGTATGAAGAATCGCGAGCTCATATATCCGGTGAACCGAATGAACCAAGCGAAGAGTCGAAAGTGAAGACGTGATCCCGCAAGACCCAGGCTCCTCATAGTCATGTGGAAGATACACCTGGGCCCCACTCTTCTTCTCAGATCGCATTTCTCAGCGTCTCGTCTCTATGGTGAAAGTCTGGGAGATTCGACGTAAGTCGCTACGATGATTAACCTCAGAGAGCAAAATTCGTTACGTACTCAGGATTCAGGTGAAAGAATGCAAAGGAGAGTGCACTTGAAAGTGCACCGCATCTCGTTTCGCATTTTCCGCGTCCCCGTAAAAAAAAAAAAATTCTCACGTACTTAACCTACCCCTTCTGTGATATATCATGAATGACGGTCTGACCTTGATTCGACTGTCACGACATTAAGTAGTGCCGGTATAAGAAAATAACTAGAATTTACTCGGTATTCGAAACATTCTAACGAAACAATGAAAAATTCCCTAGAATCTCACAATTACGAATTGTTCAATTAAAGAACAGAAATTACTTGTCGTATTTAATTAGTATAATTGAAAAATAGAAATTAATGAAAATACTCGCACGTTCGGCACTGACGTCACTGTTGGTCAATACTACAAGCGTCCCCCGATATATTGTCAATAGAGAACAAGCTAATTTATGCGCTAGACGCATCGCGCCTCTCGGGCATCCTCAATTTTACTTTCGATTTCCATTGGAAACGCGCCCGTATGTTTTTCTTCGAAATCATCGCGTCTATCAGTATTCGCGACGTGTCGCCAGTCTTGGAAACTAAAGGGGGCGACAATTTCAAAGAATCAAACTCCTAGAGTCCATCTCCATTGAGATTCGTATTTTCTTACCCTCGGCGCAGCTCGGTGGTAGCAGGGCCGTAGCAAGTAGGCTCACTGCCAGCAGGGCCCAATTTCGGAAGGGCCTCATTATCTTCAACGATGAAATCCTAAGTTTGATGAACGAGATTGGATGCCGATTTCACACCCGATTACTTAATTTTTTTCTCCTCTCTCTCTCTCTCTCTCTCTCTCTCTCTCTCTCCTCCTTATCTTCTTTCGATATCTTTTCCTATGGTGATCTTATGTCTAGGGTCCTCGTGTCTCACCAGTACCGAGTCTTTGATTTGGTCTAACGTGCTTCAAACACTGTGGATCTGGCTTATATAGTTGGCCGTCTTTTGGAGAAAGTCTCGAGGTGCAAGAGGATGCCACGGTGCCACTGGGGAACCTGGTGGGGAGTAGAGGAAAGGGCAGATCAGACGAAAGCGGGGATACCTCCAAGACAGGAGGGAAGAAGAAGCCTACGGAGAAGATGAGTCCAGTGACTGACCCTGGACAGTCCACGTTCCCATCCACGCTCGTTTACCTTATTTTTTTTTTTCAAACGATTTTTTTTACAAAAATTCACGCACTCGTCCAATTACAATTCTCTATAGTAATTCCTCTGATAAAAATTCTTCACTGGTTACCTTGTAATTTATATAACAATTAGAGGTCTGAATAAGTTTCCTGGGGCGAGTTCGGAGTGACGTCACACAAGTCCCGATTACGTTCCAGATAAAGCGCGGCAAATTTGAATCGACCTGACGAACAATGCTCCTCTTGTAGCTCGCGGACTAATTTCTCAGGTATTTCGAAAATATTTTTTCCCTACTACATTGCTAATGCTGGTTACCGCTGCTTGGACTCTGGTTTACTATTACTTGGGGTCACCGCAGGTCACGCACTCCGTTTTTCGCGCTTCAACGGAGTGTGACCCCGTGACTAAAGGGAGTTAACGAGCCATAAGAATGGACGTTGGTTGGTTCGCGTTTGAAAAAAAAAAAAAAAAAAAAAATGTCAACTCTCATTCCCCATCTGTCAATACAATTGTCGAAGACTTTGTAACCGGAAAGCCACAAAGTTGTGCAGCACGCGCTGCGGTTTAATCGCAGTATGAAATATCAGTAATACAAAGGGGTAAACGAATAACAAAGTAAAAAGAGGATGAACAAGAGGAAAACGATCGGCGAAGCCGCAGGAAAAGCGAAAGTCACGGGAGCCAGATCAGACTCGGTTGCACCGTGAGGATCTGCCCTAGATAATTAATATCCGTGGTGTCTTGCTAGTCGGCGAGTCGGTGAGCCGCTGCTTTGTGTCGACTTGCCCAAGACTCTTAGAGTTAATTGATTCGAAGGATTCCCGACTCTTTACATTACATAGTGAGATATTAGCGATTTTTTTTTTCTTGTCTTTCTTATTACGTGTGTACCAGGCATTGTGTTACTGTGGAGCGTCCCATCTTGATTTTTCGCTTGATTGTCGCCCGTTATTGTTTTCATGTGCAGCTACGCGATCTTGATGATCATAGAAACGCGGCAAGATTCTTTCTGCGTGTTATGGGCGTCGGGCGTTTTCATGTCGCGATTGCGACAATAGCGACAGGCTAGTCTGGTCGGTTCTGTGTGAACGGTGCATTAGTATGTTGTTATTGAAAAGTAATATTCGTATTCCTTGGGTATTACGCTCTTTCGGGAACGGCAATTGTTTCGTAGGATCGTCGCGACGGAGTTCAATGGTCGCCCGAGGCTGCCTTTATTTACAATTCCTGTCGCGCAAACGTAACGACATAATGACCGTCGCTGAATAAAAATATTCTCGGATAGAGGATTGCAATAGTTTTCTCTATAGTTCTAGAAGGAGATGGCGGCTTCGTTGCTCATGTATATGGACGTCATGCTGAACGCCCGAGTCTCGACAATATTGTAATTGCAATAGGAATTCTGCGGAGTCGATGATGAATAGCGACGATCACGGGCCTGGCCTAATGATCCTCACGAATCGATGACGACGTCGGGAACGAGTTCTCGCTGAGGATGAGAATTTTAAAAAAAGATTTGAAACTGGGTGAAGGTACACGGATGGGATACAGCATCCGTGGACCTAAATATAGTATTAATAAATGGCAAGTGCATCCTGAAGTAAACACGAGGTTGATGATTTATCACGGGAAATATTTCAACCCGGCGACATTTCGCCTTGAAGTCATTAGCAATGGCGATTATATATATATGCTAATCATTTGAAAAATTAATAAATTGACAAATTAGTAAATTGAAAAATTTACAAAATTTATAATCAAAAATTGAATGTATAAAGATCATAGGAAAAAATGACTAAGCTACCAGTAAGCACGGTTTTATTTGTACCACAAGGAGATCTTCAACGAGCGATAATTCCTTACTGCAAGATTCCTGCTGAATTTTGGTTTCCTCGTTAGACATTTTCGAAAAATCTTATCGCTCCTGCCGATTCACTCGGTGGAAATCGATGGTATCGCAAAGAACTACGATATATCGAAAATCGCATAGTCGATTCGATAATCGATTCTAAAGGTTTATAAGAAACACGCGTGTCTTTTATATTAAATATAATTGAAAATCAGTATGATTTACACGTGCATTGCCAATTTCGTAGATACGAATTTTCGCATGTCGACATGATTTTACGCGAATCCTTATTCGCCAGCTTGTTACCTCGTGAGAGTATAATTAGGTGAGTTAACCAAGAAAATCACGTACGTATATATAGATACATACACGTACGGCGATTATGTAGCTAAGTTGAACAGACTTGGGCTTTTGTTCGTCATTATTGCTTAATCTTCCACCGAGCGACTCCTGCTGGCTTTTGCCATCTGAATACTCGAGTCTTTCTTATTGCTCGAGTCGCGTCTTGAGGCCTTCAGTAATTAGTCAATTACGCGCGGGTGAAGATGTCCAAGGTCAGACACACTTAAGATTACGTTATCACGTCTGTCGAGGATCCCTTCGAAAAACCATCGTCAAATTCAGCCAATCAGAATTTATTGTAATTTATAATCTCTCCCACTCTCACTCCTCTTCAATATCCTTAAAAATCACTCGAAATTCGTATTACGCGAGCAATCTAATACTTCGTCGGTTTGAGATGAACGTGTTAAATTTAGGCCTTAAGGCATATTGGGCATATTGGGCATCGTCTACACAAACGTCTATTAATTTGTTTGAAAGGTCAAGTTTTTCAAGGTGTTAATTAATGGCTTCTCAAGGGCAATGACAAGTCGTCAATTCACTTAGAGTCATTCACGATAACAAATAGAGTTATCTCATTGGATTCCCGAAGAATTTCCGGGCGTTACGTCACTGAGTTTATGACGTCATTGAAAAATAGTCATTAAAGGATTCAGTAAGCAGTTTCGCTGTCGAGGGAAATTAACAAGGACACGTGGTTCCACTCGTGTCGATTCTGTTTATGTCCTACGGAGACGAGTGTGTAGTATGCAGCTGTAGGTTCTTCATAAGCGTCCCGACGCGTCGCGACGCATCGAATTCACCTCTCACGCACGTGATCTTCACGGTGCACGTTGCACTTACAATCGGACTGCGTAATAAAATGCACTTGTAGTACCAAGGGAAAGTATTCGTGCCAGACCTGTGTGAAAAGTCACATCGAAATTGCATTGGCTGTTAGCGTGGCTTGATTGTTTTTTTTTTTGTATAAATCTGTGAAAGTCAAAATAAAATAAGGAAAGGCGAAGAAACGCCTGGAGGTGGAATTTACAGGATTTCGAAATTTTAGGGATTTCAGTAATTTTCTTCCACATGTGTCGACATTGATTTTTGTGGATTTCACAATTACGGTGATTTTCTTCCACATGTGTCGACATTGATTTCCGTGAATTTCACACCAGGTACGTAAACTGGTTCGTCACCAGGTATATAACTTTCAATACCATTTAAATGTCTTTTTTTTTTTAAACAAAATAGACCTAAATTTTGGGTACCTTATCAGTATCTCCGTGACGTCTTGACCAAGTTCAGCGAAGGCCAAGACTTTGTGGTTGCATCTAAACGCCAGGGAACGTGTGTGCTGTACTTTCTCCAGTGCTCATTGGCAGTCGTCGTTATCCGGCGGTACGTTTAGACAAACATCAGCAGGTTGCTTGTACATGGGATGCTGAGGAGCATCGATCAGAGAAAGTCCATGATAATTGACCAAGAATATACTTAGATACACGTGTCACGGAGTACATAGTTCATAGCAGATAGTAATAGTGTCTAAGATTCGGGAGGCTTGACTTGACCATTGATAACTTCCCAGAAGATTCTACTGATTGAATTTTGTGAATGGCGATACTGCACTGCGTAACGGGGACCTGGTCCAAAATGATCAATCGCGTGCGTCTCTTCAGTTTGTAAAGATTTTGTTTGGGTCTACGTTGCAAACCCAAGTGCGTGATTCCCTATACTTTCTACAGTAGTCACTTTTAACAGACCCCCAACTGTGTTATTTTTAGATCCGAATACATAGGAGTAACGATACACTTGCAAGTGTTTGAAAAGTGACTACCACATAAAGTTAGAGAAACAGCGCAAGGGTTGAAATTAGGGTATAAAATTAATAAAGATTATAAGGGTTGATCTTGGAGAGGTCATAGAGGTCGTCCTAAAGATTTCAGGGTAGCTGATTTCTTATCAGGACGAAGAGACCTTAGGGTCGAAAGAGTGATGTGCAGAGCCAGGTTCGACCTGGTCGTCCTTACAAATTGGCGAGGCTAACAATAAGAGTGAAAAGAAATAAAAGATGATGGAAGGGGTAGAGAAGGGGCGGAGGGGAGGGGAGGGAGGAGAGGGGTGGTAGGTAAAAAAAGAGGAAATTGCAGCTAGTTCCTGCCTCCCCCCAGACCTCAACCCCCCGTATCTCCGAAGGATCCCGAGGGGTTGGAGGCGTGGTATTACGGGGGTGGAAGGCGTGGTTTCTGACGATCAATAAATCGACCTCCGCCCCCTGTGGACGAGGCTGCTCCCCAGACCCTCCGAAAACTCTTCCCTCAGTTTCTACCTACGAGGGAGGCAGTCAAAGGGCAGAATACCTATAGACATCGAGAGAGACGAAGAGGGTGAAAGAGGGAGGAAAGAGGGGAAGGAGAGTGCACGGGCTCTGCCAAACCACATCGATCCCTCCGTGTTCGCCCCTGGCATAACCCCTGCACTCACCTCCCCTTCGAATCCACATCCAGGAACACAGAACAGAACCAAGTACGGAATGGCATGGCCACCGGACCAACACCCCTTCGGTCATCCGGCCTACGCAGGAGACTTCATTCGGTACACGCAGTCACGCGAGCTCCCTTCATTTTTGAGCCATGACTCTGCCACTTCAGGACCCAGTTTCATGCTGGCGACCCTGGCGACCCTTTCACCTATAACCTAAAACTTCCTCACCCCTATCCCATTAAAGAATACCTTCGGACTCCCGTGCCAAGCACGACCCTCACTAACTTCGGGTTTCATTCACGTAGAACCGGACCTTACCTTGGGTACCGGGTTTAGAAAAGAAAAATGAACTCCATCCATTCACAAGGGAGCAAAGCTCCGGATGACTTCAGTGGTCCACTAGGCTCCCTTTGAGTAATCGGGTACCTGAATAGTCTCCGTAGGTCATATCAGTCACAGTAGGTGAGTCACGACCCTGGCCTTGCTCCTCGATGATCGCGATCGACCCTTTCGCTCGATCAGGATCGATCGTGTCACCCTAGATCGTTATTCGTTATTCCATGCACTCACCTGACGTATGAGCCTATAAGTAGACACTAGTGAGATATGTTCAGGGTATGTACGTTGTTTGCTATTGCAAAGTCGAGACACGTAGTGCTTTATCGTAACCTACGTGGATGACTCAAGAGACTCGAATAAGTCTCTGCCTAGACGGAGAAAGAAAGTAAATGAGAGCGAGAGTGACGGAGGATCCAATCGACTGTTTCTAAGGGGTACCATGCTATATAAAGAGTATCTATTCTATTCCCAGAGGTTATGTCGGCCAGGTAATACGAGCACTCTACGAATCGTTCGGCCTTATACACACGTTCCTATCTACATTCATGCTTGGCATATGTAACGAGCATTACTCCTGCTGGCTGGATAATTGATTTTCTCTCCGATACCAGTATCCGTGCACGTCACGTATGTATATGCATACCTCGCTAAATTTCGTTCCACCTACTCCTCCATTTTCTATTTTCGATACATGACGATCTCCTCGTGCCGAAGGATTCCTGCGAATCGCGGACACTTGCCGAAGTTCACTTTGCCAATTTCTCATTGTCCAACCAGAGCCTAACCAGAGACACGCAAGTTATGCCAATATTCGCGCAGTCGACGCAGCCAGGCTGCGAGTCGTGCAGCCATCTACTCCGAGCCAGTTAAAGTCCCTGGAGGCGAATTGAAATCCCCAGGAACTCGAAGCTTCCGATTCCCAGGACTGGGACAGGGATGCTGAGTCGAGCATCTTGAGTACCATTATTACAGAGGGTTGAACCCCTGACCTCTCATCTTATCCTATCTCGTGCAGGTAGGACGGCTGGTCAAGGTGGTAAAGAGGGTTTGAAAGTCCTGGAGGAGCAGTCGTAAAACTTTGAGAAGGCCTAAAGTTTCAGGAGTGCCTGGACCAGGCAGAGCCAGATGTTATTCATAATTCAGAGCCAGGCTCCGACATGGCTGAAAAGCACCAGGGCGGTTCCCTCTTCGGGGGTGGGTTGCTAGGACTACATCAGCCTGAAAGGGACCACCCGCTGAATAGGCCTAACGTCCCACTCTCTGGGTCTGTCCTGTGTTGTCAATTTCTTTCGAAATTACCTAAAGAGCCAACTTTTTAACGGGGTAATTGAATCCGCAGCAGCGTACGTAACGCACGTGGCTTTTACGCAGAAGGAGAGTGGAAGGTTTAAAGCGTGATGGAGAAACGTTAATGCGTAGCTGCCAATAGCAGTGCCGATGGTGGAGGTGGAGGTGGTGGTGGTGGAGGTGGTGGTGGTGGAGGTGGTGGTGGTGGAGGTGGTGGTGGTGGAGGTGGTGGTGGTGGAGGTGGTGGTACGCATTCCCTCTGTGAAAGTAAAATAAATTATTATTCCACTGTTTTCCGTGATGGTGGCGGTGACGATGTTGATGGTGGATATGCAGGGGCGGGGAAGGAGGGGAGGTGCAGGATGACAACGGGGATCCTCAAAATCCTCCTCCCCACCTCCACAACAACGACCTACCTAATATAATATTCTAGGCAATTACAGTGTTTGCGGATCAAACAGAGCGACTTGTTTCATCCCCTCCGTTCCGTTACGACCCCGTCGCCTCCTGCCACCCGGTGGGAATCACCCGGGTGGCCCTGAGCGAAGGGTTCGAACCACCTAGAAGCGCCCGGGAATATTTGCTTGTCGTAATAATTTATAAAATTTTCAAAAACTCTCATCTTTACGTGAGATATGCCTGATTAGCTCTTTTACCTAGAACTTTGACAATTATAAATTCACCGTGTTCTCTGTGTAATAATGCTCGAGCGAGGAGATATGAGCAAACAAAGTGTTATGTGAACGACAGTAGGGAGAGGCGTCTCATAAGGAAACGAACGTCCCGAGCAGACCTGCAACGCACGACCCGAATCCGCATTGGCACTTCCGTTGGGAAATCGGCAAGAGCAATGCCTGTTTGCCTGTTGTTCTCACTGTAATCACAATCACTTTTGTACAAAAGGCCAGCCAGAGCCGAGACACAGCGCGTGGGCGCAACGCACGTTGCACGTTCCAGTTTTTAATTACGCTCGAGGAAACACTCGTGTCGACGTGATTGCGCGAGCGGCTAGTAGAAGTGGGCTTCTGTCGGTACATCTAGACCTGGGACAGAATAAACGGGAGTATAGATGAAAGAGTATGCAGAAGAAGAAGAAGAAGAAGAAGAAGAAGAAGAAGAGACTAGGTACCAATTAATTATAAGAATCTTAACGATTCTCCATGCTCGTTACCGTAATTATTATTACGTTATCGTGGGATTCAAAAATATTCGAATACCTCGAGATAAAATAAATTCGAAAAAAAAAAAAAAAAACGACAATCTCGAGCTGAATAAAAAATGTGGTTACGATAATAGCACGTTTCAAGTGATAAGGGGAATTTTTTTTCTAACGAAATTTCATCAGAGATTTAACACGTTATTCAGCCGGCAGGGTGGTTTCCCTTGTTTCTCGGTGAATTCGATCGGCTCAACCGAATTACTCGATTCTACTTTAGTATTCGTAGCTTGTCGCCCTGACTGCTTTTTACTGCAGGTCCGCTATCCGGGACGTGACTCCTTCCCACTTCTGCCAACCTTCCAAGCAACGCGATTAGGATCACTGAACGGCTCTTTGGAAACTGGACCAATCCTGGATACTTATATGTATATTGGTATCCTCATCCTTGTAACCGTATAAGGATGATCTTGTGTAGAATTAATTAAGGTGATTTCAACAGAAGTTGTATGGAAGCGTTAAAGCGATCTATGTAACGTTATGTCGGCTGCAAATGTGTAGATGATCAATAGCTGCTAGATCCCTTTCAGAATCATTTGGATCGGTGTTAGATCAGACAGTTTTCCAGATATCTCACGTCCCGGCGATGCGAGCCTCACGACGGCTGCAACTACGAAATCGTGAGCGCCGATCCCACCGTCCGCTTTTATGAGGTTAGGTTAGGTTAACTGAATCTGTCAACCGTAAAACTATTTCAGATCAGCAAAGAACTTTAATGGATAGAATGTCTCGCTACGCTTCGCTGATTGGATCGACGTTTTATTTCCATTTTAAATTCATACGGAACTTTAGATCCTTTGGGTTTATACGATATTTAAAACGCACGGCCATGTTGTTTAACGACACGGAGCGTAGAAAGGCCGCCAAGATTTATATACTTGACTCCCTCCATGTTCCTTGTAGAACTTTGGTATTTACTTGTCGGATCCCTTAACACCAGGATTTACTCGCGTTTTTTGAATCGCAGGATATTCGCGAAGGATCTGAAAAGATTTCGCAAGGATGAGAATCCTAGAGATTTTTTTTTCTTTGACTCCGGAACCTCTGGTTAACTTTCTTATGAAAATTTTTAAATCCCGTAAAATTCTATTTGGAGAGTTCGACCAGGTTTCTCTAGAGGGGTTGGTAGTATCCGTAAAGAGGGAGGTTCACCAAATTACAGGGTTTACTCGTCAGGCTAACGCCGTTCGCCGTCAGTAACAGGCTCGTTTTCTCTCTGATGATGGCCACCCTGCTCCCCTCTGACTGCGCCCTGGTTTATACCGGCTAAACGAAGGGTGGCTGACTCGTAAGGGCTGTTTCCACTGCGCGGTGCGTTCGATGCCTGGAACTCCTATTGCTTCTGGGATTTCAGAACAGGGTGTTTCCATGAACGTTTAGCTGGTAGCCTCAGAATATTCCATAGTTCAGTTCCCGGTAAACCCTGGCCTGCGCCATTCGCGTTTCCTTGGAAATTTCAACGACGGAGATGAAACGACTTCGGGAAGGTCCCGACCCGGTCCATTCGCGTACAGACCAGACAGATGGGCATCCTCCCGAACCCACGTCTCTCGACCCAGTCCCTAAAAAAGTTTCCCATGAGTGATCGAGGGAATGATCGAGTAGAGGATCCAGTGGGATGGCTGGTCTTGCATCTCAACGCGTTTTCCGCAAACTTCCTTGAACGAATCGATATCCGGTGTAAGTCTGAGTAAGTGGTGGGATCTTCTACTGCCGGAGGAGGATCTCGTGTGAAGATAATGGTACCGCTAGGTAGCAGCATCCTATTGGAGCGTTCTCGGGCTCGATCCCGGTGACCTTTGACCCTCGTCTCGGCATCGGAGGTTCTCAAAAGGATTCGCCGACGGCTCCGAAGAATCCTGAAGGACAGGAGGGTCCGCTGGTTGAAAAACACTGCTCCGACCCCTTTTGGCAGGGTTCCGCGAGGGATCGTACGAGGACGTGTGAGGAACGTGAAGGTGGGTGCGAGTGTACATACATTACAGGTGAGCTATCGACCTGGGGACAGAAATACCGCGCAGCATCGACCGACGCCGACGCCGACGCCAGCAACGTTATACATACCTGGCGCGTGCACTCCGGCGAAGAGACGAGGGGCGCTCGAGCCGGAGGACGAGGACGAGGACGAGAGGGCGCCTGGGGGGGTGGAGGACGGATCGGCTGAGGTAGCACTGGGGGCGACAAGGGCCGAAGAGGAGCCGAAGAGCAAGAGGACAGGAGGGCGGCAGGCTGACGCAGAGACTCGCCGCCAATCCTGGGGGTCCCGTCGCAGCGGCTGCGCGTTCGCGGGGGTCGCGCGACCCGGGGCTGCCACGGGGCGGCAAGGGGATTAAGGGGCTAGCGGATGACGAGGTGGCGGGGAGGACTCCGAGGGCAGACGTCCCGACGCTACCCTGACGGAGAGACACACGCCGAGACGTCCGTGCTCGCGTGCTCCGACAACGGGAGTCCTTCGATCTCCGTGAGTACTGTTCGTTTTACCTATAATTTTACTAATTTCAATCTAGCACTTATATCTCGCTCATTTTCATTAGCTTTTCGGTGCGTTTTTCACAAACTTTGCAGGCTGCTTTATCACGGATTAATTGAAAGACACTGCGATAGCTTATCGAAGTCAGCTTATAAATTTTGCCGATATATCTATACACGATCGATATATCTATATTGTTATATAACACGTCCATAAGTTGTCGCACCTGCGGAAAGACCTTTCGTGTAAATCAAAATGTTTGCCCAACATCGGTATGTTAAAAATACCGAAGGAGTAGCCAATAATAATAATATTGTAAACGATCGTCAGAGTTTCGAAACTGTCCTGCCTTCAGTTATTTCCAAACACATTTTCTCTTTCGCTTATCACTCGGACTCGCCGTATTAATTTAACTAACAGACGGTACCCGCGGACAATGTTGCAGGCTCGGTTAAGATCTCGACTGGAAAGGTGGAGGGCCCCACTTCAGAATCCAAGGCGTGGGGAAACGGGCCGCAGGTCGAACCTGGGCCCGACGTTGGCTCAAGCCTGAGCGGACTGCTCGCAGGGCTCCCGGCCCTTGTGGGTCCCCAACGCCTCGCCAGCTCCCTCCGGCAGAAGTTCGCCAACAACTCTGGTGAGTTCAAGAACAGCCGATCTCTTTCTGACCGATGAAGTCACCCCATTTGCCATTGGATACCCTATACCCCATGTGCCTTCTACCAGCCCCTATTCAACCCTCCGTACCCACCACTATCCAAATGATCTATTCGCCAGGGAGACTACTGATTAAGTAACTGTATCACGATCCCTCAGTCTAGATCATTGCCAGTGCATCGCTACTCGCGTGATTACGCTAAAGAGCACAGGCACTAGAGACATTAACGGCGCCATCAGGAGGCCGAAGCTCCCTTGAAAGGACTTTTTTGAGCGATGCCTGTCCGTCGGAGCGTGGCCTTCGTAATTAATTAATCCAGGTCCGCACAGTCGGGCCACTCCTCGACTTCATCCTCCTGCCTCCCAAGGTAGAAATGAATGACCGAGGACCGATTCCCTTGAGATAGGTCTGCCACTGGGATGCGCGCCGCCGGTTCATTCGAATGAAAGGGTGACCCCAGCTAGAACCCCTCTCTGTTCCTGGACTATCGAGTTCAAAAGTATCTACTCGAGTTCTCGTACCGGGACGACATGGCTAATGTTTCCTGACTAATTAAAATATTGAGTGGCCAACGCGACGGGTCCGCATCTCTTTCGTCTCCTTCGCTTTGGACTGTCGTTTTACTCGTCGGATGATTTGGAAGATTTTTTTTTTAAATCTGTTTTGACCTCTTTCGCGTCGAATTGTGCCCTTTAATAATTCCTGAGTTATACGAAGTACTTTTTGGTACGAATACGTGCTACGGGTCGCGTGTGAGGTTGCTCAGGGTGAAGGAAGCAATTGGCTACTCGACACGCAAACTCCCCATAGCTTTTCCATGGCTATACAGACGATCGTTAGAAAGTACTTTCTTAGGGGGGGGCGGTGGGGGGGGGGGTGAAGAAGGAATCGTAGCTGTAATCAGTACTCTGCTTTTGTTTCCTCGGAGCTTTTCTAATGTTATCACTGACGCAACAGCCGCAGCGCAAGGAGACAATGTGCACGAGGTCTGGACCTGCCGGACTCTGCTCGTGTCAGGATCATTTTCACGCTGGTCTCCCTCGAATTAATTCACCAATTTACCTATGTAACGGACACAATGAAAACGTATACCAACCGGATACTTGGGAGAGTTCGTTACCGCTATGGTAACACGATATTCACCAATTACCTACCAAGGGTGAATATACGCGCGGGAGAGTTCAAGTAGAGGCAAAGTGGAAGCCGGACAGATGAGTGGAGAAGCAGATAGAGAAAGCAAAAATATGTGTCTGGAAACGGGCAAGAGATTCAAGAAAAGAAATGAAAATATTAAGGCAAAGAAGGGCTCCCTTTCTCCATCCTTCTCCGTGAAGAATCAGGGTGCGCTTACCAGGCCGGGCCAGGAGTCCCCTTGGCCCGATACCTATTCGAGCCTCAAGTGGTATCGGTCCACGCGAGTCTCAGGGTCAATATGCCGATACGTGATCAATTCGAAATAATCAGAGGGCACTGGAGGGATATTCGGATTCTGATGATCGAATTAACCGAGCTGAACCGAAGCGCTAATCGAAACGGACGCTATTTGTTGTAGGTATCCCCTGGCCTGGCCTGATGCGCGCCGCCCCAATCGCAACGACCTCTTCGCCATCCGAGACGCTCGAGGTTATCGAACCTAGCGAGCATTAACCTGGACCTGGTGTACCTGGTGGTAGAGCTTCTAGATCTCGGTGGGTTGCAGCGAAGACGCAAACATGAGCTCCATACGTATACCCGTCATCGACATGGAGTTCGGCGAGGTCAAGGAGCTCGTCTGGACGAAGCTCCAGGAGCCGAAGGCTCAACGGAAACTGGTCCTGGTGATCGTCTCCATTGCTCTGCTCCTTGACAACATGCTCTACATGGTGATCGTACCCATTATACCGGATTACCTAAAAATCGTGGGTGCATTCGGCGACGAGCCCGATACTGGAAACACGACAGGAATCCCTTCGCACCACGGTCAGGATTCCGCGACGGGGATCCTCTTTGCCTCGAAAGCCATTGTCCAGCTGATGGTCAATCCCTTCTCCGGGGCGCTCATCGACAGGATCGGCTACGAGATCCCGATGATGATCGGACTGTGCATCCTCTTCCTGTCTACTGCAGTCTTCGCATGCGGAAGAAGCTACGGGGTCTTGTTCTTCGCCAGGAGTCTTCAAGGCGTAGGATCAGCCTTTGCGAACACTGCTGGTCTCGCCATGATAGCCGATCGCTTCACCGAGGACGCCGAAAGGTCCCAGGCTCTTGGAATAGCGCTGGCTTTCATCAGCTTCGGATGCTTGGTCGCTCCACCGTTTGGCGGCGCTCTCTACCAATTTGCCGGGAAGGAGATGCCCTTCCTCATCCTGGCCCTGGTCAGTCTTGCCGACGGGTTCATGCTTCTCCTAGTGATGAAACCTATGAAGGATCAGCTCCAGGACAGGCACAGGGAGCAAACGCCCACAATTCCAATTTGGAAACTCCTGATCGACCCCTACATAGCCGTCTGCGCAGGTGCCCTGATGATGGCCAACGTCGCCCTAGCTTTTCTAGAACCCACCATCTCCCTATGGATGGAGGATAAGAACATAACCCACGATAACTGGAAGATGGGCATGATATGGCTACCGGCTTTCTTCCCCCACGTATTCGGCGTGGTGATAACAGTCAAGATAGCCAAACAGTACCCACAGTATCAGTGGTTCGTAGCTGCCGCTGGATTGGCTCTCGAAGGTCTCTGCTGCTTCATGATCCCATTTTCCACCTCCTACGAATTCCTCATGATACCAATTTGCGGAATATGCTTCGGCATGGCCCTCATCGACACGGCTCTCCTCCCGACGCTCGGCTACCTGGTGGACGTCAGGTACGTTTCCGTCTACGGAAGCATCTACGCCATCGCTGACATCTCCTACAGCGTGGCCTACGCGGTTGGTCCCATCATAGCTGGAGGCGTCGTGGAGGCGATTGGCTTCACGGCTCTGAACGTCGGGATCGCAATTTCAAATCTACTCTACGCCCCGGTCCTCTACTACCTCAGGCACATCTACGACTTCAAGCCTTTCCAGGACGAAGCCAACGTCCTCATGCAGGATCCACCGGACAAGGAGTACCAGACCTACGTCCTTCAGGAGCACCGACCCATATCCGGAGACGTTGGCAATCATCTCACTCAAGGCCGAATGGAAACGAACCTGGACCAGGTGCAAGATCAGCAAAACTATCAGCAGCCACCCCAGACCTACGACCAGGGTTACTCCCAGAGTGCAAATACTTACGAACAGCCTGCTACCTACGATCAATCCAATTATTCTCAGCAGAGGAGTTACGTCCAGGAGTCACGGGATCCTCGAGAACCTCGGGAACCACGTGGCTCTTCGGCTGACGTTAATCCCTTCAGGAGAGGAACGGAGGTCGATCGGCCAGCCGGGGACAGCAACCCCTTCAGGCAAGGGATGTATTAGAGTCCTGCTTCGTCCGTACCGAATTCTCAGTACAATGGGCAGGTTTTCAACGAACGACAGAGCCGCCTGCTGCGAGACCTATTGCGTCATTCGCTGCTTTACAAATAAATTCCAAACGTGTTGTTCGGGTCGGTGTCGATGGGACGAACAATGTCAGCCATTCAAATCTTCGCTCTCGCTATTAAAGAGTTACAATGAGGTGGTCCAGTTGTGGGGTCTCCTGGTGCGAAAGTATACTCTTGGGAAACTGTGAGCAAGATGATGTTCCAGATGAGAGAGGAGAGACGAAGGAGACGGGAGAGTCCAATTAAAATCCAGGAATCCTATGGATTATATATATATATATATATATAACTCCCAAAGAGAATCCGATTAAGACTCGGGTACATAGAGAATATTATATAACACGTAGTACATAATATACACATATACGTGTATAGATAAAAAAAGAATCCCCGAGCGTTGGCTTCCAGTCAGCAAGGGACTCTCGCTCGCGGACCTAGCACGAGCAATTCCTTTTGTTATTTCGCCATTTTGTTGAGAAAATATTTATTGCTGAACCAAGATAACATATCAGGGTCTCCGGATCACGGAGCCCGAAACTTTAGAGCGTAAGATGTTACTTTTAGGTTATACGGTAGGAAATGTGAGAGAAAGAGTGAGAGCGAGTGTGAGTGTGTGTGTGTGTGTGTGTGTGCGAGAGAGAGAGAACGCGAAACGCAGATGTTACGAAGGATATAAGAAAAAGACGACGAAGGTTCGTCTCGTTTATCGAGACATTCCAAAATACTTTGCCCAGACTCATTCGAATGTCAGATTCACGGGAAGAAGCTCACAGAAGATCCCCGTTACCATAGAAACCCAGAAAACATATCGGTATTTTTACGGGCATCGTTTTTTCTAATTAGAAAGATTTTATCATACCAGAATATTATCGGCAGAATTTTTCTTCGCCTACGAGGGAGCCTGCGATTCCTATAGGGAATCCCTAGGGAACACCTAGCGTCTATCCAAAGTTCACTATATCCTGTACATCTGTAATCTTATGTCCTTAATGACAAACGACACTGTACACGTGACAAGAAAAAAAAAAAGATAACGAACGTTAATGACACTACGTCATGAGATAATTAATTATCTGTTTAGAGTCTCCTGAGAAATCATATCTCCGGACAGGTTAGATTAAGACTCGGAATTTACGAATTCTAATTGATAGCCTGGGAATATCGGGAATGTGGGAATATTGATATAATTATTGATTAGAAGATCGCGATCGATCGGTATCGATTAATGATAAATTTGAGTTTTACAGTGCCTGAATCGAAATGTGTTTTTACTCCTTTCCCCCTCTTCATCCTCAATCCCTCCCCTCCTCGTTCCAAACTCCTAGATCCTACATCGTTGACCTTTGACCCGCCTGGCTATGATACACGTGTAACGTATAAAATTAGAGAGAGAGAAAAGGTCCAGGGGAAACAGGGATACGAGGAAAAAGGACGGGAGATTCGTCGATCATTTTTGATCGCTCGAATATTCTTTGAGAAACAAGGACGAAGCTAGTGTCGTCGTTCCCTCTCTTCGAGTTGGCCTCCTCGAAATGAAAAATTTCACTCGTAATATTATTAACTATCGATGGATATGTTGACGTCTCAATGTAGATAATAAAATACGTATTAAAATTAACGTTGCGTAATAATAACTGATAAACGCGACGCACGAAAAGCTACTTTTTGAATTATCGGATTATCGATTATATTTAATTGTATCGATCGGTAGTAATAGGCTATACGTAGCTTCTCTTGTCTCTTGTAAATACGAGCGCATGAAGATTTCTTCTTGTCTAACGGAAAGGGAAAAAAAAAACAAAAAAAAACAAAAAAAAAATATTTCTTAATCCACTTAACGAACAACCCCAGTGCATATCATAACCATTATCATCCCCGATGCCTAATCTTTCTGTGATTGTACTTTGAAAATTTGCAAATTTGCCTACTGTATTTTAGGCCCATATATATGTATATACATATGTATGCACGCACATGCGTGTATGTATATGTATACATATAAATCCCTCAGAATTCAAAATGACGTAATCGTCACATGATCATTAATCAATGGAAGACTTTAATTAAGGAGACGAACTTAGTTAGGATAATTAGGGCTTGCTTAAGATGATGCGTTTTATCGAGTGTTGTAAAAGCCAGCCGGTAGAAATAATAGTGAGTTATCATTGTTCCTTTGGAGCGTCGTTTTAATCGCAAATGAAAGTCATCGATGAAAGTATTTAGAAATCCAAGACATATCGTACCGTGCTATACGTTGCTATCTATTAAAGTCCTATATGAAATTTCGTAAGCGTTGTCTCGCGTACGTAATGAAAAAAATATATATAAACAAAAATATCACACATAACACATACTGTATACCTATACCAGATACATTATATACTTATACACTGTAATACATTATATACCGACTACGCTTTCCTGAGAAGCACTCTATTTCGTGAAAAGAAAAAAGAAAATACGAAATACGTTATACACAGGACAGAGAGACACGTACAGAGGCATGTAGCAATACACATGTATGTATGTATATTAAAAAGAAATATGAAAATGCGTATATAATTGAAACCTATATGACATTGTAACGTTGTTGAACCGGTTATTAAAAACGTCATTGTTACCGAAGAATTTTTTTGTAGTGCCACTCATTGTCTTTACACCCTTATTAAAATTTTTTAAATCGATTTTTCACGATTTTCAAATCGATATCCAGAGAGATCGATAATTTTCGAATGGACATTTTTCGATGGATTTTTTACGATTTTCAAATCGATATCCAGAGAGATTGATATCGAGAGATATCGATATCGAGAGATTGTAGAGGTTGGGATATCGATTTTAGTAGGTGTCGAAATCCGTGGGTCTCTTGTGATTTAATCCTTAATCCTTGATGACGTAACCGAGCAGTTTGTAGAAGGCAGCGTCAAGTAGCAGTGAAAACTCCCTAAGTGCTTAAGACTCTTAGGGAGTGGACTTAGTCGCTGTCATGAATATGCGATTCGTTCGGGGATCGCTGGGCTGGCTTCTAATTCTACATATCCATATGTGTACCGTAGGAAGATAATTTATGACCGTAATGAAAATTTTAACGAATTAATTTTTCTCTACGATTTTTATATTCGACGAATAATTTCATGAGGATTCTCCCTGTTGATACGGAATAAAAAAAAGATGCCAGAAGCTACGCCTGGCGTCTGGACGGTTTGAGTGTCTGAAGAGCAGCGTCGCGACGACCCCGAGGGTCACGGCTATAAAAGGTGCAGCAGGGCAAAGGGTTCTCGATAAGTCCCAGGTATTGTGAAGCCACGTGGCGGCTGGAATTCGTTTCTAATGAAAAACTTAGGAGTCCCCAATTCCAAAGGTAGTCCTGGCTCCCTGGAAGCACCCTTAGCCCTGGATCCCCCCCTCGGCTCCCTCTCGAACTATTTCCCTCTATAGAGCCAGTGTCAACCTAACCCCATCAAAGTGTAATAATATTTATATTAGGGCGCGGTCCGGGAGGGTAGAACGAAGGGATCTATTCTATGGGGAAAGAAATACTTGGGGGGTTTTTGCTTGCTCGTGCGTATCCGACGGCTCCATGAAAACGCCCTAATACGATTTACATAGGTGGAAAGATAACTGCACGACATAAAATATACGTCTACTGTATTTATTTCTAACGACGATAACCCGTTACCTAAATAGGTACAGATGATCTATGAGTCACGAAATTTTTTTCCGATCAGCTAATTTTCTTATCTTCGCTCGTGCGTCTCGCCTGTTTTCAAGGTCACGGCCTGTGGAGGATTTTTTTTTGGAAAATATTCTGCTTATCGCCTATATTTTTATGCTGACCAATATTTCTTTATCTCGTAACATTTTTCTAGCCAAAAATCTCCCGTTCGTTCTTCCCCAGGACGCCTGTATTTTGTATCCTATTTTTCTGGCCTCTCGAAGTCCCGTTTCGCGGTAGCTCACACGTATCGACACTTATTTTTCGAAAGGAAAATTATCAACGAAATTTATTTTGACTTTTCGGAATTTTGGTTTATTAATTTTTGAATTTCTAAATTCTTCGGAACAAAAGGACACTTGTTATTCTTCTTCATTTCGAGGCTCTCATTCTTCCGATCGGTTCTCTTATCAAAATCCAGGCGCTCCCTGTCCCGCTTCCATCCCGCGTCTGTGCTAGCCGGTTGCGCGTCCTTCGGCCCTTTTGGAATTCATTTGTCTTTGCACGAATTAATTTGCTTTTGTTTCCGGGCAAAATTTCAGAGCATCGTCTCCTGTATTTGTGGCGCAATTTGTTCTAGCAGGAAATTACGTCACAATATATAAAACAATTACGAAT
Organism: Calameuta pallipes; assembly: GCA_030142375.1. Classification (NCBI taxonomy): domain Eukaryota; kingdom Metazoa; phylum Arthropoda; class Insecta; order Hymenoptera; family Cephidae; genus Calameuta; species Calameuta pallipes. The sequence continues at coordinate 98,477 of JARQSW010000396.1, forward strand.
TTTCAGTGAACGATTCCAGGTTCACCGGACGCAAATGAAACAGGGTGGGGGTGGGGGGGGGGGGAGTAATTGTGTTAATGTCTCATGAAATCACGTAGGTGGACAGGTTTTCAGTCTACAAAAGATTTCCCTCTAGTGTCTCTTCGTAACTTTCTATAGATGCGTTGTGCCCAGTGCGGAGCTCGTAATCCGTAACCCGATTATTCGCCTCATTGCTCCACAAGAGTGACCAGGGGTGAGTGGTGTCTCCTCTTAGACCCAATCAATGTTTTTTTTTCCCTATCAAAACGCCCCAATAATATCCTCCCGTAATCGAGTAATTTTGAAAAATTTTATTGTAACTAAACCATTATTATCATTTTTGGAACCCACGACTCACAAGCACAAATAGGATTTTGTATCGTTTCTCTTATTGGGATGTTTCTTCGTATCAGTATGTCTGAGTCTGGTCCAGTCCTCCGGGTATGGTGTCTGGAGGAATCCCTTTGGCTCTATTAATCACACTCGGCCAATCTCGAAGGGCCAATCCCTAATCGTGTTTTCCCTGGGTACGTCGCACCGATATCATCGGACGTCGAGCGTCGATCCGATTTGACGGCTCGTTTGCTCCAGGATGTGGAGCGACGTGCGATAAACGCATCCCCAGGGAGTTCACCTGCGGTCCCTCCTCTTTTTTCTTTGGAATGGATGACACGTTAACGTGTCTAAGGTTATTTTTTTTTTTGATGACCCAGTAGCCAAATGGAGCATCTATGGGAGGTGGCTGGGAGATCTGGTAATTACAAAGGGCAACAGGGTTCGCTAGGGAGAATTCGCCGCAATCCTGGGCCAACTCGTGACTAGACCCTGACTAGACCCTGACTAGAGCCTGACTAGCCCCTGACTAGCCCCTGGCGAACAACCCACTAGCCAGGGATGGTGGTTCCAGGGCCAGAGGCGAATCGCGTGAATAAATAACTATTTTGGGGTGCGTCTCCATGCCAACCAGACCCCAGTACACCAACTGACTGACTAACTTGTCAGTGCAACGAACACGAACCCGTCGCAGACACGAGAATCTACCTTTTTCTTTTTTTCGAAATTCTTATCACGCAAACTTTGAGTTTGGATTTTCATTTTTTTTCTCAAAATCCAATTTTTTTCATAATCACGAACAAGACCACTCGTTTCGTTGCTGCAGTCACTTTTCGCCAAATCGTGCACCTCGGTATGTTCTTCTTTGTCTTACGCATGTAAATGCCCATAAGTCTGTCTCTCTCGTACTCGCAACTGTTATAGGAAACCCGAAAAATCTAAGACCCCCCCCCCAGACCTTTTTCCTTTGATTCGTGCTATGTATAAAGAAGGTCTGGAATTTGAGGAAGGATGAAAAATGACTGGCTATTGGAATTATGAGTTTGGGGATGAAAGTGGGCATGTTTTTTTTTTCACCCCTGGCCATTGCAGACAGTGATCCTGTCCAGGATATCCTGGCAGGGCGATAATGTCCCGTATCTATCGCGTGATTTATCAAACGAGAGCTTATCGGTACAGCGCGTAGGGTGGCCCAGGGTGCAGTGACAAATTGTCAGCAAGGGGGTGAAAACCCAGTGTACACCTCGAGACTGCTACATCTGTTCCGCGCTAATACCTTGTATAACTCTTATGGGGTGGCTGAGCTGCGTCTCGGTGGCTGCGAATGTCCTGACGTCTGAGGGAAGATATATCGCGGAGGGTGTTTCTTCCTCCAGCCGGATGATATTTTCCTCTATCTCATCTCGTCACGCCTTTACGGATAAATAATGCAATCCCCGAATAAAAGGAATCTCACTCATTTTCCCTGTCCTACTAAAGACCGCTCTTCTCGATGTTATGACGTAATCGGAAAAAGAAGATAAAAAATATGGAAGAGGCTCCAGGAAGAGATAAGGAATTCAGATCGTCTAAAAAAAAATATCAAGGTATGGGGTAGGCAACCCTTGTATTTCCTACGTTCCTTCGATCTCGGTTTCTAGGGTTCTCGTGTATTCTAGCGGAAGGGTGGAAATTTGCAAAGAGAGACATCGCCCGTCAGTCTGGACCCGGTGGGAAGATGCTGGATGAGGTCAGGTGGGGCCGGGGGAATGGATCCACTTAGCCGATCTAGAGTCTCAGGAGTCTAGCGCGAAGCACCCAGACCCTTTGGAGCAGAGCGCTCGCGTGCCCTATCTCGAGTTGGTCGCCGTGGGGGGGTAGCCACCCTCCGAGCATCAACCGGTCTGACCGAAGGGATGAGAAAGGATGAGATGGGGTGGGAATGCCTGCTGGTGATGCTGGGGATGCTGGGGATGCTGGTGGATGCTGGTGGTAGGCCTACTACAAACGCGGATCGTGTAAGGGTCTGGCAGATAAAATGAGATCGTGTCGCTCGACATTGCCGAAGGGTAAGGGGAGCCAGAAGGAAGGGGAAAGAAATTGGTACATCGTTCGGGAAGAATGAGAAGGTGGCCGCAGGCTCCTTTACCAATACCAGGACAGGACCGAGATACCAGGAGACTATCTCCAGTCCTGGGGAATTCCCAAGGATGAAGGAGGATAACCTGGACCAGGGTCGTCAGGCAGGATACGAATCTGATCCTTGAAATTCATTGAGGCGCTGTAGCGTGCGGAAGCTGACCGATTTACACGGGAACATAATTGTGGCCATGACAGGGGGTTACTCTATTCAAGGACACAGGACACACCCTTCGCGCCCTTCGAACAAAAAGAAAGGACTAGGGCTGCTGCCAAGGAGAGAATTCTGAAGAGACCAAGGGGATGAAGTGAATCGAACAATGGGATACTGTATATGGTGGAAGAGACGCCGTTTCCCTGTATTGTCGCCCTTTGGCTTTCCCTTTGGATCTCCTCGAGAGCCACCCTTTCCCTTGTCCTAGGAACAACCACCGACTCACCCTTAACCTCCTTAACCACGGGCCACCAGCTCCAGCCACAAAACCCACGGAAACGCTTTACCCCAGGAAACGGAAGTGCGCCGGTTTCACGCTTCCTGACTGGTTTGCAGCTTCACCCTGGCTAATTTCATCTCGTCTGGTTATTTCTGCGGTGACGTCATTATCCTTGACTATTATTGTCCATCCTCCATCTCTGTCACGCTGTGTCATACAGATCTTGAGTAACCAGCACATCTGAGAAAGAGTAGTGTAAAGTGGCGGGTCCCGGAGAGAGATTCCTGCACCGACACTTACCGACATTTCGAGCGCCTTTAATGGTTCGTGTCCTTGCTAAAGTTTTATATAGTCCAGTTCCCACTCAAAAATCAACAGGCTTCTGGAACACGGCAGCTGTGGACCGGAAGTCTCCTTTGGCCCTGAACGTTATCTCAGAGTATGTCGAGACGATAACCCACCTTCCTTCCCCTCACCGCCCGATCTTCGAGAAACTTCTAGAACCTTCGATCCAAGTATAGACCTTTACAAGTTCACAAACTTTACTGACGCTAGTGTACGGGATCGGAAGCAGCTTTGGTTTGGTCCAACTGTTCTTTACCATAAGGATATAAGCATAGACTATAAACCTATAAGACAGTGTACTTCGAAGCTAAACTTGGCTCTGGCATATAACACTGTATACATTGATACGTCTAATCAGATTCTACCACCCTGTACGGCTAGAACGTAATACTATCCGAATGGACATACCTGGAGCATCGTAACTCGTACGTAACGTGCGCAACAACAATTTTGCATAATTCTTTGACACCAGACGATCGCGCCTTATGAATAAAATAAGAGTTCCAGTCCCAAGGCGAAGGGTGGCCTCCCTTCCAGAAGTTCTGGCAACGACTCCTCCTAAGCCGCACGCTTCTCTCTAACGGCTTCACCAACCTGGCACCATGTTGCATTATGGGTATCTGGCTGCACATAAAACGGCATTAGCACGTCCCCCATATGCTCCGCGAGAAAGCACATATTTATTCGGCCGTATGTAACTACGTAGAACGCATACCCCCAGAGTTTACGTAGCGTCTCAGGCGTAGCCAATGTATCCCCATTGTTGCAAAACTAAATGCATGGGAACGTAAAAATTTTATTGACCAATTTTTTATTTTTTTTTTGAAAAAAAAGCAATACGAGGTAACCAAAAGATCTTTACAGACGGAATAGAACGTTTGCATCGAAACAGAGTCTGATGGATGAAATCGTAAAATCAGAATTCCTGCCTCGATTGCGATGCTGGCAGACTTTTGGCTGTGCTGGTTTTATCACTTAATTTCCAGCCTCGAAGAGCGTTAATAAAATCATTTACGAGCCCTTCGTTCCTTTTTCTCCTGGCCAAACTAGAATCTTTCCCCGTGGAAGAGGAACGGGTCACCCTTCCACGTCTCGGGCGTCTCTCTAGTCATTGGACTAGAATGCCGGACGATCTTGAAGGAAAAGATGCACTGGTCGCTGAGGGCGTCAGGATCTGAAAAAAGGGTCCTGGTAAGAAGCCTGCAGCCGGAGGGTGATTTTTTTTTATAGATCATAAAAAAAACCGCGTACGTGATCGTGTAAGGGATGACAAAAAATGGCGGCCCTCGGGCCAGTAGTGATGCCAATGCCGGTGGAGCTCTGTTTTTCTTTTTTGCTCTGAGAAAGCAGCCCCCAATATCCAGCCTTGGAGGCAATCCTGGCTTGGTAACAGGGTAGCTCTGGCAGTCAGGGTGGCCGTAACGACGCGTCGTCAGTTAATCAAGCCATTTCGTCCTGCCGACCTGGAATGAGGATTCTGGATCAGTTCGTTTCTAGCCACCCATTCGACCATTTGCCCCTTCCATCCTCGAGCTCCATTTACTACTTCACCCCCATCGATTTCACCCCCTCGAGAAACTCTCATTTCGAATCTCTCACCTTTCTTGCCCCGTCGAAGTAGCAGGAAAAATAATGGACAGACTTGCACTAAAATCAACTGTTCCGTACAGGATACTTCGGTATTCGCTTCTGCTGGGTTCTCATTTAAAAACGAAACGTCCAAACGTCTCAGATCCCTGCTGACTTGGCTCTTTCTTCAAAAACCATCAAACGGATCGCAGAGCGGAAACACGACTTTTCCCAATTTGCCATTTTTTCCATTGGACACAGTGACAATAGCGATATTATTTCTGCCGTTAGAAAGTTGACATATTTTCCAAGAACGTCCATCGAAAAAAGACGTCGGTGAAAGCTCGAAAATTTTCACTATTCGACCGATCGTCGAGCTCCTGCTGGGTTCTTAGTTAAAAACGAAACGTCTAAAATCCCGACTGACTTGGCTCTTTCTTCAAAAACCATCAAGCGGATCGCAGAGCGGAAACGCGACTTTTCCCATTTGCCATTTTTTCCATTGGACACAGTAACAATAGCGATATTATTTCTGCCGTTAGAAAGTTGACATATTTTCCAAGAACATCCTATCGAAAAATGACATCGGTGAAAGGTTGACAATTTTCACTATTCGACCGACCGTCGAGCCATCGGCACTCGACTCACATCCTATCCCAATTTTACGTGTCATGTGTTTTCATTACTGCCACGTATACCTAATAGCTTCTCCACACACGAGTAGCATAATCGTATGAGAAATAGCATGGCCTGTGTTAAAATGAAGAAGGAGTAGAGCATATTTGCATACGAGTATCCACAGCATGGACTCTGATGTTGCATAACGTCTATGAATATCATATGTGGTGTATACATATGTATATAGATATATATATGTGTTACATGCAAGCACGACAAGATGAGCTTTAACCGAGTCCATTGTCATTGAAATGGGGGATGGTTTCTTGTAGTGTAAGGAGGGGGAGGGTGGAGGAGGGAAGAAGGGGGGTAACGAAGGAAGGAAGGAAGGAAGGGACTCCTACAATTTCCGGCCACCATAGGGACTAAAAGACCCCAAGGACCCCAGCATCCCAGTACCCCCTAATCCCAGGAGCGAAAGCCTCGTTTAATATTTATGATTTATTTCAGTTTAATTTGACGTGCAAAAACAGAAGCGTAATTCAAGAGATAGTATACTGTCGCGTATGTCTTTCTACGTGCTGGACAAGATAATTCTTCTCTTTAATGAACATTCGCCTTTAAGATCTTCAAGGACGCCGCTCTTCTGTTTCTGTCGTTTCAACAGGGAAGATGAATTATTTTGCAACCAGCAATAATCCGGCCAAAAAAAATCTATAAATATAGATGTCGAAATGGAGTATTTTCGTAATTCGAAAAAGCAAGAGATTTCTTATTTTTTACGTAATATACGAAAGTAGATAACAGCCACTTGATAAGCAGCCATGATGAATATTGATAACGATTAATGGGGGTTAGGGTGGTTTGGGAAGCCACGCGTCCGCGTTATTGTTGTCCTAACAAAAAAGAAGCATCCCAAATGCCTGCACCCTCGCATCCGGTCCTGACCGAGGGCTGCAGGAGTAAATTACCCCATGTATTAAGTTGCGTAATTGAGATTTATTAATAGCCGCCAGATACCCAGGTCGCATCCCGGTTATTCTGATTATCATTCATCTCGTTATCCCTGGGTCTGTACCAAAATTTCCAGTGCCCATGGCTGATCTTATTGGCTTCCACAGATTTTCAAATTTCCCATAAAGGTAAAAAAACGTGTTTGACCTTTTGAAATTTGTCCCTTTGAAAATTTCAAATGGGAATGGTTCATTTCGGATGCTGGGCTTCGATCCTGTTGTCTTTAGTTACAGCCATAAAGTCCCTGGTCCATTCGTCATTCGGTCGTTTAATAAGAGCCAGAGGTATAAGTCAGGCCTGGGGAAGGTAGGTGTCGGCCTAAGACAAAGACAAGGAGGAAGATAAAGAGCAAAGGTCAAAGGTCGCTTCGAACTGAGAGAGACGACCTACGCTTAATCCTCTTGCTGGCAATATGAAAGCCTCCTGCGGCTTACCTCGTCACAACTTACCCTTCCCTAACCACATTAGCCTGCAGCCTATCAGGAACTACCCCCTTTCCTGCGTTTATATTACCGTCTATCCCGACACTCCCTTCTGTCTTGCGACTCGTAGTTCGTATCTGATATCTGATTATTCTATGACGCATTACGTAACTGTATACGCGCAGCCACTTAGTCCGGGTTATCGTTACTTTTCAACGGTTCTCATGGAGACTCGCACTTATTTACTTTTTCAGAGGGATGGCGAGACTCGCTGTTGGGGGCCTCACGCCGCCTGCTGATAACACTTCGGACTCTCTCGAGAGATGCATCTCCGAGTTCTGCAACGGTAAGTCACCCTTACACGTTATTTATAGTGGTTAACCTGATAAGAAGTAGTCATTCCTGATAAGAAGATCGGAGCCATCAGGACCGTCTTGGTATCTTGTCCCGAAGTGGAAGATTCCTTGGGGTGTTATCAATGGGAAAATTAGCCTTGACAATTTTACACTGGATAGTGTCCTCGAATTTCTCTTCTATCTGAATTCGCTACTTTGGAAAGTCTTTCTCCTTGACACGGGATACCAATTGCCGTATCGAATTTTCTTAACCGGAAATCGCCTCTGGGGAAGACTTCCGATGCAAAGTGTCCTCGAGAGACCGATTAGGTTTTTATGGGTAATTTTGGGGAATGGAGAAAATTTGGAGTGACCATGGGTGGACGTAGGTATTTATTTTTGAGGTTATTTTTTTTTCTTGACTCCCTCTAGGTAACTTGGAAGAAAATCGTACTTTGGGGAAAAACTCTATTGGGAAGTTAAGCGGGGGAGGCTATAAGGGGGAGGGTCGACAGACACCCTAAGAGAAAGTAACTTTGGTCCATCGTGGCGTCGGGACCGTGAAAATCCAGGGCTTTCCTCGAGTCTTCCTCGCAGCTTCTTCCAGCGGTCGTTCGTGGCGAATCTAAAGCCTAAGAGCGCAAAAGCAGGGTGCGGATCTCGTACGACCCCACAGCGAGAAAGATCGTCCCCGAGAAGCGGCGGCAGCCTCCCATAAGAAAATTACTCACTCGCGGAGGGTTGGAAGTAAAGAAAGTAAAAAAGAAGGAGAAGCAGGAAGGAAAGAAAGGAAAAGAAAGTCAAGGAAAGCATAGCGAGATTGTCAGGGTGTGTCACGGGGGGAGGGAGGGGTGCTACCCTTACTTTTTATATTACCTCCATATTACACTTTAAACCCTTATCCGAGACGAAGCCAAAATTCACACCCTCCATCCCTGACTTATTCATCCCCGTAGAAGGTTATTCGAAAAGACAGATCATCCCCCGAGGACAAAAAAAAATATTCACTAATAATTTTTCTTTTCCAAATTCATCCCCAGTCTTCAGTCCAGTCAGTCCAGTTGGCCGGTATCGATCAGTAGCCAGGTGTACCACGCCCAGGAAAAAAAAAAAAAAAAATCAGCTGACTAAAACACTAAAATAATCTCAATGACTATACACTAAATTGTACAGTTTCTGCACAGCCAACACGAAGGGGTAGTCGCTGATTCGCATGGGGCTGTAAACGCCACTCGAACAGCTTATTCCTACTAGGTGTTCACTTATTCTAGATGAACGCCTCGGCCCAACGGATTCCACGTGTAATCCCTTGGTCTCTTGACTGGCGCTATCGGCACTACCTGGGGCCCCGTGGCCGAGACAGGCTTTCCTACTAAGGGCGCACTGTCACTGCCGAACGATAAATAACGCGTTATCTTTACATGGGATAGGAGCTAATTTATTTATGAATCGAGCAAGGGTCCTGCGGCTACCATGAGTCACGTGCCATCTGCCGGTACTCGCGCGAATCATTAAGACACATGATTTTCTATTTCCAGACTGCACCCTGCCTACTCCCATGTTTCTATGCCATACACATATATAGATATACATATGGTAGGAAATTTACCTTCGCCTCCTACTCTGCCTTCCTTCTCGCTCACCCACCCTCTCAATTTACTTTGCTTCCAGCGTTATTTCTACAAGGGTGGAAACTTCCCCGAAGTAGGTTTCCTCGAGGAAAGAAAAAGAGTAACCATGGTTTTCCTATAGCGAAAGAGAAGCGTGAGTGGGGAAAAAAAGAAGGGTTTGCCATTACGGCTAAACAGTTAAGATCCTGAGAACCTGAGAAGGCAAAGACGTAAAAAACATAAAGGAGGTTACGGGTGAGGATCGATGTTACCTTCGCGTGACGTGGAAACTAAAACTTCCGGATGAAATGGGAACGTTCCTTAAACCGTTTGACACGTTCGCCTTGAGAACTCCCCTTGTTCCTTGAGAATTCTCAGATTTCTAGATCAGCCCAGAACATTCCGTGAACGTTACTCGATGCCAGAGATTTACGCTGCGGATTCTGGAATTCCTTGGCGCTACTCCACTTGTGTTAATAAGGACGAACCAGTAAGGAGGGCTGGCTGGGCAAATGGGAAATCAGGGAGAGGGACTAACGAGAGAGTAAACGTAAGAGAGAGCGAGAGAGAGAGAGAGAGAGAGAGAGAATTTTCGACTTCAAAGCATACCGAGTGTCGCGAACTAAATTCAGGCCCGAGGGCGACGGAGAGTTTGCCATTTCAGATCCAAGTCCATTTGATGATTAAGCGTAAACTCGGCAAGTTATCCCTCGGCGAAATGGTTGCACGTGCACGCATAAAAAGTTCCTATCTCAAGATCAGGAACGGCCGACGAGTTTGCGGAACCAGAGTGGGAGACGCGAAGAGCGCAAAATAGGAGCAGCTGGCATTTCGTGGAGTTTGCGTAAAATTCAGCGTGGCTGAGGTTAATGGTAGGAAACGCGATATAACGTGGGAAAGCGATAGAGCAAGAGGAGAATGGAAAAAGGGGAGGCCGAAGGCAGCTCGTGGATTCGGATGAGAATTTCTTCCTTCCGTCTCGACGTCGATATCGGGTTGCTAATGGTGTAAGTCAAGCCGTTTGCCACGATAAAAATGTATGCAGGGGTAATTGAAGGGAAGACGGGCCGCTCTTCGTTATTCTACGTCAGGCCTTAATTGGTCTAGGAATTATTTAGCGTTTAACGAAAATCGCCTGGGAATTTGATGTCGCTTTAAAAACTAGAGGAGCGAAGGGTACTGAGGTCGCTGATGAGGAAGGGAAACATTCGGGGGTCCCGTTGACTCTTTTCTCCTCTGGAGGATCGTCTTCATCAGGGGGGATGATTTGCTCGCACCCTGTTTGGATATTCGTTGTAAACTTTCGAGTGGAAGACAAAGAGGGTGCTGGTGTGTGTGTGTGTGTGTGTGTGTGGGTGTGTAGGGGGTTGTTTAGGGGGTTGGTTAGGGTGGCACGCGGCCGGGTCAAGTTCTGCCTTGGCTCATTAGAAAGACGAGAGGCAGCAGCAACCTCAGCGGCATCGGCTCCAGAGGTCAGGCTAGGTAGAGCCTGATGAAAGCTATAGGCGTAGAGAGGACGGTTAGGGATGCTAGAATAATATAGCGTGTAGAGGGTAAAGCTGAAGCTGCTAGAAGATGTAAGAGGTAAAAGATGAAAGAAAGTAAAAAAGAAAGTAAGAAAGAGGGACTGTCGATCGAATCGCTCTGGCTTTCACATAGGGACTCCTCTCTCCTCCAATTACTTCAGTGCCTCCTGATTCTCCTGGTGTACACGTTGCGTGCATTCGAGAGTCTCTTGGCCCCTCCCCCCCGTCTGCTACCCTCCGCCAGCCCTTTTTCCTTGAGCTTGCACAAAGAGTTAGCAGCTACCCTCTCGTCTCTCTTCTCTGGCTAAATCCGTAATTGCTCCGCGCGACTGCACATCGCCAGTCGGCCCACGCTGTTTGCCAATTTATTTGGTTTGCCGGTGTTTGCCTACGGCCTACGGCCCACGGCCCACGGCTTCTGCGGCCCTCGAGTACAGCTTCCAGTCATCTGTATTTTCTCTCTCTCTCTCTCTCATGCAAAATCTCACTCTTCGATGCTCCAGCATCCTTCGCTGCAAGTTTGCTCTTACTAGACAGCGTGGAATAATCAAGCAATACCGGAATCCAGTGCGACTAAAGATGAAGAGAGACGCAATGAGCAGAACACGAAAGAGAGAAAGAGAGAGAGAGAGAGAGAGAGAGAGAGAGAGAGAGAGAGAGACACGCTGGTTGCCATTTGAATACTCGGAATGAAAAGCTGTTGTGAGAAACGAGTGAGTCTCGTAAGCGCGATTTGATCGGGAGGTCCCAAGGCGAAATTACTTTCCACGTGGAAACTTTGCTCCTTGGGAAAATGAAGTTTGCGGTTAGTTCGGACAAGAGAGAATAACTTGAGGGAGGCTAAAGTTTATCCCGATGGACGATGGGAGAGATGGGGCTTGGAAAGAAAAAAAAGGTACGTTGGAACGAGATGATCTTCCCTGAGGAATAGAAAAAAAAAAGGAAAAAGAGGGAGAGATACTAGTGTACCTCGTAGTCGTTGCATTCGGTCGTAACGACTCCCACGGAATGGTCCATGATAAGAAGATACAGCTTCCACGAGAAGAGCGGTTCTTATCGATGCAAAACAGCACGAGGGTTGTAGCAATTAAGAGATAACAAGGTTTCCCCCCGGCACCCCTCCAATTAGTGACGCCCCTGTCGACCCTCGCGGCTGTTGCCACTACCAGTGCCATTGCGAGTGCCAGTACCAGAACCCACCCCCGCGTTACTGGCTACGAGAACAACCCCTCAATGAGCGACGAGCCACAGGCAACCCCCCCTATCCCCCCTCCAACCCCCCTGATCCCCTCCGACTGTTTGCATACCGCTGCGGTCTATAGGGAATTCGCACTGAGCAAGGTGCCACCTTCTGGTACGTATAGGTACACAATATAATGCTCCACCTATACCGGCAAATTTCAACTAACACCCCTGGTATATGTATAGATTAGGGGTTGAAAAAAGAGCGTGTAAAAAATCTCAAACTCAATCATCCCCCAGTGTCTCGAAGACTTACGTGACAATTAGCATCAGGGATGTTGCCTTGAAAAAAAAAAAAATTCGCGTACGAAAGAACAGGGGGCGCGTCGGGCCACACACGGCACTGCGGTTACGGAGCTCGGGTCGAGCATTCGTCACGCACCAAAGGAGGGGTGGGTATCTGAATTATTTCGAATTCAGTAAGCTCGAATAGAGCGAGGCACGGTGTACGATTGATTATTAGCGAGTCCGTGCAAACGAGGCCAATTGATCGAAATCATCGATGCGAATTCAAAGTCGCTTGTCTGAAAATAACCGAATCCTCCGTAAGTATTTCCAGCTGTCCCGACAGTCCGTCGCTCTGAATTCGCACTTCGATCGGTTCACTCGAATACCTCGCGGTCCCTCGGAATGCAGATGCGGAGGTGCGGAGATGTAGGAAGTGGCAAGTGGGAAGGTAGAATGAAAAGGAGCTAGAGGGGCAAGTGGAGGGGGGGGGGGGGTAGAGGGGGAGGAGTAGAGCGGGACACGACGACGCTCAGTTGGGCGTGCGAGGTCGTTAGTAGAGTTCGAGCGGTGCATAGCAATGAGGGAGGGCGAGGAAACCTCCTGGGAACAGACAGCCGCTACGTGGAAGACGAGGAGGTCGTGGAGGAGGGTGAAGTCTAGGAGAATGGACGGATGGATAGTTCAGGGTAGTATAGACCCACCCGGTATATTACGGTTCCGCAGGGTTAGGACAGGAAAGGATGAGACTGACTCATGGCACCGCGACCAGGAGAATCGAAATCGTTACACGCGTCCCCAGGATTCGTGTTGTGTTGGGAATTATAAAGGGGGGCGAACAGGGGGGCAGGAACTGAAAATAAGGGAAGAGGGTTAACGTAAACCACGGGAAAAGTAACGGCTGCTCCTGATGAACCTCCTACGGTATCTATATGCATGAGTAAGTAGGCTGAGGATGGTTGAGCAAAGCCATTGAACGTCGGCGTGGAAGGTAAGAGAGAAGAAGTAAAAAGGAAGAAGGAAGTCTCTGGGTCGCAAAGTTGGTCTTGTTAGGTTAGGATCCTAGGGGATCCTGATCAACCAGCCGTGCAAACCGGAACCCCTACCAGACACGCTTCGTTTCTCAATTGATTCTTTATTTTACAATCGACAGAGCCGCCTTAAGGGTCGCGCACGACCTTCCCTAATGCTATAAAAATGCTCCTTTCTTTTCATCCAGTTCGTATCTGGATTTTTATAATTTTCCTTTTTTATATTATTTTTCTTTTTTTTTTTCTAGAGACAAGAACCACTGCCCAGCTTACCAGTACCCGACCTGGAGACCACTATTCAAAAGTATCTACGACAGGTCGAGGCGGTCGCTCCGAATCACCTGGAGAGGACACGCGTCCTGGCGAAGGCCTTCCTGGCTGGACCTGGACCCAAGCTTCAGCAGCGTCTTCTGGAGCGTAGACAGAAAACAACGAACTGGGTAAGCGTATACCTAGGTACCGGACCCATCAGGCAGGATCACCTTAAATATTCATGGCTTAAGGCAGTATCAGCGTGCAGTAAGAATAAAGATAAAGAAAAATATAAAAAGCGACATCGGGGAACAGGGGATGAAGAAGAAGCCTGGTCTAAGTGGCACAACACCATTTTCGTTTCAACCCCCGATGCCTCGAGAGACTCTGCCCCCCTCTGGCATCTACCTACGCAAGCTACGCCGTAGTCGCACTCCGTGACTTTAGCAGCGATCTCCCCATCTGCTCCCACGGGACGCGTCCCGACGCTATGCATAGTGCCTCGCTCGCTGCTGACTATGACTGCCTCCTTCTCTACCCCCCTGGCTCTTCCGTCCTCCATCCTCCTCCTGATCCCTTCTATTCGATCTCTACCCCTTAGCCCCTCGGTTACGCTTGTCCACTCACCGAAACCCCTGTGGCACATAAATAAATAAATAAATAAATAAATGGATTTACGGGCCCCACCGCGACGGCCCTGACGTACCAAAATGGCAAACCCCTGGTTCACGTAGAGTATCGCGGAGCGCCGCGGCGGCGGCTCCTCGGGATCTTTGACGCCGCCAAAAGAGCTTTGTGGAACAATGGAACGACTACAGCACAATACGAGGGTTGCCAGAGGGCAGAGGGAAAGGGTTGCTTGGCTCCATAAACGGGAGGCTGGGTTCATTAAAAGCGCCGGCATGCGGTCTCCCACACTCTTTCTCCCTACAACCATAACAGTCGGTTTAAAAAAAAAGTATCTGCTGGTCGAACGAAAAAATTCTACAGGGTCATTCAGAAGTTGCAATCGCGCTGATATCAATGAAATAAATTTTCTCGAGGTGCGATCGACGCGTCAATAACGCCTATAGACCAGAAACGTTCCGTAGATTGGACGGCAGGCAATTCGCCTTTCCAAGCAAGAGGACTGAGCCAGATGACTGGGGGACTGAGGGGACTGAGGGGACTCGAAGACTGAATGGACCAGAGGACACGGACTCTAGGGACGAAAATTGCTTTTGCCTTGACTGCCGAGTTCGTTCCGCTTCTAAAAGCGAAAATGTATTTCGACGCTACGGAATAAATCGAAATCCAGAATAACGATTGTATCCCAACTCCCACGGGAATCGCACGGGAATCGCACGGGAATCGCACGGGAATCGCACGGGAATGTCGGCCGCGGGTAGCAGCCGTTTCTCCAGATAGGCTCTACGCGCGCTTCGTACGACTAGAAGCAGATTTTGCTTTTGCTTCCTGAAAAATTTCAATGATTTAAACAGCAGCCAAAATTCCCAGACCCACCTCCAATGTCCGTTCCCGATACGTTATTAAAATCTGACACATCCGCAACTACCGGACACGTCACTCGCAATCGACACGGCAGACGTTAATTCGCACGCTTGCAATTCCAATTGAATTTACAGAGCAACGTAGAGCCCAAAGCCAGATGAATAATGGAAGTTTCAATGAAATTTTCCAGTTCGCCGCGGGGCACCGTAATATTAGCTTACCGCCCTGCGTTGTGCTCCCAGGGATGGTTATTCTCATTCTCTTTAACAGTCCACCTTCTCTTCTCTTCCTCTTTCGTCTCTATGGCATCCCCAGTCGTCCTGGTCACCGAAGCTCTCCGGTTTGCCTGGGAAACTTTCAAAGCAAACGAAACCAGGGAAAAACGTGGAAATGGCTTTGCGAGGCTATTAGGACTACGTGGTTCTTGCGGATAAAGAAAAAGCAAAGAGACGCGTGTTGTTTCTTTTTCATCGACCTCCCCCCCCCGTCTCTCTCTTTCTCTACCTACCCTCGTCCTTACCTACCTTCACCCTCGTACTCCACTCTCCTCCACTGTTCATGCCTCTTTTGGGATTTACGCTTTTATATATATATATAAGCATATACATATATATATATCGTACCCTCAAGGGGGCACAAACCTAGAGGCAATAAACCTTTACGGTCGAGTCAAGCTCTCGTTTCCCTCGTATCCTCCATCCCGGATCCACCCGCCCTGCACATTGAACTCCAGCCCATTCAACCCCACTGGTAAAGACGTACGCGATGTATGCGACATAACATCCTCGGTAAATGCCAGCTTTGCGCTAAACTCTCGCTTCATTTTTCGAAGCTACACCTCCCAAGGGAACGGACCAACTTTTCTTTTCCTCGACACGTGCCGCCTTTTATCCACGTATAGGACGTCCGGCTATACATACCGCTTAAGCGGACTTGGTCTAATCTCGTTAGGAGTCGCGATAGTAGAACGTGTTTTTTTTTTCTAAAACAAATATCGACGCCTGCGCTTCGGATGTGGGAAAAGTCAAGCAGCTTCTCTTTGAGTATTTTCGGCGATTATATGCAGCAGCTTTGTTCTTTTTTTATTTCACGCAGATCGTTAGCGCGAGACTTACTTGTCCTGTCGAGAGGGACGACTTCTTATCGGTATCAGATTTTCTCTTTTGTGTCGAGACAAAATAATATATTCCCTCGACAGACTGTACGTATAGGACCGGAGCATACGCTTATTTAACGGGACTGTGTGCTAGTGGGACTAAAGTGGAGATTGCTTTTTTTTTTCTTTCTTACTTTGATGCGAACGAACGAGCAAAAGCAAGACGAGGCAGACGACGCAGCTTCCGATGTACCGGCGATGTAGACGGAGTTATCGGGTAAATCGATACCCTTGCGTCGGCTCTGCGAAAAGAGCTTTCTTTATTTTATCCGTTTTCAGAGCTTTTTTTCTCGTAGCCGCCGCGTCACCCCACGCTCCTTCAGACGAGTCCTTTGTCCTTGGTCCTGGCTGCTCTCTTTAACACCTCCATTTGGTTAGACCGTGTTAGATCGCGTTAGATCCTACCAGCCGAACCCTCGGACTACCCTTAACTCACCCCAGGAATCGAACTATTTTTTTTTTCTTTTTCAAGGTTTCCTTTCTGCCTCCAAGTCGGAACGGTTTTACCACTCGAAATAAATCTCCCGACAGGAAACGTCATTTTGAATTAGTCTGTCGATGTTTTTGTTCCGGGTAAAATAGATGGCTTCTAGATGATCCTGAATTAACGAAACTCAATTATCCCGGTGCTCACAGCCACGTGAGCTCAAAAGGACGAAACTTTTCAGAATGAATTACCGAAGTGTTTTCTTGAGGCATCACCCGGTCCCCTTTGCTCTTCTCGGTCCTGACGCATCAAACGACTCGTTCAAACGGATTATTTCGTGCTTTCCATAAGACGCCCAGGTTAACTTTGATGTTCGAGATTATATTTACGTCGTCGACGGGCGAATTCGACGCGCGAACGATAACCTCGAATTGGGCACGAGAGCGGAAGTTGTTACCGGAAGCAGGGTGCAGCCCAGGAGTTTGGGCCAGAAGTGGAGGTACAGGGAGGCGGATGGCCTGAGGTGGAGAGAAGATGGGAATTACCAATTGCTTCGTCCCGTAAAAAAAAAATGATGATCCAAGTTCATGAAATCCTTGAACAGGACACGAGTTTCGAAAGGGTTGATCAGATTTTCAAAAACTGATCCACTTCATCCAACGACATCCTCTGTCCTCGTGCATCATACCCGATGGCATCCATGACGCTTCGTGTAATCTAGGCAATTTAAATTTGGTCCTGGTCCGGATCGGGTATCGTGATGTAATCCCTTGTTGAAACAGCTAAGCCTTTTGGATTGGCTGTGGGTCTCCCAGTGATACGCTAAACAACAGAAAGGGTCTCTCGTTCTCTCGTTCTCCCACCCTTCGCTGGCTGTGTGTCCTTTTGTCTCTCTCGCTCTTATCTGGTCCAGAGTGTCTCACCCTCGGGATGCTGTCGGAGCTCAGGCTGAAAAGAACGATAGCGGCCGTTTAAAAAATTGTCCAGTTACAGATTGAGAAGAGAAGCTGGAGCAGAGAGGAAGAGAGAGCAAAGGAACCGAAGAGGCTGATGCCGGAAGCTGCGCTGCCAGCGGAAACCTAATTTTCCTTTAGGGACCTTGAACTCACGGATGCGAGTTGGTTGGCGCGTAACGAGGGATCATTTTCAAAGGCTACCGTTTTACTAGCTGCTTCTACGCTCAGTTATTCTTGCTGCTAGACGAAGAAACGCTTCAGACGCCAAAGGGCTGGCTGAAGCTGCGGGGACGATGCTCGTGGTACCAGTTTCACTCTTGTACACTTCATCCACTTCAGGGTGGAAATACGACAAGCTCTTCCACCCCTTTTTTTCAGAGGCACTATATCCACCCTTGGCTCGTCTTATATTCCGGCGGCACTTAAAAAGGCAAATATTTATGGTGTCTTTCGTGTCTCCGACGAAAAACAAAGCCCTCTTCTTCTTCTTCTTCTTCTTCTTCTTCTTCTTCTGCCGCTACCGCTGGTACTGCTGCTACTTATTCCGCCAGAGACTCGCCGGGCTAGAAGGGAGAGGGTAGCATAAATATATATTAAGGTTCGGAGGGAAGCGAGTATCTATAAGAAAGGGAGCCGAAGATTCAGGTAGGGGTAGCTACCCCTCTCGTCACGCTTATGGTATACCCCCTGGGATTAACCTTTAATTCTATCCGCGTTCTACAAGTCCGCAACCCCTATTCCAGCATCGTGAAGAAGTAGCAACGCGTCTCCACCCACCACCCCCCTACAACCCCTGTTTCGATTACACAAGCCACAAATACAGACATCCAAGAAATTCTCCCTGGTACTGTTCATTCCGTGAAACACGATGAAAATACACAACCGTCCCGATGGTCGACGCCCGACGTCCCGACGTCCCCTACCGTTGTGCCCACGACAATGAGATTTCTCCTTTAAGACGGATTTTTCCCTGAGATCGTAATTCCTCAAATCGGACCCAATACCGGAAGTCGAAGAACAACGGAATCAGAGCGCACGAGGAAATCAAGCGGATCGACGTATCGATATTGATCCTAATCGATAATCATTCCACGCTCTTATCGAATCTTAGGAAACTCAATAGTTCGTATATGCGGCTCTAATAATGTAATACCGTGATTGGTGCAATTATCCTTGGGAAAGTGAGCTAAGACGTAGAGCAGTAATACGATCAGCATAGCCCCTGAGTCTTCCTCCTGGACTAAATACTCGCGAATAACGATTCGATGGAGTCGCCCATTAATGCCAAGCTTCGAAATAGATCCGCCAGGTGGTTCTGTGTAAATTAAAAAAATTCCTCCAAGGGTCGACCGTCTATAACCTCTACAGATATAGAAACAGGAGACTCGTAAGGGCAGGTCAAGTGGATCGATCCACGTTACCTACGGACTCTGTACACCTCGACGAGCTACACCTTCAGGCTAAATATACCTACAAGACAGACATACAGGGATGATCTACTCGAAATATAAGCAAACGGTCCGTACTCGTGAAGAAGTAGCGAAGCGCTGGAATAAGAGAGACGAACGATGCCCTCGTGAAATTTCCGAGGATAAATTGTGCAAGGTGTGTAAGGCGCAAAGGTGTCCTCGTAGGCAATGCTGATCTGCGCAGAATCCCTGTTAACGATTGCAGGAGCAGCCCACGGCGTACAGGTGAGCATCCGATCTGGGTCACCCCGACCTCGTCCTGACAGCAACGGTCCAACCCCAACGACCCACTTCCCAGGGGAAGTGTGGTCTCTCGTCATCGATCGATCTTACCTGGGATCAATTTTTCTGCTGTACCACTTGACTTTTTCATCTAAAAATTTTCAAGGACTTTCAATTAGCATAGCGTATAATATTATTCCCGATCCATAAAGCCTCTTTCGATCAGCCTTACTGTCACTGGAATTCATCATCCGCATAGCTAAAAGTTTACGATCTTGGATCAGTTTGCCGATTCCTCATACAGAGACGAGGTGCGAAGGTCATCCGCGACCCTGAACGTTCACACAGTCCAGACTCAGAGAAAAGAGGCTCTTTTGAGCTTCGTTCGAATGAAAAAAAAGAAACACGTTACAAAAATAAATCCACGACCTCGACCTCATCTGCAGGATACGAGATGAGAATAATCGAAATGATCTTGCGAGGTCGCAAAGTGCCTGGAGCCACGTTCGGATTGAAAGCACGGTTAGTTAAGCAGGTGAACATCACTCGGATCACTCGTCCCGGATGATCCTCCGCGTATCCTGTTTCCTTCGTCGAATGAATTTTTTTTTTTTTCATCCAGTGTCAAGGCAGACAATTGCGCAAGATATATCACGATGGATCCTGAGGACGTCGATCACTGAAGGCACCTCCTGGATCCGGTATCTTAATTAATGATACACTTCATTAACCTCCAGGGCTATGCTAGTTAGCCAGACTCAGTGGTTTCGTATCTCGCACCTTCTACGGGCTAACGTGTCTCCCGGTGCGTCTGTACTCGATATACAAAATACATGTGCGTAACGTGTGTACATATGTATACAGGCCAGGGTACACGAAACGCACCGGAGTGGTTACATAGGTGGACACGTAGACTCGGATAAGGGCGCAACAAACCCTCGTGTGGCTGAGTTCGCGGGGGTCGATACAGCCGCGTTTGCGCCTGGAGCTAAAATTCACTCGGCATTGTGTAGGCCTCTGTTGAAATCTCCGTAACTTGACACCGGGCCAACTTCCATCAACGGGGTTGATGTCTCTCGGGATTCGAGTGAACGCAGTGAACGTGCCGAAGGACCCCGACGCACCAGATCCTGGACGACCAGCTGATCTTGCACTTGGACCTGGCACTTCCGAGTCTCTGGTATAATTACGCGACGGTTGAATTTTTTTGCCGCTGTGAAGTTCGGAATGAAAAAAAAATTTTTACAAGTTGCTCATCACGAGGGTCACAGATTTATCATTGGTTCGAGGAGCTGTGGAAATTCTAGAGACGGAATTGGAATATGCCTTGAGGATGAGCTTGTTAAGGATTCTTGGAATTTTGCCAAGATACTCATCTGTCAGCTGTAATAAGGATTTTCTCAGGTTTCTGGTTTTTCGTTGCTCTTCAGGAGTAACGAAATTCACGAGGAATTATTCGATTACCGTTTGGGCTTCTGGCTTCGAGGTTCTTTCCACACCCTAACCTCCTCCACCTCCTCCACCACCTCCACCACCTCCACTCCCTCCACCACCTCCTCCACGGAATGATAAACGCGAGGGGAAGCTGCCCTTCCAATTAATAATACACACTCTCTCTCTTTCTCTCTTTCTCTCTCTCTCTCTCTCTCTCTCTCTCTCTCTCTCTCTCTCTCTCTCTCCCAGTCAGCACGTACATCGCTTTGCGTCCGATCGAGTTATCACGTAGCCTGCGTAAATATAAATTACCATTAGCATCGGTTGCATTAACTATTAAGATATTGTTATTACGATATTTCCTCACAGCACGAAGATGGATACTTCATCGTACCACAACTCGTTAAGAGTCCCGTGCCTAGTTTATACGTAATACAGTGAGAGTACCGAGTGAGCATCGAGATCAGCATCTTCTCTCAGTCTCCACAGCATCGTTTCACTGGAGTCGACAAGCGTATTTTCAAAAGATTAAAAAGAGAGAAGGGGTAACACTAAATCCCGATTTCTCGTGTAAAAACGTCGAATTGGCCAAGAGAAATAAATATAATATAAAATGGGAAGAATGTCCTCCTAGCATTTACATTTAAATGTTTCGCACTCGCGATCGACTCGAGTCTCGCGCTTGCCGAGTCTCCTTAGTCGGCGAACGTGTTGAAATCTTTAGGTCTATGTACATCGACACCGCAGCCTCCCGACGTCCCAGCATCGCGGCTTTAATTCGAAGGGTAATCCATATTACGGGAAGAGGTTGGTAATGCATCGCTCACGTGATTTTCAACTCGTCTCATTGCGGAACACAGAAACGTAGTATCCACGAGAAAGACAGGATGATTTTGCAACGCTAATGGCTCCACTGGTGAACTCGATGCGAGAATCTGAGTAACTGAGCAGCCGAGCAGCCTCAAAGGATTCCGATCGCAATCGAATGAGAATTAGTGTGACAGGATTCTGGCTAGTCTGGCGTTTGGATCTGTTGCTAAAATATGATGCTGGAGATGTGGGTTTCAGCGGGTATAGCGACAGTGCTCGTAGGTAGAAACGTGTGAACGGGCCCTAAGAGAGCAATAGGAGCAATAAGGGAGAAAAGGGTCCATTTACAATCGAGAGGAGAGGAAGCTGGCGACACTTTCGTCTGAATAAACAATTATCGCAGAACCTGATTGCCCTTTCCGAATTTAATCCGGTCGAACACACACACACACACACCTGCTCAGGAGATAACTCACGTGACCCTCACACAGCCTCTCTCTCTCTCTCTCTCGTCTCGTGTTACGGCGTTGCGCAACGGAAAGACTTGACAATATTTATGGGACAAGCTACTCGGATTCACCTGTGAAAATCAAAGCGGCCAATTCTGCCTGACGGATTATCTTTTGACCGGAGCTATTCGTATTCGGTGTGGGGTTAGCTTTATTTTTGATACGTACAGTTAGATACAGGCTACTTTACGTAGAGGGGTTTTCATTGGTGTGAATGAATGAGGAAATCATCACGTGGACCTATGACGTACGTAGGAATCGATTCTGTGCACCGTTGACAATTTGAATACCTTTTGTGGCGCATTGCTTTGTCTCTTTTGGGGGAAACAAACATTTTATTCGTCCACATTTAACGTCACGGATTTAGGTGAGATGGTTGATGTAAATTTAGTCAATTTTAATCTATTATTGAGTATGAATAAAAAATGACTGGGTATAAAAATGGCTTCTCCAAGGCAAAGTGGAAAGTCTGCGTTTCTATGTATAAGTTTACGCGCAAAACTGATGAATTATCAAGCCCTATACGGAACCTCCTAAAAGATTCATACTGTATTACGTCCGTCGTCGGTGACCCAGATCGATCGTATTACAAAGCCAGTTCTGTGCCTGAGCTATGATTTGGACTCCTTCGTAGTCGAGTGGTAAACACGCAGGGTTCGCCAACTTTTCTACTTTTATACTATATCATTTATTCCTGTCTCGACAATAAATTAGCTCTGCTCTATACCCAGCCTGGAAATGCTTACACTCTTTCGAATCAAAATTGAAATACGACACGTCGAGTGAATGAAAAATGAATGAATGAAAAAAAAAAAAATTTAATTTGCTAATGAAAAAAAAATATCAAAAATTCTGACTGTAGTCGCAAGGTTTTTTTTTTGTGGAATTTTACATTGCCGGTGGGATTAAGGATTTTCCGTCTGACAAAACTGGATCATTAAATAAGGATTAGGAGACGCGATTGTCGCGCTCTTTAATTTTTAGCCGCACGCGGCTTACGAACGTCGCGTCGCGAAATGAAAACTCTGGCTTGTTGTTTTGTACGGTCTGTGCTTCGGTTGTCCCTTGTTATTACTTATTGTGGTTTTTTTTTGTATTTTGACAGGCGACTGACTGGTGGCTCAATGACATGTATCTGTCGGTTCCTCTGGCGCTGCCAATTAACAGCAATCCCGGATTGGCAGCGAGACCCAAGCAATTCGCTAATCAACGTGAAGCTGCTGTTTTTCTTGCGCGATTTTTGACGGAATTGCTAAACTATCAGGAATTGCTGGACAGGTAAGAGCGGACGTGGACGTGGGTGGTTTCCTTGAGATTTTGCAATTCCAATGCGACGTGGTTTCCGCGTAAGACGCATAATTGAGAAATATTCTGTGCTTCCTTATACAGAATCCCATTAGTCACTTTGGTACTTTTTATTCATCGTGAATGTCAAAAAAACAAATCCTCGGACGGTTTCTTTAATTTTTCTTTTTTTTCACTTTGAGCAATATTAAGTAGCTGGATAGAGAATCCAGGAAGATTGAATCCCGTCTGAACGTCTGTCCGTTAACGAGGACAAAAAGAAGCCACATTAGCGATGCCGACTGGAATCAATTTAGAGGCCTGTCTGCTAGGAAATCCCGGTTGTAAGATCCATAGAAAGCGAGGATAAAGAGGATGCGCCTCTATAGAGACTCAAAGCTCTGGGATTCGCGACCTGGTCTCCTGCAAGGACTCTATACTTTCTTTCAGGATTCAGGATCTTACTGCCACGAGAAGCGCAGCCATTTTTTGCTTTTAATAATAAAAAAAAACCATTAATATTAAAATTTGACTGATCATCCTTGCTTCCTGCTCTTCGACAGATCCGAACTGGAGGTGGAGCGAGTCAAGTCCAAGGACGGCAAATCCTTGCAGCCACTGTGCATGGCTCAGCACTACCAGGTCCTGCGTATCTATCGGCGACCCGGAAAGGAAGCCGACACTCAGATCGTCCTGGACAGAGCCTCTTCCGGTAACCACATAGTCGTCGCTCATCACAACCAGGTAGAATCAAGATGATCCATCGATCTGGAATAAAATATTCAAGAGATTCTTCTTTCCGTAGTTTTACAGCATCCCGGTAAGAGCCTCGGACAGAGGACGCGTAACGGAAGCGGAACTGACCCAGCAGATCTTGAAGATCATGGAGATACCAGCCGACCCAAGAACTCCACCAGTAGGCATCCTGACCACAGCGCGTAGACCAGTCTGGGCCCAGGCTCGCGAGGAGCTACTCAAAGGTAGATAAATCCTTGCCAACCGAAGGAGCCTGTAGCGTCTACTGGGTCCTGCCCTCTATGGGTCGATCCCTTCAGGATGTCGCGACTCAGGCCTACCACCATAATTATCCAGCCGTTCTCCTCTCACCAATATTCGCAATATTCCCCATTAGCTCCCTAACCCACAACTCGACCTCACGCAACCCCAGCAGCCATCCTCGACAAATCGAATAACTGTGCCTCCGCGTACCCGAGGACGATCTAACGACTCCCTCTTCGTTAACCTGACGATTTCGTTATCCGCCATTATAACCTTCCACGTTAACCAACGGCTCCGTCGCTTTCAGACGATCAAAATCGTCACAACATCGAACTCCTGGAGCGATGTCTCTGCGTCGTCTGCATCGACGACGACGTCCTACCTGCCACCTTTAACAATCCTCTGAGACGCGACGACCGGTGGATCGGGAATCGCGACTACGCAAACGTTCTTCATCATGCTCTTCACGGCGGCGGCTCCAGACATCTCGGTGCCAATAGATGGTTCGACAAGACCTTCCACGCCATCCTGGGCAAGGTCAGTTGCTCCTGATGAGCTCATCCAGAGGACCACTTGTAGCCACATGGTCCATTGACTGAGTCCTCACTGTCCACTTGTCCACTTTTTCACCTTCTGGCCTTCCGATCCATTCCGATTCTCCCAGGACTTTCTCCGCGAGAACGCATCGCGCGTCGCGCGTTATGCAAGCGAGCCTTTATCGGTGTCAAGGAAGCCGATGTTGCTCATTTACTCAATGCCTCCGATTCCCTTCGTCTCCCCGTCTTCTCCTCTCCGTCGCGCTCTCTTTCTCTAATCTCTCTAAAGAGACACTTGGACAGATCATTTCTCACGCATTGAATATCGTTCGTGAGACTAGGACGGCATGTGGGGACTGACCTATGAACATTCGGCTGGCGAAGCACCAGCCGTTTTTACGGCGTTCGAGGAACTCACGGAGAAGGTGGACGCGATGCCACCTCCGGACGAGAACTTCATTCCGTCGCACTTGCCCGCACCGGAGAA
The DNA here is from genome assembly GCA_030142375.1 of Calameuta pallipes. Lineage (NCBI taxonomy): Eukaryota > Metazoa > Arthropoda > Insecta > Hymenoptera > Cephidae > Calameuta > Calameuta pallipes. The sequence continues at coordinate 123,352 of JARQSW010000396.1, forward strand.
ATTGGAATGGCGTCTGTCGGAACAGAGTCTCAGCGACATCAGAGACGCCATGACAGCCTTCGACGCGTAAGTCTCTGACAGAGTCGCCATTGATATTTTCTTTCTGGGACTGTACGTCGTACACGTCTTTCTTATAATTTATGCTCGCGTCTACGAAGGCTGGTGGAGGATCTGGACTTGTGTATTCTATGGTTCGAGGAATACTCCAAAGACTTTGTAAAGTCCTGCAACATCAGTCCCGATGTCTACGTGCAACTGGCGTTGCAGCTCACGTACTTCAGGTGAATTAAAAATCGTGTTACGTTACGCTGGATGCGCGACTATGTGAATACATAGATATAAAATAAATTAATGATCTGCTCGGGAGGTAATTATTTATCGGACGATCAGATTGCATGGGCAGTTGGTGGCGACGTACGAAAGCGCGGGAATAAGAAGATTCGCCCTGGGTCGGGTAGACTGTATAAGAGCCGCGAGCCCGGAAGCTCTGGCTTGGGTGAAAGCCATGTGCCAGGGTGACCCTGAGTCTCAGCCGACGAGTCAGCAGAGCGCGGACCAAGAGGAAGGCTCCAAAAGAGTTCAGTTCACCATTTACAGTGTAACTGAATCTTTTTCATTTTTTCGTAGCGAACAAGAGAGAAAGAGAGAAAGTCGTAAAGCGCTTCGTTTCTTTGCTTATTTCTGAGAAAGTTATTTCTTTTCATTCGCTACTCGAGGATGCTCTCTTGGGGAGCCTCGAGCGATTCCCCAGGACAGGATCCAGGAACACGGGAAGAGACTCCCCGAGAGGCTGACGGGGATCTCAAAGGGAAAGGACCTCGCGGCTGGAAAATTGCGTAGACGCAGGAACAGCCGAGAGGCAGGATGGCGGCCCTAGAAAAAAAAAAAAAGGGCAATCAATTAATCCTGCGGGTACGCACTACGCCGGGAGTCCCTTTGCCTCGAGTGTTTGCGAGATCCTCAAGAGTCCATAGTGTATCTCTCTGGCAGCTCTTGGCAAATACCATGGGAATTTTCCATTTATTTTCTTACCTTATCGTCGGCCCTCGTTACGCACGAGAATCCCGAGAACCCTAGCAAGGTCCTTGTCGATTATCAGGTTATTGTTTCAGCTCGTTCCTTCCCTCATTTTCTGCACGCAACTACTGGCACAGCTGCAGCCACTCCCCCTTTTTTTCTTGGTCTAGGCTGCTAGTAGTCTAGAGTCACGGCAAACAACCCTCCGCGCACTGCATGTTTATATATACGCCCTCGGTAATAGCACCGGCTATCTTGGGTGATCGATCGTCTCCGTGTTACTCGACAGAGGATACCAGCAGGTTGCCAGAACTATTATCTGTTTCGCAGGAAGAGAAGATCAAGGAACTGTTCGACGTGGCTGTGGAGCGACAGTCCAAGGAGATGATGGACAACATCACTGGTCAGGGTATCGATAATCATCTGATGGGTCTTAGATACGCTGCCAAGGAAGCTGGTGAACCCGTCCCGGACATCTTCGCCGACGAGGCTTACAAAATCGTCAATCACTTCGCCCTGTCCACCTCCCAGGTGAGCGGAAGTCCGTCGTAGCAGCTAGATGGCAGGATACACGGCCGGGGACGTCTGTCTCTGGAACAAAAGTCAACGTTTGTCACGTCAGTTTACGGAAGATAATTAAAGGGAGAGACTATTCGGTTTCATCCCTCATAGTAGTTTAGTTCACTTCAATTTGGCAACAAAGGTAATTGCTTCGACTTTCCGGCGGCGTTCGAGGACCGGATGCAATCCACGCTGGGGTTGTACGGCCCGGAAGTCGTAGCAGCGCCCTCGCCCTCGTGATCCTTCCAGAGTCTCCCGTAGGCTCGAGACCTTACGGAAATGACAGGAAGCTCTTGGGAAATAACGAAAATTCTCCTGGTGCATTCTGTCGCGTGTTCGCAAATCCTTTCTTCTCGTGATGCGAACTATGACCTCGCGACGACTTCAAGTTCATTCGGCGCTGTTAAGTAAATGGAAAAAGAAAAAGAATAATAATCTTTCTTTCAGGTAACAACGAGGAATGACGTAATCGCTGGTTACGGCCCAGTCGTTCCGGACGGATACGGGTGCGCTTACAATCTACGAAAAAATGGCTTCATATTCTCCGTCTCGGCGTTTCACAGCGACGGCTGCACGAACGCCATGAGATTTGCGCAAACGCTCGAGCACAGTATGCAGGCGATGGCGGCTATGCTGAAAAATAGGAAACAGTGATAGTCGAGGAACGCGAAGAGGGACGTAGTAGAGTAAAAGGGAATCCAGGTGCTGTTGAAAGTGAGAGAATGTTCGAGTAGAATCGGACAAAAAGTATATATCTACGTATGCATAATACATACCAAGCGAGAAGACTCGTCCAAGGGAAATAGGGATGTCTGTCTTGTCTGCTAACCAGGAAACGGAAGTCGATATCGATGAAAGTATTTATCCTAGAATCGAATAGCTATAAAGAGAATTTATGTATACACTAAACACCGCACAGAAGAGACATTCACATTCAGTCACGAAGTAAATGTAGACATTCGATGGGAACGTGACGTTTTTCACCGCACGTGTGGGAAATCAACTTTGTAAAGGTCTGTACACACACGACACTCGTAAACACTGAAGAGAAACACAGGTACCTTTAAGAAATATTGACAGCGATGCGACGAAGTAATTGTAGTCGCTGCGTGTAGTAGGCAATATAATAGATTTGATCGGTGGTCGTGTACTTTAGCCTGTACAGTGTCTCCCGAGAGTCCGTTAAATCTGGAAGAAGCTGTAGCGATCTTGTTGTAGGGAAAAAATATGAAAAATCCTTTGATTATAGATTCTACCAGATCGCATGGACTCCCGTCTGTCGCAGCAGCATTATAAGTGTAGCCAGTCGATTTCGGATTGGCGCCCGCACAGTAAACTCTTGTCCAATTCTTAGGTAGGTCGACCAATCGGACCTCGTGAAGGATTCCGATCGGCGACACGTAGCGTCTATCTGTCTAATCTGTCTATCGCCTATTTCTCTAATTTCCTGATCGTCCTAACCTCAAAAACTTTTTCAACGAACCTTCAAAATGTAGCCGAACGCGCACCCTGCTTATGACGTCACAGCTTACAGTCAGCACGATTCAAATTGTTAAGGTAAATAACGGCTGAAAATCATAGAGGTTAAACTTACCCGTCGTATTTGAGGAATATTGATAACTCGGCAATCCTTCTTAGATAAGAATTCCTATCCAGATCGTTGTTATTCATCGTGCATTATCTCGTTCGCACTTTTATCAGAGTCGAAGTTACTTTATTAACGTTTAGCTGCGTTTAAATGCTCACTCGCGAGATACGAGAGAGCGACGTTGTGTTTCGTTATTGTTACAGATATATTATATAGGTATATATAAAGTAATTATATTAATATATGGATGTACAGACGTACACGAGTATAAGAATTATATATGGAAGTGTCCTATTCTAGCTTTAAGTGATTATTAACGGACTAACCTCCCGGCGAGGTGAAATGTATAATCATATCCTAATGAGAAATTCATACATATCGCGAAACATCGTGATCGCGCTTTTGCGGCTAAGAAATATCACTCGCATATCAGGCGGCAGCCATTTGCAAACTGAATAAATGTTGTTGTTTAGAGTTACTTAAGAGAGTCTTTGTTGCGCGACGTTTCGCGGGCGCCGAACTCTTACGTGACGATTCCTGATTCTCTTTGTCGTCGGGAGGTGAAGCAGCTTCCCGAATGTTTACGTGACGTAACGACCGTTTAGGCAACGTCGCCATCTTGGATTTTGAGTTCGGGCGCGCTTAACGTCGGCGTCGCGTAAGTAATAAATGATTTTTATTAAGAAAGTTTGGCTTTCTGTTTTTAAAGAAAGTATACAAAGCATACCTCTGTAAGGAACTCAGCCACGTAACTGCGTCGTAACTAAGTGTACGTTTTTTTTTCTGTGCGATGAAAGGAAACAATAAAGATTAATTCGTTGCAAGATTATTGTCTGTTTATTCAAATATGGCTGCCTGGAGTAGCTTCCGGTTTAATAGTTTTATTGAGGTTTAATGTGACGGACACAGTGATGATATGAAAAATCACGACTCCCCTTGACGATCCCTTGTTTATTTTTTTTTTTTTGTCTAAACAAGTAATCGGACAACAATTTTTTTGGAAAATATGTCGATTTATTTCCATCATGTACCTCGTTGCAATCTGAAGTTAATCGCCCAAGTTCTGCAGAGAACTCAAACATTCCCATGAGTGACTAGGAACTAAACTAGACATATATGTACGTCAGAGCCTTGGAACTTCGGCAAGAGAATTAAGCCCTTTAGTTCCAACCTGAAGAAGAGCTTGGGAATATTTGGAGTAGGAAACTGAAATACTAAAAAAAAATTGTCCTCTTCCGGTAAAAACAATTTCATTTCTAATCTCAGAATCCCTGAGTTGTAAATCGGAAGAAACGATTCGTGTCAGCAACGTCGGAATAAAAAAAGTCAAAGGGCTGAATAAAACATTTAAAAAATGAATAAACTTATTCAATGCGCAACCAATCAGATAACATATGCTATTAAGTTTGAACTAGAGTATAAAAATCATCAAGCACAATTTGTTCCATGCAAATCACGCAAACGCAATTTTTTTTCCACATTGTCACAAGAAACATGAGCTTAATTGCAAAAAAGGTAATGACTGGAATAAATCTATCCTGATATAATTATTATAATAATTACTATAAGCACGTACGAACTACACGAAAATGGACACTATACTGTGGCAGTCTAGAATAAATATTGTCATTTGACTTAACGCTCGCTGATAAGTATTTACAGGAACGCGAATGCGTTAGAAATAATAAATGCAGGTGTAAGAGACTCGTTCTCTCGGTCGACAACGAACAATACGTAAGTACACGGAAAAAAAAAATATATATATCTTATTGGAATATTTTGTTCTATCATAGTGTCGGCCATTCTATCTCTCAGACATCTTATCAATCATTTAGACTCAGCTTATTCTCTGACTTATACGAACGCGACGACAGATCCGCATTTACGTCTTCATAGGCTTTAGCAAATGTGTGTATTAGCAGTGCATTTGCGGTGGCTCGTTTTCTCGATTGGTGTTGCAAACATTTATCTATGAAATCTATTCCCTCTGCTGAGAGATTTTTTGGTGTCGCTGGACTCTCGCCCATTCCCACCTAAAAAAAAATAACATGTATGTGACACATTCGTATGTTAGTGAACAGTTTGTATTTTCAACTTTTAATTACGTACTTTGAACATTATTTGATAATTCGAGTCGTACTCTGCCCAGGGTCTCCTACCGCTTGCCATTTCAATAACGCAACAACCGACAGACCAAATATCGGCGGCTCTTCCGTGTCCCTCACTTCCTGTCTTCATGAAGACTTCCGGCGCCATGTACGCTGTAATTTAATCGAGTGCTAGAGTCTGCGACCAGTCACTTTTAAGACACGCGTTACGTAAAGTCTCTCACCTTGCGTGCCAACGAAACCCTGAAGTTCGCCAGGCATTGTCGTGTGTGCTTTAATTTGTACTGCAGAACCAAAGTCTCCGAGTTTCAAGCAATTGCCTTCGTCAGTCAGAAAAATATTGGCGGCTGTACAAAATTAGGTATATAAGAACAAGTTGCGAATATCCTGTAACTACCATACATGTGAAATAAGGTGGGTCCATCGCATTTGATTATTTCAGCCGGAACTATTGCATAATTTAGAGCTAATTTAAAATATGGAGTCCAAAATTAGCCCTAAATTATGCAAGTGTTCCGATTGAAAAAATCAAATGTGATGGACCCACCTTATTTCACATCACATACACGTATCTAAGCGATAGACAAACTCACGTTTTATATCTCGATGAACTATTCCGTGGGCGTGTAAAGTTGAGACAGCCAGTAAAAGTTGACGCGTGTATTTTCGAACTAATGATTCCGGAAGTCCATTTCCGCTACCAGCTACCAGACTCTCGAGAGTCCCTTCGGCGCAGAATTCCATGAATATGAGCATCTCCTCCTGTAAAGTCCAAATGATAAGCTCTCTCTCTCTCCACACTGTATTATCAGTGATGATTTCATTGCACGAATCGTACTCTGTGAATTTCAACTCCGTAGTAGCGCACTAGGTGCTTGTGCTGGATACCCTCGAATATCTCCAGCTCCTCGGCTACTCGTTTGATCGCCCTGTGATCTCCTGGCTGAAGCTGCACCTCCTTCATCGCCAATAATTCACCAGTTCTATTGTTCACTACCGTGTAAACCTTACCGAATCTTCCCTGACCTATTTCGTGAAAAATTCAATTACCAAAAAAAAAAACTACCAGCTACCAAAGTATGTCTACTGACCAATCTTAATTCCTCTTTGCCAAGTAAACGTGACGCGTCTAGACTTAATACGGACTCTGTCGACAGCCTTCCTATCCGTGAGTTGTCCGATGAGCTCCCGACTTCGCAATCTCTCGTCGATCTCTCGTTCCAGCTTCTTCACAGCCAGGGCGACTCTCTGGGGCCGCGTTAAACCACGTTCGGGCATTGTTAAGCTCACTGCCAAATTACCATCCGCAGCGCACACGATGCTGCTCGTCGGACTCCTCTTTGTCCCACCAAAGACTTCCGGGGACTCTAAACTGTCTTTAGACTTCTGATGAAGATTCAGACTGGGTGTTCTTGATCTGACGCGCGCGGGAGACGCTGCTCTGGATTTCTGCAGTTTTTTCAATCCTGAAGAAAATAATTTCCATTCATCTCTTCCTGGTTCATAGGGAACTCGAAGAATGATTCTTTCCAAAGGCTACCTTCTACGTCTGAAATCGCCGCAGGTGTAGCTGTACCCACGACGTGCGATATGCATCTATCCATGCAGGTCTTCAGTTCCTCAAATTCCTGATCAGTGAGGTGTTTCGTGTTGAGCGGTTCGCAAACCGTCATTAGATATTCCAGACCCTGATTGGCCCATCTTGGCCTGAGTCCTCGGCCACGCTCGCATCTGGTCTTCACGAAGTCCATCCAGAGGAGAGCGAAACTTACCAAACTGCGCGCCAGGACGACTCTCTCTTCCGGTAGGAAGAGCTTGCACAGCTCCTTGTGATAGTCGAAGCCCATTTTATAGGCCTGATGGAGGATCTCGCGTGTCCGGATGTGAATTGAGATACGCTCGATCCCTATAAGCGGTTCCTTGATACGATCCGCGGAAATTTGGAAGTCCTCGATTACCTTAGTTATCTCAGTTCTCAGATCCAAGACTGCTCCCTAGTGAAATTTCCCCCGGATTAACCGGATCCTTCTCATAAATGAAACAGTCGATATTTCGAATATGTCTAAAGAACCTTCAGCTCCAGTATCGATGTCGCAAAGTCTCCAAAACTCTTTGGCATCTTCTCTATGTCTCTTCTTAAGCATCTCGCAAAGGCAACGCTCTTTACTATCCTCTCGCGAGCCTCGACGAACATCCCTTGCAATTCACGACCCACGGACATCATGGTCAACCTGAGGTCGTGTAAAAATTATCCAATGTCAATATTTCAATTTACAGAGTCAAATTCGATTCGTTCTTACTTGGTTGAGATTTCATCCTCGCGCTCGCCCTCTTTAAAGGAGCTTTCTATTTCTTTAGGACGATTTATCAGGAATTCCTTCACCTGATGAAGCATCGTGCATGCGATTTCGCTGTGATAACAAAAAAAACAAAAAACGAACCATGTGGAAATTAATAAATTTCTAAGATTTTTCAAAAAATTATTCGGAGATCTTTCGAATTTTTTATTTACCAAAATTTCATCGTTGCTACTCCGTATCCGTCCTTTATATCTCCGGCAATGGATTTAACGAAAGACCATTCATCCTCGATCAGATTCTTATGAAAACTATCATGCTGGACCATATCGACCCACTGCTTCAAATAGTTGAGATACAATTCGAAAACAGCCTTAAGGTTTTCATCGAATTCAGATATGTATTGATCGAACAAGGATTCGCAGGCTAATTTGTCGCTGGCAATCGCGGCTTTCGAATGCGCTTCGAATCTGTCACGATGAATACAGGCGATTCTAAGACCCTCGCGTAATTCACGCATCAATTGTCTAACGGAAAGTGCGCTGGGTTGTTCTGGCTTTTGCTCCAGTCTCATGCGCAGGAACTCGTGAACCAGGTCAAGCGGCACCCGAGTAAGAAAAACAAAAGCTGCCCTAAAATAAAATAAACGTCTACCCTCCGCCTTTCAGTTCCAGTCAATCCCACTTCTTACCTGTACGAAGGAAGATTCAATTCTCTAGCCTCTTTGCTCCAGACCCCATAGCGCCTGAGTTCTCGATCGCCTTCGTACTCTTCACTGTCCCCGTCTTTCCCGTCATACTTTTCCAGAGCCAACCTGGCTTTTCTCAAAACGGCCGTGTGTAATATTTCCAAAAAGTTAAGACTTTTTCTCAGACCCCTCGTCTTCAACACATCCTCTATATACTTCCTGATATACCAATAATATCTTAATTAGTTAGTTTTCCAAATTTTCATTTCACACTCCAGCATCGCTCACCTGTACGCTTGTCTGTCGAATTCCATTATATAAAAATCAACCCGATCAAGTCTGTCATCCTCGTTACACGTAAATAAAGAGTCCGTCGTGGGCGACCAGGATTGTGCAAAGGAAACACCACCAAATGAAGAAGCATTGCTATTGTTACTGTCCGACGGACTAGCGTTGTCTTCATGTTGCGAGATGTCGAAGCGGACGACACTCTGTCGTTGTTCGACCGAGTCGACAGTCTCCGATGATCGGGAACTGAAAGATCATCCTAACCTCTCCGTATCACTTAAATCTTTGGCTTACCATATTTCAAGATCTACCTTATTCCAGAATCGACGCTGTCGTCCTGCCTCATTTTGGCGTGAGCGAGCATAAGGAGCTTCCCGAGGATCAGAAGCTTCAATCGATGATGCTTGGTCATGTTGTACCAAAGACACATGGCCTTGACCCTATCAGTGAACTCGGGACTTTTGTACAGAGGATAGTTCGCGGCGAAGGCCTGCGATGACGGGTAAAGACCTTCTGCAGTCTCGAGTCTACCAAGAAGACCTTCAACCTGCTTCAGGGCCTCTGACTGACTTCGGATACAGGCTCGACAGAACATCGAAAGACACCCTGGACAAATTCCTAGTTCAATGTTAGGACTGGATGCTGTGGAAGTGACGCTCTCGGTACCGCTGTCATTGGAAAGGGTGGATCCCAAGGAACTGTTATCGGAAACATTGGCGACTGGGTCAAACCTATAAGATAAAGGATGGACGTAAATGATCATCTTCTATAATGTCAATAATTATTTCCAATATCAATTACCTATATTCGATAATTTCAGTGAGCAATGCACCGACTGCTTCTCGCTGCTTGCACAGGTACTCGTCCTGGGCAAGAGGGGTTCGTTCTGCATGATGAGCCTGAAGCTCCAGCCAGATCAAGTCTTTCAGTTCGTTCTGCCATCTTGTCTCCTCGTGGCTCATCTGCCTGCGACAACGATCCTTGTCCGTGCTTCCCTGTAGAATAGAAACAGGCTGGATGAGTTTGCAGAGACAAAATTAAAACCTTCAAACTAAAGACCCGACGCACCTTTCTCCACTTGGGAAAATTTGCTACGTAAAAGTGCATCTTGCCGAGTAAAATTACTAAATTGCAAAACGAAACGATTTAAACTGAACGTACCGAAATGAGTGGAAAGATTGCGTTAGATCTTTTAGCGTACTTATAGACCTTCGTCGTAGCCGATATCTTTTGTTTACTCTTTTTTAATCTTCGTGTAAATTTTATCTTTTACCTCTCGCACCTACCGCGGCAATGAAACAAGGTGTCTTTACGAGGATATGTAATATATTTATTATGCAATTGTGTAACGGAATCATTAAACAAGCCACTTACCAGTTTAATGAGAAACGAAAAAGTATCGTGGAATATTTCGCGTTCCTTGAGACTCTGCGATCTGGGCGATTGGGCAACTGTGTCTTCTTTATTAAAAAGAATATTCGAACCTTCGGACGCGGACTCCGGTCCCGGCTCTAGCACGTCGACGGGCTTTGATCTCAGACACCGAAATCTATTCCTGGTCTCGACCTGAGAATTTAAAGAGGAAAGTTCGACGTGACACTTGACGAATTGCCAAGTAGGAGGCTGTCAGAGCAGCAACGAAAAACTCTTCTAGTATCACCTTTATGTTGTTAGGTGTAGTAACCGGGAGCGATTCTGCTCTCTCGCCGTAGGCGATAGCTGCGCTCACGTCCAGCTTCAAATCTCTTTCGGTTTCACGAAGAAGCTTTAAAGTACGTTTACTTTTTCGATTTCCTTCCTTGGCAGCCTCTTCCCTTGTCTCGTTTTCCCTGTCCTTGTCCGCTTTGTCGCACATCTCACTGAATAACAAAGTATCCAGGGTGTTGCTACGACTGAGAACACTGGATTTTCTCGTTTCTTTCTGAACTGGAACCCTGTTAAGAGGTAAATTATTTTTCTTTAAAATTTACATTCGACAAATTTTCTCTCTTGAGAGCAATAAAGAGGAATAAAATTATAGCTCACCCGCCAACTTCTTTCTGTCTTCTTTGTCTCTGCCGTCGATTCAGTCGCGTCCTAGGGGGTGTCTGACCGTAAAGATCAGTCATTAGCTGCAGCGTTTCTTCAAATTCGGTTGTGGGACTCAAGCACTGTTTGCTGCGACCAAAAATATTTTTCATTTCGATCTCTCTAGCCGAAATCAGTTTTCTCGATAATTTTCGACTGCTTCTTTGTAAATTTACGATATTTATTTTCTCTTTCACGTCGCGCCTAACGCGACAGTAGAAACTAGAGTCATTTGCTTTCTAACTCTCGAATATCTTTTAAACCTTCGTGCTATTTTCGGAATCCGTTACCACCGGAGATTCTTATCGCAAGGTACGTACCTTTTTCACTGAGCATCTCTATAACCAGCCAATCGAATTCTAAGTACGTATAAAGCTCGCAGCATAAAATAAAGTATTGCATCAGGCAGCTAATTCGTTAAATACACTTGTGCTTGGAAGGAATTATGCAAGAATTTCAAGCAGCGTCTCGACGTAAGTGACATAAATTTATTAAAAGAAAATTCGTAAAATTTCTGCCATCGATTTCAAACAATAGTGATTAAAAGTGAAATAACCTTGAGTCCAAAATAAAGATCCTTACCGGAGAGCATTATTTCAGAAGAAACTCAGAAAAAATTGTCACTCGTGACATTATGACTCAACGCGTCACAAAAATGCAATTATCACCAAGTACTTATCGTCCTTCTCAACGTAAAAGAATTAAGCGACTCTCGCACTTTTGACGCTGGCGAAAACGTCAAGAATGAAACCTTAGGAATACGTGGAGAAATGAGGTTAAGTACCAGAGGCCGGCTTCGTTTCAACTGTCAAACAATCGGAAGAAAGAAGGAGCCTAATCACGCGCTATGTAAAAAAGGGTGTCTCTTACGTATCCTAAAAAGACGGTTCCCGCCGGTTTCTATTTTCAGAATCCAGTCTTCGAAAAACTAAGCAAAGACCAGCAAGAAATACTGTCACTACCTGTCGTGTTCATCTTCGCCTGAGCTGTCAACGACGAAGGTCCCATCCTGTTGAGTATGCCACCGACGATTCGTAGACATTTTTCAATCCCTGCTGATTGTCCCTTGTGCGTCTTCACACTTTTGATTACTTTTTCATCTGAGCGTGAAACAGGTGTGACCTGCAGTTGGCGCCACTGTCGCGTAACAGTTGTTTCCCGATAACGTCATATGTACAATCAGCGTCACGTGACAAACCGCCAAATTCAAATTTCATCCAGTATCAACTTCAACTTCAGTCTCGTAACTCGAATCACTGAAGATCGTAGAAAGTCCACTAAGCCATTTTAGTAAGAGAACGCGAGACTCCAAGCTCGATCAATCTGAAAAGTAAAAAATGTCTTAGCATCTCAACTGACTGAAAAACAAAGTTTCTCCTTAAGACGAACCTAGGAGAGAGAAGGTATAATGATTGTTACCTAATCGTAAGATATGATTTTTATTTAAACAATCTCTAGCTTCCTCAGCAAAGTACAAGTAATTTTCATATATATCCTCGCACCAACAATTTTTAATATACAATATCTATGCATCTCCATGCTCGGCGGTTGCGTAACGTCTCTCTCCATGTTGCGTGTACCTTTTTTTTTTTGTCAAACCATTTTTCACGTTTTACGTGTACTTAGACCTTCGAGCGCAATAATACTGCTATAGACCTTTGCCAAGTATGAAACAAATAGAAAAGAAAAAAAAAGTCAGCCTCGGAATAGCTTCGGCTATCGAACCATAAAAATATTCTTCCTCGATTTCACGCACACGTAACGCTACTCGCATACACGCACAACAAACTCTCTTTCTCTTCCATACTTTGTCGCAGGGATTTCCTGAAGGAAAACAAAAATGATTTAGCACCGTGTTACCCTCGACCGCGAATCGCTCGGATCCTATAAAACGGACTCTCTGATTATTTAAATGTCTCCCCCTGATATTTCCTTTCTGTCCCATGGAGCCATCATCGGTCGCCAGTGGCTTCCGAATCTCAGCAAATTTGTAGGAAAAACGTACAAACTTTAATTTACATATTTACAAATCGCATTACGAGGGTCGATAATAATTTTTTGCTAGACATCAATGTGCACTGACCTAGTTAAGGAATAACTGGAATTTCTAGATTACCAGAAAAACTAGAAGCATCATCGAGTTGGAATATTCAAACTTATTCGAACTTGGCGGCCATTGAAATTTACAGGACGTCATCCTTTCTTTTATGTTATCAACGTTATAAGGCGCGTGTGGACGAATTAATTATAAATAATAAAGCATTCGTCTCTATTGTTATTGACTGTGATAGAGTATGTCTTATTCTCCAGTATTATATTTTTCTTTATCTTTTCTTTGCCAGGATGAGCCCGATTGTTGGCCTGAGTGCTTTTCGCTCTTTAATATATTTTTCCTGACTTTTTTTTTCAATCTGACTGTTTCCAACGGCCGATCGCGCGCGTCGAATCTCTTTCTCTCTCTTGGAATGTCTCAACGATACCGCCGTCTCCGATATTTCCCTTCGTAACAGCATTTTGAGACGTTGTTTGAGAAGACGAAAAAAAAAAAAAAAAAAAAAACAGAACAAAAATCAAAATCCTCTCTTTTACCTTGAGTCACAACGTACAGTTTTATCCGCGCGACGACTTGTACCCTAAGAATAAACTCGTTCTACTTGACGCGTGTCATTGCTCAAATCTTACGAGTATTAAATAGATAATTATAAAATGCTTTTGCTTTAGTTCATTGTTTTTTTTTTTTTAATATTATCTCGATAGTAATAATAACGCTACTAAACTGTAAATATTAATATTAATAATATATAATAATAACGCTACGAATTTGTAAATATTAATATTAAATATAATCAAAAAATATCTATAGTTATTCCTTGTTTTGCAATAGTAACGTGTAGTGGAGTTTGTAGTGAATGTCGTGTGGTGGTGGTGGTGGTGGTGGTGGTGGTGGTGGAGGTGGTGGTGGTGGAGGTGGTGGTGGAGGTGATAGTAGCAGTAGCACTGTATACATAGAGTAGTGACAATAAAGAGAAAAATATTAATAAGAGTGATCGGTTAATTGAATTCTCCTCGCTTTTATCCTTTCCTTTCCTTGACAATAAATTTATGCGAATATCATCCCATACCGTGTTAAACCGTCTCGCGTTTCCCTGTCAAGTACGGTTACAAAATTGGCAGCATTCAGAGATTATCTTGAGTTGCGTTAGTTTTTATCTTTCGCTTTTCTTTTTATTACCTTTCTTTTTTTTACTTCCTTAAATAAACTCCTCTAAAAATTACAAGGCGTACCAAGCCGCCACACTATATTTTCCTCTCTTTCTCTCAAGCACACACTCACCCTCATTCATCCCTTTATCACTCACGCACTTTTGCTCTTATCTCTCTCTCTCTCTTTTAGCGCCTGATCTTATACGCCGCTCTCAGCCATTATATAAACCTGGCAACAATTCGATCTTACGCAACCGTGATGAACTAACGTGCAACGTTTTTCGAAAAGGGCAACCCTGCCCTTGGCACGGCCATTTTTTACCTTTAAAGGTACTAAAAATGCCGCAAATCTAAAATAACACCTCGGTACGTGTTCGCTATGACAATTGTTTGTCGTATTATCGTATATTAGTATTTAGTACTTTGTTAGATCGATAAAGGCCACGAGTGTTCATTATAAAAACGCTAATCAGTAATCATATTCCGAGCGCGCTACGATGTAAAATACAGGTTTACAATTGGTTCGCGTTTTGGGGGAAAAAAAAAAACAGAGGGAGGAATTAATGTAAAGTTTAGAAACTTTCTTTTTTTTTTATATATCCAATAAATGTGCATCACTTAGTTTAACGAGTGCATCGTGCTTCGCGCCGGATTGCCACTGTAGCATCTGCTCTCTTTCTCTTGTCTCGCCGTGCGCGCGCGCGCACATTCTTTTTTACTTTCTTTTTACGGCATTCACTCTCCTTTTCGCTCTGACTTTACCTGATCCAAATTACAGGTAATTTTTTCGACGACGTATGACATCCAATCCGCATATATTTATCCGCCGATAAAAAAGATAGAGTAAAATCGATCACTTCGCGAACGCCGTAACGGTAACGGAGATAAAGTAGAAAAATGGAGAGAGGTCAAGTGCAGCGAAGTTTTGGAAAACACGAAATAAGCGGCAAACCGGCGTTAACGATGACCACTCGCCGACAAACACGAGTAGTACAAGAGTAATGTTTAAAATTAAAAAAAAAGAAACGAAAGGAAAATAAAAGGAAACAAAAATGGAGGAGAAAAGGACAGTGGATGTGTAAAGGTACTGAATACTCATTAAGGACTCAGATTGAAAGTGGCCGAGTGACCACTGAGAAATTTAACAGACATAGTTTAATCTTTTGGTCCTAAGTTTCTCTCTTTCATTTCTTCGTTCGACAACGCGAAACTTGGTGACGCCATTACTGCATACATTTTACGTCCAGTTGCAATATTTTTCGATTCGTCTACCATCGTGTTTTGTTTTTTTTTTTTTTTTTTTTTAACAAGAATACTGGCACTCCGGTATGACGCACGTACCGATTAGGTTCTCGAATTCTAAACCGGTACGTTAATACATAAGACGGCGCGACGAGCTGTCCTGTAGGCCAAACGCGAAAGTTTACGAAGTCGCACGGACAGCAGGATCCTCAGGAACCTTCCGAGCAAGTAAAACGTACCGTGAAGCGTAAGGAGGAACGACTGTGACTTCGAGGAGAGCGAATCGCTGCGAATAGGCGAAGAGGCACAAGACGGCAGGTAAGTATAAAACTTTGATAAAGAATAAAAATTGACGAGGCTATGGAAAACTTGATAGAGAATTGAATTGTCAGTGAACGGAGCTGCGGTTCGTTTTGTATCAGCGCGGTACGCTGGACGCTCGATCGCGGAGTCCATTGCTCCCGTCTATGGCTATGGTGGCGCTTTTACTGCACTCCTGCAGTACGGACGATGATCGTGAAGGATAAGGGTTCATTTTTAAAGTAGGATTAGTGATCGTGCATAGGATTCGGGGGAATAATTTACATGTTCTCGAACTGATCGACACGACGCTTGGTGTTGCCTTTGCGAATTTCACGTAGAGTCTTGTACTTGTCGCGACCCTGGCGAACGTTTTCTCTGTGAATTTTGTCCATCACCGTCTCCTTTGTCTCGTCTCGCGATTGGGCGAGGTCCTGCTTCAGTGCCTGCGTACACGAACGAACAATGGAAACCGTAAGGTATTTTCCTTATTGAGAAAATTAAAATCAAAAGTGAAACTTTTTACCGTGAGAATATTTACCTTGAGCTGATCATGGAGACGCTCGTTTCTCTCGGCGAGGGTACGTCGTTCTTCGACAGGATCGATAATAGACTCGTCGGTGACAAGCTCCTTCGTGACATCGCCATGAGGAGTCTCGTCCTCGCCTTCCTCTTCGCCTTCCTCCTCGTTCTCCTCCACGTGATGATGCTGAGGAGTCGTGCTCGCGTGGTAGGCTCTGTCGGCTTCCTCCTGCCTCAGCCTGCGATGATCGACGGCGCAACGTGATCGGTCGATTAGATTGAGAGGGGATAAAAAAATTGTTTGCTAATATTTACCTGGCGGATTCAACCTCCTCCTGCAATCTTCTTGCTTCTGCGTCCTTGACCTCGACCTCGGTCTGGATACGCAGTACCTCCTCTTGCTTGTCCCTGATCTCTTGTTCTAATTTTGCGCGCTCAGCGGCCTCCATCTCGTGCGAGCGTTCCAATTTCTCCATCATGGCGGTCAATTCCTAATGTACGGTAGTTCGATGTTATTAAATAAAATTGGCCAAGAGACTTTTCATTGATCTTTAAACGGAAAGGATGACCAAACCTTCTGACGATCCTCAAGCTCCTCCTTGGCCGCCTGCAACTGTCTCAGCTGCTCCTCCAGACGACGAATCATCTCCTGAGCTTCGTTCAGCTCAGCCTGCCGCCTCTCCATTTCCTCCGCCATGTTCCTCAGTCTCTCCTCGTACTCTTGCTGCTTCTTCTCGGCCCGTTCTCGCGCAGCGATCTCGAGCTGCAGCTTCTCTCTCTGTTGCTGCTTGGCGATCTTCTCCTCTCGCGCTTGAGCCTAATAAAACCGGAAGACACGTGTAACTCGCGTGCCGATTGCTTAGAATTCTATTTCCTAAAGTTTTTAGTCCAGCAGCCTCAGTCAAGGGTTAACATCATGACACTCAAGAGTAGCAAATACAAAAGTAAGCATCACAGGCATGGGATTAGACTCTCTTAATAACTATTACACGTTCATTTGTAATTATTTTAACCTTCATCTGCTGAACGTCGATGGTATCTGGTTTGCGTCTACGCATGTAGAGCTCGTGATTACCCATGCAAAGAGCCAAGATTCTCTTGTTAATCTTGACCCTGGGTGCAAAGAAGACAAAGTCCGGTGCCTTCTTGTCGATTGGCTTAATTATGAATTTTCTGTCGTTGAAACTAATGTTCCTGATCTCGGACCAGGGAAAGCCAATCTTTGGCGTGAGTTTGTCGTCCTTCTCGTAGATATTGAGGCCGAGGGCGTCAACGCCAAGCCACAGTTCAGTACCCTTTTTGTTACGGATCTCAAAGTAGTTCACGCCATACATTTCCAAATCCTATAAAATAACATTATATCAATAATAGCTGTCTCGTTCGGCTCGAGTAAATCAAATGGGAAATTATCGTACTTGAGCGATTTTAAGATACTCCATCATGGCATCTTCGCGGAGCATACCACGATGCTCCTGCCACCAGGTGGTGATGGAGCCCTCCCATTCCTCCTTACTCATCTTGTGCTGGTCCATAACACGCTGAGGCAAGAGACGATCGTTCGCCAAGAACCCAGCTGTGTGAGTTCCCTTCTGGAAGTCACCGTGTCGAGCCTGAACGGCGTAGGACGCAAGAAGAACCGACGTCTCCGGCGGGCAGTAGATTTCATCAGTGAGGATGGCATTTTTCACCTGAACAAAAGCATCGGATAACGTATTATTATTTACCAGATACTTATGACGTAGTCGGTGCTAACGATAGAAATCGATAAAGCGTTAACTGAGGCCGTGGGGTATTACCTCAGATTCAAGAAAGCGTTCCGCAAGCGATCAAAGAGAAGCCTGGCTTCTCAGCGAACCGCGATAACGCTCGAGATATCAATGAATTTATTTGTGGTACCGGCACGTACAAAAATTTCAGATTTTATTTCCAAGGACGATCGATACGATGTCGTGCGATAATAATCGCAGTACCAGTGCACTTCTCTGATTCCGTCATGATACATCAGAATTTTTTCTGAATTACGTAATTCGAAAGGAGGGGGGATAGGGGATAGGACTGGGTCATGAGGAGTAAGGAGATACTAGAGGTAGTTCGCCTTCGCGAGATGAGATTTTCTGGTGAACTGATATGCGCCAATGACAAATTACGACTCACGATGACGCTTGCTGACGAGATCAAGATCTTAAGAGACGATCTGATTATTTTGAAAATCTTGTAGATAAGGCTTGACGTACCTGGAGATAAAAAAGGCGAAGAGTGATATCCTGGATAAGCTCCTCGGATACGTCCTCGGGATAGAATTTGGCACGGAACTTGAACTGCAATGGATTCTCTTTCTTGACCTCCTGGTTCATCACCTAAAAAACATGAGCCAAAGTTAAACTCGAGTACGTGCACAGTGTGTTTATTTGGTCAATTAAATAAAAAGGCTACGAAAGGAAATCGTTTAGAAGGAAAAAAAAAAAAAATTGGTTACTCGCTCTTCCGGTTGTTTCAGTTTTATTACAAGGACATGCAAAGCCATATCATGCTGGCTGATCAAATAGGAAAAAGAGCGGAAAGGTGAGAATCGTTAAATAATAATAGAGGGGCGATCAGGTGACACATCGGAGAGACCCGGAGGAGCACACAGCCTCCATGATTCATTCTCATCTTTAAATCAATATATATTAAACACACGATATAGGATACATGTATGTCATTCCTTTTTCGACTATTGTTATTACCAATTTTCAGAATGATCATTGCGAGATAGAGAAATAGATAGATAGCACTGCTATTTTCGTTTTCTGAACGGCCGCCAAGTTTCCTTAGCTCTCCTCCCGGATTGCACCCGCGAGAGACTCTCCGAGATGGTCACCTTGACCAGGGTGCTCTGGTGGTTCAATGCTAGTGACATCAATTTTCATAATTATTGATAGTTCGTATTCGATTGTGCAATCGGCAATCAATAATGGTACGCAAGTCTTTCTTATAGTGGAGACAAGGAAGGCGAATGTGAACAGTAAAGATACGACTGAGTGTTTCGTGCTATTTGCGCCGTGAGATCTGGACAGAAGAAAAAATACTGAATAAAGAAATTTTTTTTTTGAAAAACAAAATTGAAACCGAATATCAATGTGCAATTCGAATGAAAGCGTCTGTAGGTTATGAAAGACGCTTCTTGCGCAGCGACAAAGAACTCAAATTCGTATCTACGGTCTGCCCAAAAGATATGGACGAAAGACGCTAAAAGTGGGGAAAAAAGAGAAAAAAAAAAATCGAAAAACGCTCAACACATAAACTCGAATTAGTAAAACTCGATAATCTCTTACGTGCCAAATTTTTCGACGGTCGAACAAACCCACCTGCAAAATTATTCGCCATCGTTTCAGTATCATTTTTATTTTTTATTTTTTTTTTTCGTTCGTAGCCATTGCGCTTTCGCGAATCGATCTTGGTTCGATCCAAGGATAAATTGACAGATTAAGTGATAAGATTTCGTAGGAAGATCTTATCAGTCGATAGTCACGATATTCATAAATACATCGACCAATAGTCGCGCTACTGGGACTACTAAGGATTGACACCGTGTCTCGTAGGTAAAACAAAAAACTAACGAAAAAGAGTTAAATACTGGATGCAAAATTTCTTAGCTACTTTTCAAAAGATTTTTTTTTTTTTTTTTTTTTTTTCAAAGACCTATCAATTATATGGATCAAAGACATTCTGAAGTTAACCACAGAGGATACCGCCATGCGTCCTGCTTTGACTGACTCTTTACTCTATATAAATTGAATGGAGCAAACGTCATTCCAGAACTTCGAACCAGACCACTTAAAATCGTCTTATCGCAACGTGCAACGACTGAATAATTGTTTTGTCTGACATATACAGAAAATTGACATAATTAATCACCATTTTGTATTACATGATAAATTTAATGAACTCACGCTAGGCACGTTTTACGTTTTACGTTTTACGTTTATGCTTGTTCAACGTAATTAATCATAAATGGACATCCGGTATACGTTATACGTGGACTGATACGAATTCTCTAAATCGGCCTACATTTAAACAATAAGTACTTGTTGGACATGCATGAAAATGTTATTGTCAAATTTTTCGTATGGCTTACCCTAGACAAGAACGAAAGTCCACTCTTCCAGTTGTTAGTATTGCGGTGGGCATGCGTTCAAAGAATGGAAATACGATAAAGTTTAAGTACGACATAAAGTAACAGCTTTTACAGGAAAGAGACTTGTCGTGGAAATGACTTAAAGTTACCCGTACGGAATTTCAAGTAAACTTCTGTTCCGTGTTGGGTAACAGCTGCGTAATCAAAGATATTTCAACGACAAGACATTAGTTTTCATTTTAGCATATTATCACGTAAACGTGATAATTTTTTAACTTTTCTAAAAGACTTTTATAGATAAATGATTAATTAGCTATTCGCCCTATCGCAAAAATAATTGTACGCACATATATTATATATATATATATAATCGAATATATAACAATCACTGACGTCACCGGTTCGATACGATCTAAAAGCCTCGTCTATCTTGACGCTCAACACACATCGGACCTCGTTCCGATAATTAAATCGCCATATATAAATTATATCAGAATCCAAAAATTAGTGTCGCTCGAGCAGCGTCCTTATTTTTGAATAATGGCGGCAGAACGAGACGCAAAAATATTTATAACCGCGTCTCATCGACGCGAGTTCGATTAATCGATAAAATAAATTTAAAAGGAAGCTCCGGCTTTGTCCTCGTAGAATCACCGGAAGTACGGGTATCGCTTTGGGCGTCCAGCCAAATTTCCAATCGATCGACTCGGCCGAGTCTGTCGCTCCTGTCTCTTCTCTCTTCTGGTTCTTCGGGTGACGTCGAATACGTGGGACGAGTCGAGGAAGCCGAAGACTCGAAAAAGCAAACAGCTCCGTGCGGACGTCGATGTCACCGCCAAGTCGGTTTCCGTTCGAAACTCCCAGAATATCCGTAAGATAATCTTGGACGATTACGCGAGACAAGTTGACTCAAAATTTCTCAACGATTAACTTCGTCGAATGTCATTCCGAATATTCCTCTTGGTATGTTTTCCTGCGCGTATCGACGTCCATTAGGAATCGAATAAATAAATCCGCAGCTCTTGAGCAATACCGGCAAACCTGCGGTTTTTCTAGCGAAACGTCAGCTTTTCCGCTCGGTCGCAATCTTCCTCGTCGAGTGGCACGCGATGGCCTTGGATCACGCGAACCTCACGGCAGACGAGCAGGAGTCCTTGTCGAGCATGAAATTCCTGATGAAAGAATAGTCAAAAAAAAAAAAAATTCGACCCGGTCATCCAGCCTCCACGTGACGATCTACGCACACGATATCAAAGCATTAACGATCAATCGATAACGATTGTCACAATGAGTCGATGTAACCAGCACGTTTTCTCGCTGAAGAATTCTAACTCGTATATCGTAAAGTCATGCTCACGACAAAAGATAAGAAACCGCAGCCTTGGAGTCTTCGCAGCCAGGTAGCAGGTAGGTCGCTGCTGAGGTATGCAGGCGTCTGCAGACCAAGGCTCAGGTAGGTCGGAGCCGGGTCGTGCACAGAAGAATACGGTGATCGTCATAAATACGTAATGCGAGTCTGCGAATTACGGAAGACCTAAACGTTGAGAGTACAGACTGCCGGTTGGGCCCGTTCGCGTTACGTAAGGTCCACAGTACTCGAATCGACGTCACCTGTGACCTCTTCCCGTGGATTCATAATTCACAGCCATAGACTGTGAGTAGTCAGATAGAGAACCCTGTAGGACTCTCCTGGCTCTCTTGGCTCTCTTGGCTCTCCTTGGTATTTTCCTCCAGTCGAGGCAGGTCGAACGGGGCGCGCATAGTTCGGCAAAACAATAGGCCTATTACTAGGCTATTTAAACGAGTAGCTGTTCAAACGTGGCGATAGCGTCTCAATTGTAAATCCCTGATAAAACCCACCAGGGACAAATCGTGACGTCATATTCACGTGCTGGTCGGCACATTCTCTTTCCACCTGCTCCGTGCCAGCAGCTCACCAGGGAGACTCCGAATTAATTTCCAGCATCTGCGCAGCGTGATACTGGTCCAGCTGTAAGAAGCTGCTCCGGAGATCAGACCGGAGAGTCACTGACGACGACGCTGACTCATAGATTGTAAACTTTTAATTTGACTGTTAGTGACGCAACACCCGTTTCGATAATTTAAACGAGCAGCGTTCCCAGACAATGCGGACTGGCAAACACTCGCTGTTCCATTCAGTCGTTACGGAGATGCTGTCGCGGCAGATCGTCCGGGTAGGCGTCGTCTTCGTATCGGAGGCGTCGCTCTTGCTCGTCCTCGTCATCGACGTCGATGCATTCTCTTCATTTGCATTTCAATTTTCCACGAGCGTTCCTTCCTAACGGAGCGGATATTAATAACCGGATCGTTTTTGATATGTGCGATAGAGGGGGAGGTCGGCGTTAGAGGTGAAGGCGCATTTGCATAGAGCGAAACCAGTCGCGATTTACATAAGACGCAGCTCCTCTAGTTCGGCTACGAATCGGCAAGGAGACGCGAGTCCAAATACTCGTCAGGACGATCCTGAGATTTTTCTTCTTCTGCTTCCTGCACTTTTGCTTCCAGCTCTTCCGGTTCTTCGTCCTCTTTTTCCCTAGTTTCAAAATTTCTAGGGAAAAAAGGGTGCACCGGGTCGCAACTGAACGACCCTCTACGTACGTTAACGATTCTTTCTTACCAGGTCGTCCTCGAATTCGTCGTCGTCCGTGTCCGAGTCCGAGCAACCTCGTAACTTTCGAACTTTCTTTTTTACCTCCTTCTTCACCACTCTCGTTATCGCGCTCTCCGGCTGCGTCCAATTCGTTCGCATACATTGCTCAGGTTCATTAATTAATTTCATCTGGATTTGTCTACGACGCTATGCCAATACACGGGATAGGCGACAGGTGGCTACATTTTTTTTTTCAAATTTTTTTTTTTTTTCTTATCAAATCATTTAGCATTGATACTCCGATGGGATTTCTACGATGATCTTTATCGATTTGCAGCTTCTATTGTATTATATACAGAGCGGCAATCAACGTTAAAGGATATTTTGTGATTTCAGGTAAAATACGTAATTAAGGGTATCGTTTAGATTGATGACGAGCAGGTTGACATATATATACTTTTACTTATATGATCGATTGATAATGACTGATTACTTCTGGTACGGTGGTAAACCTGATATATATTGATTGGGGAGCAATAAAAGGTAACGACTATAGAATAGTATGGGAATTCGAATGACTATAAGCGTTTTTATATGGAATATTAATATTTTGCAAAAATTCCACGCGATTCGTTTCAGGTTCTGATCGACTTTAGAAATTTGACAAAAATATGTATTTCCTGTATGGGAACATTAAACCGCGTAATCGAAATTCCCTAGTCGGACCACCTGTCGACCACCTGTTTCCGAATTCTCATGAAACGCGGGAGAGCCTCCCGACACTTGAGGCATTAGAAAAACGGAAAGGCAAACACTGAAAGACCGGAAGTGAATCCTGGTGGGCGTTCGGGGTGTCATAAAAAATCGTTATCCTTATCAAAGCATACAGAGAGACAAATATAAAAACGTATAATGGCTTCCCAGTTACCAAGGAGTTATACACGCGTACAAAGTGTTGTTAGTCGCCTTTGACTGGGTCAAGGTGAAGGCGCGTCTCAAGTCCGACTCGCAATCGGAGGTGAAAGCCGTATCCTCATAAGGAATAACTGTGCCCAAGCGGAGTCACGTACTGGATTGGATTGTAAAGACGTACAAAAATGGAATAGATTTTGAAAAATCGATTTGATAAGAGAAAACGGTTAAAACGTACGTCGTGCAATGACTGCGGGAGCCATTTCGAATTCTTCTTAACTGACGAATCGATAGTGACTAGTCTTAAGGCGGTATTCACAGTGCAGTAAAGGAGATTTACACGCGCACGACACAACGAATATCCCACGCGTAGATGACATCACTGTTTGTTCCAGTCACCCTGCCGTTTATATCGACGTGACATAAGGCCCAGAATAGAACGTTCTCTCGTGGGACCTAAGCTCGGATATACCTTGGATCGATCGACGATATACATAAGCCTGATAAGAATTACATTAAGCTTATCACGTACGAGCTCGAATTTTCAAAATTCGTACGAGTAAATATTATCGTAGGAAGCAGCAGCAACAGGACGTTAGGGGTTATAAGATGAAGTGTGATTGTCTCTTCTGGCTACGGATTTACATAGGAAGCAGCCGTCCTACCTTCTTGTAGAGTTTGATCCAGGTCAGGTCACCCTTGTTGTCCGTGTACTGGAGTCCAAAGAACCAGACTTCCCTGAGACCGATCGTCTTTACGACCTGATCAAACAGTTGTTTGCCGGTAGTCGTCTGCTGGATCGCGAACTCCAGCTCCGCGTCCATCGTCGTCACCCGCACGTTCATCTTCATCGAGAACAGAAAGAGAAACAAGTCATTTCGTGTCACGACACCCGGTACGTGGCGTAGGGACGCCAAGGGATAACGAGCGTCGAGACAATGGATCACGACGTAAATTTTAAAGACGCTCGACAACGGATTTTCACTGGTCAGGAATATTTAATTATCTCGGAAATAATTTGAAAAACGGATAAATCCACTGTCCTATGCACTTTATATTCTTACCATCTTCGCGCCAGCCACCATGGCGAATATCGAATCGCGTCGATCGCGCAACAATCACACTAACCTATCACCCGCGATTACTTTTAACGAATATTACAGAGCTACAGCACGCGCGATTCTCCTTTCGCAATTATTTAACAAACCGACGCCGTAGTTAATTCACGAGTCTCGTATGATCACACGAAAGCGCCGCGACGTGTAACGGAAAACTCGAACGACGCTGCTTGCCGGTTGAGCTCGAGTCGAACAATGGGCCAAAGGGGCAAGTGCACGGCGCAACCGGCGTCCGTTCTTTTTTTTTCTTTTCCTTTTCTTCGCCCCACCGCCAGCCGGAAGCCACACTCTGCGTTCTTGCTCCTCTAACGCGTCGGCTCGTTCTCGGTTCCTCCAACTTGGCGAAATGGACGTCAAGAGGGAGACAGACTGCACTACGGTTGACTACGGTGCGGAAGGGATAACGTGAACGGGCCGGTCCACGGACCTGCAGCCAATCGACAACGGCTCTGAAGAATACCGGGTGTCACGAATTGAAAGGACCCTCCGAAAAATTTACGGTTAAATATTGTATAGTCTCTCCCCTGTGAAGCGTCCTATCGTTCGGAGAAGGGTAGTTCCCACGGAAAGGAACGCGGCGCTGCAATCTAATTTTTTAGTTGCGAAGGAACCCTCTTGATGCCACTAGGAGTAACAAGATATCGTTACGGTCTCGCGAGTCGTTCGCGACTAATTCGTATTTCAGCCCTTGATCTGGATTTCAATGTATCTACCTGGCTATCTTATCTCTTGGTAAATTAAATCGGGCAACATGAAGCATGCCGCAGTCGCTGTCTTATCTCGAGATATTATTGAACAATAAGTATGAAAAACTTCACTGGTAGTTGACGCATTAGCTTTGCTGTGTGTTATGCCTGAAAAATTTTTAAGTGGGACACTTGTATCTTTCTACTTACCGACTTCGGCATCTTGGCGTCTGCGTTTCTTCGTTCTAGGCAGTGAAACTGTCAGCCTGCAACAGATAATGAGAATTATGTGTAACTATTGTCGTTTTGCCTTACACGCGTCTTGGGCCTATGCCAGGAGAGGAAAATGGAGGAGCAGGAGGACACATTGTCAAAGACGCAAATGTTTCAGCACCTTGCAGTCTTTATCGACCGAATAGCAGATAAGGGTCTTTGTGAATCGCTTCAGAGAGTCTCAATGTTTTCGTAGAATTTTTTTTTTTACAAAGTGTCAAACCTGAGACATCGAAGCATCAGATATAATTTTTCTCGGTATCAATTGGTATCCGTGTAACTGTTATACGAATCTACAAACCTTCAGACTCTTTTCAATGAATTCTAAATGTTGGTTACTTGGGGAATTGACGATTCCTAGCAATTGAAAAGCAGCTCGCAAACCGGAATGATCGAATCGTGAAAAAAAGGAGAGGTCGCGCCCCTCTTTCACGTGTGCGTCATGTGTGTCGTATGACCCGTACGTGCAACTGGGAACTTCCATGTGAAGAGCAGAGACAGGTTATAATGCAAATCCGTATGACCGACATCCAGCGACCCATCAACCGAGGAGTGCCCGCAGTCGCATAGTCGCATAGTCGCATAGTCGTCTAGCATTCTCCTTTATCTAGGACCGCGTTCATTGAACCGAGTACGGATGCACTATGTAATACACGTCTCTTCACTCTTTCTCCTGAATCTAATTGAATAGTCTAGGTCGTTCGCGATATAGAATTTTTATGAGTTCTCGGCAAATTCAGTAGACTTTCAATCGGACACCTCCGGTCCCCGTTCCGCCCGTTCCCCGACTGTCGTCAAGTTCAAAACTGCTTAACATACTCTTAACTGTTAAGCGGCTCCCTTTCAAGGTCACGAAAATGGCATCGCCCGTTACAACTGCCATATCGATAAATTACGTGTCAGACTCGGGCAAACAGTTTGGCCCTTTATCACCAATATTTTTTTCAGTTTGTTGAGGACGATGGTAATCTTATTTTTTGTCGATTTATTCCTTTCCGTGTCTCTTGACGGTGAATACACAGTTGTACCGTTAGAAGCTGCTTTTCTACTTTCCGACACGCAAGATTTACAATACTGGATGAAGATGAATCTATACTTCGTAGATTTCGAGGATGATAATTCAAAGTGATATCTACGATATAACTGACAGTCAGGCTTATGGCGATGGATGGATGAATTTCACGTTCCCCACGTTCAGTGCTCGTGTTTACGTTATGTATTTGTACACTCGTAACTCACCATTAGAGAGACTTAGAAAATCAAAGACAGCAAAAGGTTAATTATTGAGACAAATTGTAATAACAGACAGAGGCATATGGCCAATCGAGTCGCCCGTTAGAAAGAAACCGATCGTCCCGTAGAAACGAGAACCGTTCGAACGTAGGGGCCTCACGGAATAACGGAAATTTTGTTCTACCAAATCTACTGTGAAGTCCATACATATGGGTCTTGCGTGCCAGAAATCAATTGGACCAAAGTGCCGGTTGACAAGTATCAAACGATCGAATTTCTTTCTACGAGCGTTAACTCTGCGTGGAATTCATTTAAGAGACACGGACTGTAAATGATTAAAAAAAATAATAGAACGGGACCACGAATAAAAACTTTCCGCAGGCATTGCAAGGGGTATGCTTTTGAAGTGTAACCGGAGGTAACCTATGACACATTTGCGATAGGGAACTGATCTACGGGCAGATTGATCACCGTGACTAAAACTTTCAAACGACGAGTGATCGTGCTCACAGAATATCAACGAATGAGAGCTTTTCTACGTTTAAGTATTAAACCCTTCGGCATCGGAACCGCCCGAACGAAACGTTTAAGATCGATTCCGCGGTTATACTTTAGACTTACTTTCTTGTTGCTAGAATGTAGATACTCCGGCACGTGTGTCACACATTCACGAGGGTCAAACGACACTGGCACCTTACACTGTACCCGGGACTGGGAACAACTGGGAACCGTGCAATCCACACCCAAAAATCCCGTCACGTTGAGCAAATACTGACACCTCACTGATAATATGGCCGCCGCCCGGCCGCCCGTCGTTCTTCAGATGGGGTGGGGCAAAATCATGAATCAACGAAATTCAACTAGATTGACTCTTCTGCTCTTCGTTAGTTTAAACTTATCGACTTCCGGCGTCCACTGTGGATTGGCCATTATGGCGGAACGATGTTAGTGGCGGGAACATTCAATTTACTATATGAAAAAATCTTTTTTTTTTAACTGCACAAAATACGAATGAGGAATCATTCTGTGTAATAAATGAACGTGTCTCTGCGATACAAATACGTATAATGAGGAGTCGAAGACTCTAGAAAGACGGCTCTGAGGAAGTGGCAGTTTTCTCAAGAAGCACGAGTGGCTAAAGTCAAGTATTCGGCTACTGGTAGAACCAGCAGGAGCCAACCGTAGTGGCTACAACGGAAATAGTGTTTTCATCTTGGGGAAAGTTTTAATTTTAATTGCGCAAGTGTGATCTGTATGTGAAAAATAGGAAATGTGAGTAAAAATAATAAAGCTCTGGAAGTGATATAAATGCCAGGAGGCGATGGATCCTTGCCGAATGGTAAATCGAACCACAAGACCCCTGTAAACTGCGTATCGAAATACTTCTTGCTTACTTGTTTGTCCTTCCACTTGTCTTCTATCCAGCGATTGCTAGAATTTGCTAGAATCATATACCTAACCAAATTCTAGCTACGTAACGCAATCTAATTATTATTAGATATGTATCAATAATCCTTGGTGCCACTCAAAAATTATCAATAAACACAAATTTTAAGCTATTTTAAAGATCAACATTTTCTGAATTATAACGCATTCTCATTCTCCTTCGTTTCACTTTCCCGACGGTATTTCGATAATTTAATCAAGATTGTCTCACAATTTTACAAACTCTTTTGCACTTATGGAATTACGTGGGTTTCCTTCGTTTTAGAGAACATGTATGCTTTTTGACAAACATCTTTTTGAGTATTGCTTTCTTTTTTTTTTTCGTGAAATTTTCGTATTGTATTTGTCGAAATACCACGTAATTACTATGTCTTGAACGTCTTATGTAGATACGTTCTTGTACATTTCAGTTACACTATTAGTTTCTAGCAGATAAAATGTAACATTTTGTCGAAATTAGTAGACTGGAGCAACTATGAAGGCATTATTTTTAGAGTAACCTACATATTTTTTTTAAAAAGTAACTAACCTGAGGTGGTTTATAACTTGATGTCTTATGTTATTGACTGTGAACTCCATGACGAACCATGGTTAGTAATGATGCATCACTTTTGAATGATCCAATATTTATAGTCTTCCTAAAAAATATAGTATTGTATTATTATTCGACTGGAGAATTTAATTGAGTCATCACTTGTATTTTTCTTTCCATTTATCAAAGATACAATTGCACTAAGCATTCGATCTTATCAGTATATTACATGCATCATCATTTGTATTACTTTTTAAATAAAATAATAGTTGACTCTAATTATCTCAATGTTTATCATTGTTTGATGCAGGCAAGCTGGTCAAAGAAGCGCCGTCTTGGTGATGAAGTTTGCATAGCAGTTGATAAATCTACATTTATAGACGATAAAAACATGTTTTGTTGGGGAAGTACTGTACACGGAGAGCTTGGTCTGGGTGGTATTGAAGCTGAAAACATCCTTTTACCTAGAGAGGTTGATTTTCATAAGGCCACACAGGTTGAACAGAGTGAGTTTTCAAGTAATTTGCATCGAAGGAATTTTCATGCATCGAATTTAAAAGTACTTGAATTTTCCAGTCGCTTGTGGCGAGAACCATACTGTTGTTATAACAAATGATGGTCAGGTATACTCTTGTGGAAATAATGATTATGGTCAACTTGGTCATGAAAAATCAAGAAAAAGGCTGCGTTAGTATTATAATGATTAACCTAAACAAATCCCAAAACATGTATATTTTACAGTCGCAATGAACTGTCTAATAATATTTTTTCCTACAGAATTAATACCAGGTTTGGATGCATTTGTTTTCAAACGAGTAGCATGTGGAGCTAGTCACTCGTTAGTAGTGAACGAATGGGGTCAGGTATTCAGCTGGGGTTTAAATTCCGACGGGCAATTAGGTAAGATCAAATGATTGTGGTGATGATCTATCGATTGCAAATAATTTTAGCATTTTCTTGATGTGCTTACAATACAGGTCTCAATACGTACACCCTTAGTGAACGAATTCCTCGGATGGTAAAAACATTAGGGACTAACGTGGTGATTCAAATAGCCTGTGGTCTTAAACACACTCTAGCGTTAACCAACAATGGTGAACTGTTTGCGTGGGGTTCAAATAGCGAAGGGCAACTTGGTTTTGGGCCTGAAACTAAAAAGGAAGTAAAGCCCAAACTTATAGCAAGTCTGAAAGTGATACCAATAGCATATATCGCTTGTGGTGGTTATCACAGTATAGCTGTGACCAAATCAGGTACGAGAAGCCTAAAACTAATCGAAACACACAAACATGAACTTTTTCACCAACTAATATCTACTTATGCATTACACAAATGTTCGTTATTACTAGGCGCTGTCTTTGGTTGGGGTAGAAATACGTTTGGTCAGCTGGGTTTAAATGACACGGACGAGAGAACTGTTCCTTGTCAATTACGGACATTAAGAAATGCAAAGGTCCGTTACGTAGCCTGTGGCGAAGATTTCACCGTGTTCATGACTATGGTAAGCTCCAGTCATTCGTCAAAATCTTCCACGAATGTCCATTATCTATCGTAACAATTCCATAAACTGTAACGTTATTCCTCAGGATGGCGGTGTGTTCACTTGCGGAGCCGGGATGTACGGACAATTAGGTCATGGAAACAATAGTAATGACATACTACCTCGTAAAGTAATGGAACTTATGGGCAGTGTAGTTACACAAGTGCGTTGTATACGAAATCTTATTTTACTATGTCAAGAAGCTTTCGCAAGTGCCTTTAACAATGTAAATCATCTCCAAAGGTTTCCTGTGGTCGAAGACACACTCTTGCCGTGGTACCATCGCGTGGTAAGGTCTACGCCTGGGGTCTGGGCGGTGCTGGACAATTGGGTACTCGAGTAGCAAGAAGCGTGACTACTCCCCAAGTAGTACTTGGTCCCTGGGTTGCACCTGCTGATCAATCCTTGATAAAAATTGACTCAACAGTTAGCCCCTATTCTGTAGATTGCGTAGTGAAACGCATTTTCAGTGGCGGAGATCATTGCTTCGCTACTGTCACCCAGAGAAAGGCAGGTCTTGTTTAATCTATTCCAACAGCAGCATCTTTTCTAATCTAATCAGGCTGAAATAATGTCATTGATTGTCATAAGCAGGACAACATACCGCCCGACGATTGCAGGATACTTTTACCTTCTACTCAAATTCTAATCGTGACGGAAGAACAACTGACAGCGTGCCAGAGAGTGCCCCAGAATTCGCCAGTAGATCACGACCTTCTGACGTGAGTACAAAAGTTAGTATGTAAGTCTGTCATTTATTTGTTACTTCCGGTATCATAGTTTTGCAATGGTTAAGCCTTGGGCTCTTCGATCCGTTTATTCCGTTCTGTGCGGACGAGCTACTTTTGATAAGCAGGTTGTGCTATTCTTCGTATAGGTATCTCGAGACTGTATTCAGAAGTCAGGCTTGTATAAATGGCTCCTTTTTACTGTCAAATGACGCCCACTATTGCTGCTCGAGTAAACATCACGGCGTAGACATAGATCAGGCGACTAGGCTCTTTGGGATAATTTCCGAATTGGAAAATAATACAATCAAAGAATTGGTAAGCTGCTTAATTGTTCTATGTCAAAATTTCATGCCTGTTATCCTCAATCAAGATATTTTAACGGTTTTCAGATTTTTATTTGTCTAACAGAGGGGCTTATACCCTCTTTGATGCCTTCGCCACCGGATGTTGAATCTTTACGGGTATACCTGATACTACCTCTCTACCATGGTTTCTCAGATCCTTCTAATAGCAATTTAATACACAAACCATTTTCGAAAGCGGTCTTAGGCCTAAAACCGGAAGCTCTTAAGGTCGTGGGCATGTGGTGGAGCAAAGCCCCATCTGATTATTTCGAAAGGCTAGTACGCTCCTTTAAAATCGTTGTACTTCACTTCATTAGGCAGCCAAAAGTTAAAGAAAATAAGGTAATATAATAAGTGGATGCGCGAGAAGACATTAAAAAAGAAAAGAAGTTTCAGTCATTTTTAAGTAACGTTTCTTGTGCTTTTTGTTCTTATTCTTTTCTGTAGACCGTCGCCTGGGATATGACGCTACAGCTCGCCCTGGATCTCCTCAGGCTACTGAACAAGCTGAATCACACTACGGACGATGGCCTCAGAGTTCCTTATGCCTCCTTTCACTTGCCGGAACTCTCAGAGTTTATAGATGTCAGAATGGATTACGTCAAGTGGTTAACCGAAGAAGATCCATTTTCGGTATTTCATTAGTATCTTGTCAGTCTCATCACTTCCACTCTTTTCATTGTTTACAGAATTTTCTCACGTTCTTTTCAGTATCGCAAAATATTCTTCTGCAATTATCCGTTTCTTTTCGACGCTCAAGCTAAGACTATATTGCTTGAAACCGATCAGGCTATTCAGATGCAATCAGCGATGAACGAAGCTGCCAGCAGAGCTATTACACACATGCTGCTCGCACCTTTTCCAGCTAACAACGTTAACGCACGGCAACACAATCAGTTTGTCATGCTTAATGTTTCCAGGGAGAATTTAGTCGACGATGCTCTGAGAGAACTTTCCCAGTACGATTCGAGCGACCTCAAAAAACCTCTCAAGGCAAGTTAGAGAAATTAGTTTATTTTTTATTACAAAGAAGATAACAAGTTCGTCGATTGTTACAGGTAAAATTTCACGGTGAGGAAGCCGAAGACGCTGGTGGCGTCAGAAAAGAATTCTTTATGCTTTTGCTCAAAGAAATTCTTGATCCTAAGTACGGAATGTTTAAGCAATACGAGGAGACTAGGACTATTTGGTTTTCACCGGATTCCCTGGAGAGCGAAGTCATGTACTTCCTAATCGGTCTTCTTTGTGGCTTGGTGATTTATAATTTTATCATCATCAATCTACCGTTTCCATTAGCCCTGTATAAAAAATTACTCCATGAACCAGTTGGCCTTTCGGATATCAAAGATATGTCGCCGACGCTTGCAAAGTATGACTTGTGTGTAAATTAATAGATTAGTTTAAGTTTCACGTTAATTTACTCGATTTCATCTCTAGGAGTCTGCAGGATGTTCTTGATTATAACGAGCCTGACATTCAAGATGTTTTTTGCTTGTATTTTGAAGTGACCAGGGAAGCCTTCGGCGAACAAAAAATATACGAGCTCATACCGGACGGTAGTAAAACTCCAGTTACGCTGGAGAATAAGTACGTAGAGATTTATTTCGATCTCTTTGTATTCTTCTTCGGTCCTGATAAATTTTTCATCTGATGTTTCTTTTACTTGCTTCTCGCACTCGCAGGAAACAATTTGTGGATCTTTACGTTGATTACATTCTCAATAAATCGGTGGAGAGTCATTTTCAGGCCTTTCACAAAGGTTTTCACAAAGTCTGTGGCGGCCGAGTACTCGAATTATTTCACAGTCACGAATTGATGGCCGTGGTCGTTGGAAATGAAAATTATGACTGGGAGGAGCTCGAAAGAAATGCCACCTACAAAGAGGGATACACAAAGGATGATCCTACGATTATTATGTTCTGGCAGATCTTTCACGAACTTTCACTCGAAGAAAAAAAGAAATTTCTTTTATTCTTAACAGGCAGCGATCGGATACCAATTCAAGGCATGAAGGCTATCAAGGTAATTTTCTATGACTCTCTACATAACGATTATTATTAACGATATGGCTAATAATGAAATTTTAATTCTCTTTTTTAGATAACTATACAACCAATGTCCGACGAACGATTTTTACCGGTTGCTCATACTTGCTTTAATTTGCTAGATTTGCCACGTTATCAGACTCGGGAAAAATTGCGATACAAGCTTCTTCAGGCTATTCAGCAAACCCAAGGATTTTCCTTGGTGTAATTTATTATGGAATGATAAATTGTTCCCTGTAAAGAAATGGCTTTGAATCACACAAACATCAATTTAATAGAAATCCAAAATTGCATTTAATTAGCCACCATGAAAGTGAACCTACGGTAATTAAAAAACGCGAATATAATTTGTTCGGTTACAATTTTTAACAGACCAAAAAAAAACAAACAGTTTCAAATTCCCGACGAACACTAATTCTCCAGATGCATTTAAAAAATTTCCAAACCCTAAATCTCTTTTTAATTCATGTTAACATAAATTCAAGACAAAATATAAAAGATATTTTGACATTAATCTGCTACTCTTTTTACTATTAGGTGAACGAGAAAATTAGCCTAACACTCGGATTATCTAGTCCATGTCGATTCAGCGACATGTAAATTGCCTTGGAGTATCAATTAGTTTACAAAAAAAGAAAAAGGATATTTATTATTTTTTACATTATATTTAAATATGATACGTCCGCGCGAAAATATCTACATGGGGACTACAAAGCCTTAAGAGCATTTAATTATTTATTAATAATTATGTGAGCAAATTTTTTTTT
Source organism: Calameuta pallipes (assembly GCA_030142375.1). Classification (NCBI taxonomy): domain Eukaryota; kingdom Metazoa; phylum Arthropoda; class Insecta; order Hymenoptera; family Cephidae; genus Calameuta; species Calameuta pallipes. The sequence continues at coordinate 157,589 of JARQSW010000396.1, forward strand.
TTCTTTCTTTTACTACGGGATACCTCATAAGAAATGGGAATGGCAGGGCAGGGAAACAAGTTTAATTATAACTGCTCTTGACAGGATTCTTGATGATACTTCTGCTTAATGGGAAGCGATTCGTACGACATATTCTATACATTGTTATATATATAGTTATACGCAAACTCACATATGCATGTGTATATATATATATATATACCCTCTTGTACCATCACTGAAGATGAAAGGAAACAAATAAAGCGCATATAGTTCTGTACGTTGTGACAAGAAATTTTGTGAGATTCACAGAAAGTCAGACTTGTGTGTAAGGATCGTTTATTTCTTTATACACGTTAATATATTACATCGTTAAGAAGTTGCCGTTAGTCTTAACAACTCTGACAGTCGTGGTTGCATCGCATACAACAACAACAATAACAAGAAGAAGAAGAAAAAATACACCCATCTTCGTTTCATAATGTTTTGTACAAAGAGAAAGAGAACTAAAAGGGTCGATTGGCTCAGACTCTTAATTCGAATCTCGTCGTTTTAGTCGTCCGTACGCGATTCAGGAATTGTGATCCTGTTTGCATGATCTTCCTGGGTGTCGAATCATCCGAGATCCGACAGCTGGGTCGTTTCGTCACAACGCGCAAGTCTTGCGATACAGAAAGTTTGAAGATCTGTGTATCGGCGAAGATGGCATCTGAATATAGGATGCTGTGAAATGGACAATGCGCACTGAGGTGCTGATCGGACCGACTGACCGGATTGGTCCAGGTCACAGGGTCGAAGTTTAAAATAGTGTAGGAAAGCGTTAGTGGTAATCGTGTCGCGCGAATCAAGCATACTACCATATATTTAATAGGGATAAGTAAAGCTCTAAAAGAGAAAAATAAACGAAAAATAGAAGTTTTGTTATCACGGGAGACGTTCGTAACGGATAAGAGGTGACAGAGGTCGATGGGACTCAGCGTGACTTCCATCGCACGTTTCAAGAACTCCTGGAAGGATCGCTTATCTGGCGAACGGAAGAGGTTGTAACGTGGGGCAGCTGCTAGGAGGAACCGGAAGTCAAAAAAGCGGGAGCGGGGACACGTGCCCCGAAGCCCCTGCACGGCTTACGATTCCCGAGGGATAGTCAGGAGGAGTCCAAAGCGACGAACCCTCGCTGATCAAGGTACTTCCGGTCAGCGAGGAAGGAGTAACATCCGGACGTCTCTTGGAGGACGCCAGAGAAGAAAAGTTTGACGAAGCCGTCGACGTCTCTGCACTGGCACCCTCTGGGATCTTACCCGGAGGGACTCTTCGCGGGAGGTTTCTGGTAAGCGAGGATCTTTTCGCTAGTGCTGATAAGCAGGGGTGAAGTATTGAGTTCCGGGTGGGGCCCGGTAACCAGGGTACGTGCTGTTCAGGGCATGCTGAGAGAAGAACCCGGTGTAATCCTTGTTGACTCTGCGGGGCCTGACGGCTGGGCCTTTCGCAAGTTCCATACGGGCCCTGTTCTCTGCCTCCGTCTGAGCTTTGACAGACGCAGGCGGCCATTTCATGTCTCCCCTCATGTTGCCACTGACCGGTGCCTTCGTAGCTGCTGGCTGCGCCTGATAAACTGGTGCCGGTACCTGAAGATGCGGAATCGCTTTAATTAATCTTTTATCTCTTTATAAATTTAAGGTGCGACGTACCTGAGAAATTGGTGGCTGTGGTCTGAGAGTGATGGTCGATGGCGGAGGCTCGAAAACTGGTGCCGGGCTGGCCGAGGGATACACTTGAACCGGTTGGCTCTGTGCCTGCTGAGGAGGAACACGAGACGCTTGGTCCTTTTGCTGTGGCTGCTGCAATTCATAAAAGAAAATAGTCCTATAGTGGGAAAACGTTAACGAAGAAAATTACATAAAGGCCCCGACCAGAGACTGAGGTCGCTAACAAGTTGACCAGTTGACTGCACGCTCTTCACGAGGCAAACCAACGTGGAAAATGGAGCTGCTCCATGGACTTCAGTTTACATTCATCGTGTCAGCTTGGTGACATACTTCACCTACGTACCTGGACCTGATGCTGTGGGTCTCTCCAAGGGGCCTGAATCTGCTGCTGAGGAGTCGATGGCTGGGACTGCTGCTGCTGCGACCTCCAGGAAGGTGGCTGCTGAGCTTGTTGGGGTAAAGGGGATGATGCCGGCGGCGTGACTGGGGCCCAACCCTTAACTGGGGCAGCCTGCTGAAAGTGAGACGGTTGTCGAAGGGTCCCACCGGGACTCACGGGCGACGGAGAGGATGCCACTAGTGTCTGATGTGCCTGGGGTTGTGGGGCTTGGCTCAGCGAGGGTGGCTGGGGCGATGGACCTGACGAGGGACTGCTCTGGTACGAGGCGAATTCGCCAGTTCCACGAGTCTTACGAAAGGAAAACACGGCGACATTGTCTTTTGCGCTTACATTAGGTCTTATGGACAAGACGGTATAATTTTGTGCTCGCTAGGCCCGGTAACTCGCGTCTCCATCCTCAGTGTAGTCAACCAAGAACTTGATTGATGATGATCAACGGTCTGATAACTAGGTACAGGTCGATAGCTAACGTGCCAACGTGCGAGAATCACTGAAAGTCATTTATTCTTAGGATTACCTTAGCCTGGACAGGACTCTGCTCCACGTAGACGAAATCCTGATCCTCCGGTGGCGGTGGCCACGCGACTCTCTTCAGACCTGCAAGCACCGCTTTGGTCAATTCAGGTACAATGGGATCAGATATTCGAGGAGTTCGTCAGTGAAGATGAGAACGAAGATGCTGATGACAATGAACTATTGTGCTTTTAGGAATGGAAGCCAAGCAGAGCAAAAGCAGCCTTGAACTCGACTAATCGATTTCGGATCCAACTATACTTGGGAACTGAAAGAGAAAGAAGCAGGCAAATATTGGGTGGTACCTTCGCCGCGGAAAACCTTTGTATTTTGGAATAACGGGCCAGTGCCGTGTGCATATGCGCGTGCGTCACAAGAAAATCTGAGTCACGTTAGTTTATTTATATCCACTCAGTAATATTACAGCACGGCAACGAGGTATTGTTCAATTAAACATTATTTTTAAATGATTCCGCGCCGTCGTTAATTTTAATCTTTCCACCAGTAACAACCACCAACGTACTTGTTTCAGGAGTATCAAGTTTCCGGAACAGTCGACGAAGATTACTGAGCTGGCGCCAAAATCCAAATTTTCAAATACTCCAAGTTGATCTCCTATCGTGTTCGCCTTTAATTCCACGATCGCGACGCAGTCGGTTCCCGTAGCTGAATCGAAATGCGAGAGGTTCACGGATCGCGTGTATTAATTGAAAAAGGAGCGCAAGTTGCGTCACGGCTCGCACAACCGAGTCTAGCAGCAGCCTTATGTCTCCGAAGGATACGAGGGTTCTCGGGCCAACGACTACAAGACGAAGTTCTCTTGGATTATGTGACGATAGAACGAAAAGCCACGGGAGCCAAGTTTATATTTGAAAATTATTCCCACGGATCAGAAAGATATTGCGCGGGTCCCGTCCTTGCGTGTATCTTTAGTCCAAATTTTTATATCACACCGGAATTTCGAAATTTCGAGGCCGTCACACCCGAGTGCCTATCCTCCCGTAGAGTATGGAATGTCCTACCGTCACGGTCGCGTCACGGAAAGGTGGACGTCGGTCACGGGAAACCGGATACCTGGATATTTGTCTACCTTTGCGTCCAGCGAGTCCCTTGCGCTCGAATGAATCACGAAAGTTGCACGTAAAATTTCCTGAACGTCTACGTGAAAGAGTCTAATGTGGAATTGCAACGTACCAGCGAAATTTTGGCAAGAGACGGTCGATTCAGCATCAGCCAACTGCTACCTATGAAGTCCACTGGTTTCCACCTGTCCACGTTACCCTTTGATTATAACGCGGCCAATTTGGTCAGAGCTCCTAAAGCTTTTTTCATGCCCGTGGAAGGGGCGTCTAGGGAGTCATGGAGGGAGGAGAACTTCACCGCGGTTTCTACTGGGGGGAGAAATTTTTTTTCGAAGACGCCACAATGACGATGATAACAGCTATTATGATGGCAGTGACGCCGCTAAAGGAGTCCACCGACAATGAGCCATCATCGTGGGTGGGTTTACCTGGGGCCGGGTGCAAAAGTAGGCGACAGTAACGTCCGTCGGGGGGGCAGAAGGGGGGCCAGCACTCGCGATAGCGACTTCGCGGCCTCAACAAACGACGGACTTCCGCTGTGTTCAGGATGAGCTGGACTTCCGGTGAATCTTCGGGACGCCCGAAGCGAAGGGACCGGAGCAGAATTTAAAGAGCAGCAAAGCGTCAGGCTTCATTAATTCGCAGCTAAGTTCCGGTTAGTCAGCTTCTCGCTATCCGCTACGTTAAGTCTCACTACTATCTTACTATCTTTTAAATTTTTATCTCTCATCTCCACAGATCCACCTGGACCAGGATCATTAGCCGATATAAACACCAGGCTAAGATCGCAGCCCTCGTAAAGTCTACGTGTCTGGCGCAGCTGGGACATCCTGCCAATTTCTCAGGAGACATCAGGCACGAAGCCCAAAAGCTCATGATTCAACGTGCAAATAAAAAGCAGAGCTTTTTCGTAATTTTTTAGCGACGACTTACTGCCTTGTCCAGCACGTTGCCTGGCCTCCTCCTCCTCGAGCATGCGCAGAACCGCGCTGTTCTGCAAATTCGACGGTTTGGCCAACTGATTGAAGTCGATTCTGCAAGAAATAGCGAAAGAGATGCGTGATCGCTGTTGACACTAACGAGTTTGAATCTTCCCGCCATAGGCGACTGTCCCGATTACAAATTAAGAATTACCTCTTATTTCCAGAAATGGCCGCCATTACGCGGAAAGCGGTTATTAACGAGGTTAAAGAGCAAAATAAATTAAGGACACGCACACGGACACGACTACCGCGACTGGCTATTCTTCGTCGGTTCCTCGAAGGTAAGTCGGCAGCCACTGACTGCCATCGGCTGAGAAACTAAGTCAAGTACAGCAGCTTTGCGCAACGCGCAGCCAGCCGTTTATCTCTAACCGGAGTGATTCATGCCTCTGAAAATAACGAATTGCCAATGATGCTCGAGAAACCGCAGGGACCAGTGAATCATCCGTGTTGTCCGTCAATCCAAACGCCAATAGTACAACTGCCAATAGCAGTGACTGACACGTGAGGAGCCAGTCAAGCCATGCAGTCTCCTTCGCCTTCCGCAAGGTGGTTCCTCTGGCGAACACGTAACCGGGATACCATATTCTTCGGCGACTTCCTGTTTGTTTTCTTACCTTTTTTCTCTCTTATTTTACATGGCGAACGCGCATGGATGCACAAGACAGGCCAAGGATACCCAAGTAAATCTTACCCGACTGCACCGTTGGCGAGAACCTGGGTCTGCCGATCAAGCGTCTCCTGGATCGATTGCTTCGAGTAGAGATTGATCGGCGAATTGAATTGCTTGTTAACGAACTTTGGACCCTGGACCGACATTTTCTCTCCTCTCTTCGTCTACTGCCGATTCTTTTCTTCGATAACTGAAATCAATCATCTCTCGATTATTATACACGTGGAACTTTCGTTCGTTTACTTTACGACACTCGGAGCTCATTGACTTTATTTTCTACTCGACAGAGTCCAATTTGACGGTGATAAAAGTATCAGAGGGTGCAGGGTGACGACTCGAAGCGGCGTCACGTGAAAGTCATCAAGTACGAAAACTCTGAAAGCATCACTTTGGAATGTTTGGATGCTCGAAAAGTCGGCGGATGAGTCGGCCGGAGTATTCTGGAATCTGTGCCAGGAAAACAGAGGCGCGAGACCACCGAGTTGAAAAATAACACAGAGAAAAATACGAGACACGGTTCAACGATAAATTCTCGAATATCTTATGGCTGTGACCATCTTAGCAATAAAGTACACGGAGGAGCCGTATTTTCATCCAAGTTCAATGACTTCCCTGTACTTTTTTTTTCAATAACCAAATAGCGTTTATCATTTGCCGACAAAAATTTTCATTGGTAATTAACCTAATCCGCCCTTTTGGAGGTTAACCACTTTACCGGCTTCGCTCGTGAATTCAATTCTGATCCGTCGGTCAATACCCCGACTAAGCGCGAGACAGGAACTCGATGGAGTCTCAAGACGCATTTTGCGCAGTTTATTATCGACAATCGAATCCAGTTACGAGTACGAAGGTAACCAGTGAAATTTTTAACGATTTCGATGACTCTTCGCGTTTATCCACTGGTTACATAAATACAGAATTCTTCCGTATCGAATGAGATACATTTGGATCTTCATATCTCGCGACGGATCATACTATGAAACGCAATTCCGAAAATAGTCTTGGCAAGTACTACTTCCAGCTACGTGCAGGCCATTCTCAAGATAGCGATCCCTCCAAATTTGCAGCTGTATGGGGTTTATAGAATTCTTCTCGAAATAAAGAAAGACAATAAGAAAAGCGGAGTAAAGACTGACGTAGATTTAATTAGAGCAACTAGATAAGAATGGGACGAGTCTTCGACTTGCGACAGTAGCGATCATCGAAGATTCCGGTGAAGATGCGTCCCTGTCGAGTAGCCACTCGTGGCCCACGGTTATTTTTGCTACGAAATTCCTCCGAATATATCTACATCTCGCGCAAAATCTTCGCTTCCCTGTGTATCCCTCCTTCCGTAGATCTTTACATCGTGCTGGTGAACGAGCGCTCGGATTACTCGCGGGGGTCCAGATCGAGGATTCCAACACGGAATCATACAGATTGATCTCGGGTTCATCAAGAACCTCTACCCACTGCTTATATTTCAATACGATACAACCGGCACGTAGTAGGCAGTGGCTGATTATTATCAGTGATAAAAAAATGTTGTAAATAATAAAACAGTAATTAAATTTTTTTTCTACCCGAAGATAACTGTCCTTTGTTCTCTCTTCTATTCGAAAGATCGTAAAGCTTCCGAGGATTTATTATACGCGTGAGACAAGGGCACGTTGTAAAAAAAGGCAAAGGTCCTCGTTAAAGAGACTCGTTGAGATGAGACGAAAGAGAAGCAAAAATATCGGAGCGATGGGACGAGACGTTGCAAAAGTTTGAACAAGGAAAATTGCGGGTCGGAGCATCAGGCGTGTGACACTTCAGGGTAATTAAGCGCGACGTCCCTCCCTGGACACGTAGAAGAGAGTCGCATAGTCTAGGAGTGGTCAAAGCTGGTTCCACGTTGGACCCTGGACCCCCTTCCCTTCTCGCAGAACCTTCAAACCCTTTTTTTTATTTTTAATGGTCGACGAGGTAAGGCGAGCACCTACCTTAACGCACCTACCGTAGAGCTCGCGTTCTCACGAAGGCGGAAGACACTAAACTCAAAAGTGAACGTCGAAGAAACGTCTGGACCCTTCTCTTCGTCTTTCCGCCTCTCTAGCCTCTTCCCGACTCCTCCACTTCGTTCCCCTTGTCGCGTATCTTCTACACTTCTCCACTTTGCGAGCAAGTTATTTTCGTGCCCCCCTGAGCCCGCTTCCACCTCCGCTGACATCAGGCGTATCTTCTGGCAAAGCAAAAGTCTTCGAGTTTTCTAAAAATTCATTGGTCGACGTCCCACTCGCGATATTTTGCTTCGCCGATCCGCCTTCTCGTTGACCTGCTGAAAGATCGGGAACGAGAACAATTTGGAAAATCTAAACACGGGTTGGGATTGTTTTGAGAATTTTGATGAATGTCGTGTCTTTCTCTTGCCTGACAAGTTGTTTGTAATGCAAATGATTTTGAGGTTCTTTTGACTTAGACAGTGAGCATTGTGGGGTTTTCAAATAGATATGAAAATTGGCGTAATTGACAGGGCATGCCAGGTGACATTTCGCCAGGAACTCACGGTCGGTCAGTATCGCAAAATACGCAACACGGATGAGGGTATAACAAGCGGTAACGTAAACCGATCCAAAATAAATAATCCATCCCAGTGGGCGGACAGTAATAGATAGATTTTCATGTACGTGTATATTTTTTTAGGCTGTAAGTAGAACAATTCGCTTGTACCGAAGACTTTGTTGAAATCATGATTGGGATTACAAGATTGAATTGCGAATATCGGATTCCCGCCGTGACTTTTTTTTGACGTGTACAAAAATAACTGCGTCTACCTAACGAAGCCGCTTCGGTGGTTCTATTATCAGAATTCTTGGTTATTTTCGACGATCGTGAAAATTTTCTTGAGCATCCTCGCAAAGCATGTGTTCGGAACTGGTAAACTCAATTTTTATTTTTGATCTCTTGTTCTTACTTAAAATTAACGTATCTACTCACAATCAATTATGACTGAAATATACGTTATGGAATGTTCCGGAAGAAAAGGCTCAAGATAGAGGCTATGTCGCAGCAGCAATATCATTAAAGTGAATTGCGAAGATTAAAGCAGAGAGGACAGACACGTACGCTCCTACACGTCATCGATTCCGTGGTCGGTCTCGAATTTTCACCCGTCGATATTGCGCTGCTCTAACGTAAATGAAAACGAGGGAAACAGCAGTCGAGACGAGTGCGTAGCGTCGTGACGCTCTGTGCGTTACTGCGGATTAGCGTCCTGTTTGGTGGCATTCTGTTGGTTCTTCCTTATCTTCTCATTGTCTACGTCGGAAATGTGGAATACACTGCCGGTTAACGTTGCCACTATTTCAAAGAGTGTATTTGGGAAAAGCGAAAATCGGACGACGGTCACGATAAGAGCGCACCACTAGCAGGACGCGAATAACAAGCGAAATCGTTTCCCGCCGTTGGGAAGAATGGAAAATCAATAATAGTTCCCGCTTTTATCGACTACGCCAGTGGCGGCGCGACAGTCGCCGATGCAGCGTCTCTTGCTCGAAGCCAGTTTCGCGCTCTTCGTTGCACAGCTTGGCTGACTGGTTCTGCTTCCTTTGGATTGGGACGGTTGGATAGTTGGCTCTTGCCGGTTTTGTCCCGACGCGGCCATAATGCCCTCGTAGCGCCTCGCCATAGTAGCCACCACCGCCGTCGCCGCCGTCGCCACCGCCGCCGCCATTATAGATCCCGTTGTGTGTGACCGAGCCGTGGGACGCTCACTGTTTTACATCGGAAAACTCGAATTTACAACCTGTGTTTTGAAATTTCGTGATTCTCGTGGTACCTGTCGCCCTCAAAGCAATGAAAACGTACAGCAGAAAGAAGGGCGACAGCCCGAGCAACGTCATTATTCATGTGAACGAGCTGTGCCGACTGTGCTTGGCCAAGGAGGAAGAGATGGTGCCGATTTTCGACGACGACGCCGTGCCCCTGCCTCTGCGAATTATGGCCTGTGTTCATCTCGAGGTATGTTCCTGGCATCTCTTCTCTGCCCACTTGGCATCTTCTTCTTCTTCGCTGCTTCCTCTCGACTCCCACGGACCGCCGGGGTAGCCTTCATTGAAAAATAGGAATCTAGTTTATCTCTCTACGCTTGATTGTCCTTATTTTTCTGCTGTCTGTGTGCGAATCTGCGTGCGTATTTCTACAGGGAGAGCGTGTACGTGCGCATGAACGTACACAGGAAACACAGGACACACTGCGCAAAGCAACTACCGTCTTTACCGAGTTATCGACTTTACACGTTCTCTGCGTTACGCCACCTTTCCTCATCGCTTATTGCAGGGATCTAGACTGTACTCGCGGCTTGCTCAAACGTTTACCCTATGGATTTATAGAGATCTGTAATGCTAGATACATTTGCCTGTAATGCTTCATTTCGATATATGTACCCCCGTGACCCTCCTGCTGGGAGATCCTGATAGTCGCCACTCGTTCGTATCATTAGCCTCCTGCGACCCCCACTGGCGATTGCTCCTATACAATCTTGAATCCCTCACATTCAAGAGTTCGGTAGTCGCGCCAATTTTTATTCATATGAACTGCAGTCGTTCCGATAATCATGTACCTGTTAGGCTTCATTTATTTTTATTAATGATTTAGAGGGAATGCTGCCGATGAATAATATTTTATATACGGTGTTATATATGCTCATATTTACTGCTCATTTATCATTTATCAGTAAAAGGACAATGGAATTTGTTCAAAGCTTTGCTATATTTATTACTTTCAGGTTTATGAAGATGATGGACTTCCTAATATGATTTGTCATCCGTGTAAATATCAACTGGAAAAGTCGTATCAGTTCAAAAAGAAATGTGAAGCAGCTGATACAAAACTCAGGAAACACATGAAATTAATTCAGCAACTTACTGGACACGAAGAGGAGGAAGAACGTGAAGAGGGAGCTGAACAGGACCCTAAAGATGCTTCCGGTAGCGGGAAATCAAAACAAGTGAAACAACTTTTGGCTGATTTGGTATCGAGTAAGGGTGACAGTGGCCAGGCTGATGGAGATCCTATCCAAGTTACCGAAGAAGAACTCGTTGGAGGATATATCCTTGGTACGATTCAATTTCATATTTACTGAAGAAGATTTGCAACATATTCAGATGATTTTCTTCTCTTTTCAATATTACTTGGACACGTTTTTAAGTTCACCATTATCTATCCTTAGGAATGGCATCAGAGAATCCTGAAATGGATGAGACCATGTCTGAAGGCCCTGAGAACATTACCCTGATACCTGCAGAAGAAAGAACAGCAAAGGCACGCTGCACCATACGCACTACGCGCATAAAACAAGAACATGAATCAGAAGACGAAGCTGAGGAAGTGCAACGTGCAATTGCTAATGCAGATCACAAGAATGTCTACATGATGGAGTTGACAAGTAACAGTTCTGGCCAGGGCGAGTCTCTGAAGCTTCAACCAATACATCAAACGATGGGTATGTAAATAATAAAATAGTATATACTACTGTACTGTTCTGCTTTGTTAAGCCGCTTTGTAAAATCATAATTCTACTTATGCCTAAAGCTGGCAGCGAGGAACTGAAAGTATTTCAGTGCGACAAGTGCCCCAAAGCATTTACACGAAGAATAATGCTGAAGAGTCATCAGTCTGTGCACTCGACTCAAAGAGGATTCACCTGTCAGGCTTGCGAGAAATGGTTTCCCACTCGGTCAGCTTTAATAAGACACGAGAGAACTCACACAGGTACTTATATTTTCATCTAAGTTTTCCTACTTGTTGACTCTACCGTTCAATGCAAATATATATGATCCTTAAAATTATTATTCCAAATCAATCCCAGGCTTTAGTGCATAATATAAAGAAATTGTGAAATCTGTCGACAGGTGAAAAGCCCTTTGGCTGTAACATATGTCATCGCGCCTTCGCCCAAAAGGAAATTCTCCTTCGTCACTTGATGACGCACTCTGGCCAGAAACCGTTCCAGTGTCAGCACTGCGAGAAGAGTTTTACGCAACGCGAGGCCCTCAAAGTGCACATGCGTCGCCATCAGAAACTGAATCCAAACGATATTCAGCTGCATCACTGTCAGCTCTGTCCAAAAGCTTTCTGCCACGCTTCCGGTCTGAGCAGACACTTGGTCACGCACACGGGCAGAACTTACAAATGTGTCGAGTGCGAAAAATCATTCACGGATAAGAGTTCGCTCCTGAGGCACAGTCGCATTCACGCGCCCAAGAAATTGATTACGAACTGAAGCCCCGAAGTAATTGTAATCTAACAATATAAAACGAGTCGACGGACGATGAATCATGTTCATCAAATTTATCTTACGCTGAGAATCGCGTTATCTATACATTTGCACGAGGATTCTCTGCACGCACGGAGTATCTCTGACATTCGGTAACTTGAGAGAAGCTGACGAACGTTATTTTCTTACGTTCGTTAAGAATTCTTTATTTTTTAGGAGATTGCTAGATTTTTAGATGGGGCTACTTGAGTATATTGACGGACTGATAAGACCGCTAAAGTCATGGCGCGCGACAAGATCGTTTGTTCAGTTTAATAATGAAAATAAGAATCCAAATGATTTATTGTGGCTGCCTGACTTTAGCTATCTTCCTGATTCCTTAAAGGAAAATACAACTCGGTCCCAGGACCAAAATAAATATATTTTTAAGCGCTCGCGATCGCGTTAACTTCACGGTAACGTGGGATACGATAAAAGCATTTTTTATCCGCGAATAATTTCTTAGTTGGTCATTACTGAAATGTTTGCGCACTTAAATATTAATCGCACCGTACAATTAATACTTCTTTTTCGTACTAGTTTGCTTTTCGTATTTTCATCCAATGGGACCGACGAGTGCGCTGAACGGAAGATTCAGGTATCTCACGTACCTTCGTCGATTTATCGTGTATATATCTATAAATATCAGAGTTTTTAAGCTGCTCGGCTGAAAAATTTCCGAAAGAAAAAGAAATATGAGAAAAAGTTATACGAGGAAGGATTGTAAGCCCGGAAATTTCCCTGCCGTATAGGCAATATGTATATTTAGTATAACCGTGGTAATTTTTATGTAATTCAAATGCAAAAACGTGTACTTGTCTGTAGAAACGCGTAATTGTAATAATAAAATTATTATTGTGTAAGCGACTCTGTTCATTTTCTTTCTATCCAACTGAAATATCCGGACCTACCAAGGCTCATTTAGTTTCCCAGTTTCCTCTTGGTATAATTATTAATCATTTTGTAAGTATATAAAATAGGGATGAACATATGGGTTTCTACATAGACAATTGTTCAGTATGATTGATTACTTTGATAACAGTGATTTGCCAAAACAGTCAATGCAGGTAATATCTTTCAACGGATCGAGTTTGCAAAATTGTACGTCGTTACGTGGAGTTTGCCAAATTCTTTTGCCGCTTTTGACTCACGCAAAACAAAGAGAAAGTAATGCTCACGATCTGAAGATTACCAGTTCGTCGTGTTCTCGACGAAGCTGTTGCTAACAATAAAAATAGATATAGAGTATGAGAGAATGTCACCCAGCGAATGTCAGCAGCCAAGTCCGAGTGGATTGAGAATAGCGTATTTATGAAATAAAGGAAACTGTAGTTATTTTTTTTTCTTAAAAAAAATCTTTTTCTTTTTTATTATGCCTCCTATATACGATGGTCTTGTGCATTTTTTACATAATTATTCATTATCGTCCTCCCATTCAAGGGTAAAGTTTCCTTCGTTCGATAATAGAGGTTTCGGTATAATTCGACTAAATAGGGTTTCCTCCAAGACGCTTAACAATGATAAACTCTATTTTTGTGTAACACAATTACAAAAAAAAAAGGATTACTTCATTTTTCATAATTCGAGCTCCGTCGCACGTGCGATCCGTGGTTGACCCTCTGCATTATTATCAAACTGTTCCGATCGATATTTCGCATGTGTCTTGCATATTTACTAAGGGTCCTTTTCATTTCGTACTCCTCAAGCGTTTCCGATTTTCCATTCGCCTTGAAAACTTCTCAGGAGACTGTCCCTCGTCCACGTGATACTTCGGCGCTTCTTCAAACTAAACTGGCCGATACGGATCGAGCATGAACCGAACCGTAGCAGCGCTCTGATCGCAATTTTCTATTTTTTTTTTAAATTAAATAATTAAGACGATTTCATATTCGCGCACTGTGTCTGACACTCGCTCGGGCAGTTCTGATTGCGACCAGAGCCTCAGGCTCCCAATTAATTCTACGTGTTGGTTTACGAAGAATACGCTTTTCAGGCGGTCCTACGTTTCTTATTTTTCTTTATCTTCATTCCGGCTAAATCCGTTCTGCTCTTTCAGAGGATCGTGTCGCATATGCAGTTTCTCGTTTCCACTTATTTTCCCGATGTAGAGTTAAGGATAAAACGCAATGGCACGCGCGCTGACGGCTCGATCGACTAAATTTTATTGGTAACGAATCGCTCGCGAATGAATTGTTATAGGTGTCGTGACACTCGTGAACCGTGCATCTTTAAGTGTGTATAATAATAATAAAAGATAAAGTTCGAATTGCATTTGGGCGTATTTTTCCTCTTCTTCTTCTTCTTCTTCTTCTTCTTCCTCTTCTCGATATGAACTTTCCCGAACAAATTACGGCTACTAAAATGGCTAAGGTTTCTATACGCTCCACAATGTGCTGGGAGTTAGTTGTCTTTAGTTCGAGTATTGCTACCGGGGCGACGACAGGAACCTGTCGATGAAAACGAAAAGGACGAAGCCAAGAATCTGAAACGTCCTTCTGCATTATTCCTTTTGCACGACAACTGCGTCGTTATCCATGTTCCTGCGTCACTCCTATAGCCGTTACTCCTATTTATGCGCTACACAAAGAGACATTTCACTGCCGATACATATAATATATACAGACTTAGTTACTTATTCGGGCGGTACTTTGAAGATAGGATTTCGAGGGACCTCGCAATAAAGCTCCGTGGATTCTTTTATTTTCTATTTTCCTCGACCATTGGTTGCCCATCGAACCGTTAACTCCGAGGTTCCCAATCCGCTGCCGACAAGATTTTCCACATCCGCTTCCGCTTTGCGTAATCCTTCGGATACCCGTGGCTCCATCTTTTCCATTGGATTTACATGAAGTTCGCGGTAATTTGTACTAACTGTTCCGTATCCGCAAGGACGAGCACCGGAAACCTCCTTCACATGTGATCTCTCACTTCCTGTTCTTCTTTCGGCCGCCGAAATCCAAGATGTCCGCCTCGGGCGATCAAGGACGAACGGCGACGCGACTGGGCGATCTTTTGTTTTCCTGGTCGTTCAGGTCGGTTAGTCGTCTGTTTCTTTACAGCTCGGAGGGTCTGGGAATATTCCGGGAAGAAGTCACGAGATACACGGTTACTTAGAGAGTCGAAAGGTTTTTAAATTAAGAAATGACAAGTGGCTTATAGAAGATCCTCTCATCAATCGAGAATCAGAGACTTGGGCTGTTCCCAAGTGAAGCCATCGCGACCGAAATGGCCATACGTGCTAGTCTGTTGGTACATTGGATTGCGTAACTTCAGCTCCCTGCAACAAACGTTCGACAATTCGTTATCTGTGCAAACCTTTTTTTTTTTTCGCACGGCTTCCGCGTTACGTCTCACCGCCATCGTTTTATACATACTTGACAATCTTTCCAGGGCGTAGGTCGAAATTTTTGCGCACGATATCCAGCAACTCGTTCTGAGAGAGTTTTGACGTGCCGTAATCGAAGACCGTTATTGATAATGGTTCAGCAACCCCAATAGCGTATGAAACCTGAAACGAAATTTCAGACGTGCCATTCAAGCATATTTGTTACGCTATCTCTTTGCGTTGCACTGTAAAGTCTCTTGAGCTAATCTACTTCGCTTCCATATCCTTGTCGTCAATTTCATTACACAGAAAGATAGACCAATATTGAAAGTAATCTTTACTTTCACCTACTCTGCTTCGTATCCTTGTCGCCAATTTCATTACACAGAAAGATAGA